>JAPCYP010000001.1:8442500-8872500 GCA_035048595.1 Echinosophora koreensis | reverse complement strand
TGTTGGAATCCTATATACTTCATAGTCTATATTCCTGTAGTATTGTCCTATTTGCATCCTGTGGCTTAGTGACTTGTACACATTGTCAATTACAGGAATTTACATTACCTTCTGTTCCTATAATAAATGTTTTGAACTCCCGTAGTATCAGCATACCGGTTATCTTCATATATAAACTTCCCTTGTATCTATCATTATCAAACAAGAACCTTCCTGGATTAGAGATTGGGTGAAATTTCCTATAACCAAGTTAGATTTTGATTTTCAAATTTTAATCCATGACTCCTAAGCTTCCTTTCTTGTATTCTATTTCTTCAGTTCTTCTTAATTGAAATGTTTCTCCTGATGCTAGTCCTTTCTGTATATGTTAGGTGAGTTTGGTTGTGGGTTGTTTTTATTACTGTTAGGCAGGAAAGCAGCTATCTGTGTGGGATACAAATCTGCTGTCCCAAAAAACGGTGTCTCAATGTCCCTCCCCAACCAATCAAAGGCTTGAAATGTGCATAAGTGTTAACGAGTTATGACTTTATTTTATTAAATGACAAATTATTATTGGTGGGAGACAGAGAATATGACAGGAAGGTGGGATAGAGGATCTCCATCCATCTGGGTGATAGTCTTCACTTATTACTTTGAAACTTTCTATTGTTTTCTTAATACTTTGACTGTCTTTGATATTTATCATAAATTGACAGCCATCATTTTACATGCTGTTGGTTGATTCCTTCCTTCTCCTTCTTCACCTTCTCTATGACAGCCATCATTTATCATATTGCATCAGGACTCTGTGTGTGCATGCACAATTTATCTACCTTTTTGTTCCTTGGAAAAAATATTTTTTTTGTGTTCCTTCATACTGCTGGGAAATCATTTTTCTTTTGAGATTTAAAGTTTCAATTGGGTGCTTTTAGCTTGTCTCTTGTTTTGAAGGGTGGCATCTACATTTTCTTGCTTCTGCTTGTTTCATGAATCTCTATTTCTTGATTTGTTATGTGCTGACCAAGTGGCCATAGACTTCCTGTTTTAGTTGTGACCTTTTTTTTTTTTTTTATGGTTTAAAGATAAAATTCTCCACAGGTAAGTCTAATTTGTGAGGTTATGTGTGTTGGGTGCTGAATCTTTCTCACCAAAATAGTTCCAAAACTACGACTTATGGCATACGTCACTTGGAAATCCATCATACTTGACAGCCTAATTTGTTGTATTATTCCCCAATTATCCAGTCTGCGGTATATGTGGAAATCTAGTACCTCCTCCAATATTCTCTATGATACCATTGCCTTGAAACATGATTGTTTATCTAAGGAAAGAATACGATATTTGATCCTTCTCCTAACCTTCCAATTATAGTTTATATTCTCTGATATCATTTGTCCACTTACGTGTTCCATTAAAATTTCTCAAATTTCCTCAAACTTTTCATGCATGTGATATGGACAAAGCCGCAAATTTACAGTTCTGATCCGAGCTCTATATTAATTAGTAGTTTTCTCCAGTGCTGTAGCACTCTGCTTAATTGTCCGATACATACCTGCTAGGAAGTTGAAGGCACATGGAAATCTAGTGTGTTTGGATGAGTGGAAATAATTTTATAGAATTGATTCGAATAAAATTAAGTTTGAAGTGAAGTGATTTATGTTTGAATATTTTTATTTGAAAGCAGGTTTGATATAAAATTTAGTACAAAATTTTCAACCCAATGCAAAATCAATTTTTCATGACAGTAACCAAAAACCCAATTTTTATTAAAATCACGTTTGATAGGGGACAAAATCAATTTTATAGCTTTCCACAGTGGAACTAAACACACATGTATTATGCTGCATGTGTTAGTTTTATTCATGTAAATATTATGTCTTGCCCTTCTAGTGGTGGTCTCTACGTTGCTTTCTCCTTGACAGTATTCCGTTGGTTGTTTTGAATTAAATGTCATGTTGAAGGTGAAGGAGCTGATGAGCTCTCATTTTCTTCATGTGAGCTCAAAACTTCTGTTCATAGTGTTTTGTTTTCAGTGTCAGGTCATGTGAGCCCTTTTCTGCTTTGGACGCTGCTACTGCTAGGATCCACAATTGTGGGCCGGATAAGTCCAATGCTGCCAAAAATAAATGAATGCTAGGTTGAGATTGAGGTCTGCTGCTATTGCAGGAGTGGGTTAAACTATAACACTTGAAGGGAAAAACCAAAACACTGAAGTCTAAAATAATGGTTATTTAATTTGGGTCTTTTAAGTATCTTCATTCATATGTTAAGCGGAGTGATGTACCCAAAAAATTAGGATTCTAAAAAATTATTTTAAGTTCAATTAAAACTTTTAAATAACGTAAACAAGTTTTGTATTCAATTAGAACTATTAGGATATTTTAAAGGTGTCCAATATTAGAAAAGGGCTACTACTAGAGGCTTGATTGTTTTAAACCTTTTAATTTAGAAAACTTGCTACTATGAGAGGCTTGGACACCAAAGATGTCACAATGAGCATTGTGTTGATCGGTGTATGCTAATGTTGTCTGTGGATTTAACTAGATTAATATTGGACCAAATAGGTGTCGAAATTCGGTAACTTTGATGGATTTATGAGAATTGGCGAAATTGAATGTGCACTCCAATTGTTTGATGAATTTGCCTATTAAGAATGTGATTTTTTGGACTGCTTTTATTCATTAATTTGTGCATCCTGGAGTTAGACAATTGTTACTCATCTAATAAGTTAGTTGATTAGCATCATAAAAGTGAAATATTCATGTGATTTTTTCAAATTTTATAATTTTTTATGATTTTTTTTATTTATAAATTCAAATGTATAAAATCTTGGTATAAAAATTTAATTTTTTTTATAAGTCATTATATTTCTAAATAGTCTTATAAATTTTATTGAATTTATTTATTCGGATTTTCTTTTAAATAAAAACCCCAATTCATTTCATCGTCTAAACCAATGAATAATATGATGTTGGCCCTACAATAATGTCTACCGTCACTATTTTTTCAAACAAAAGAATTGATGTTTTATTTTCTGTTAATATTAATAAATTGTGGAAGTTGATTCGTCTAACAAATATGTAAGCTGTATTATTCTGTAAATTAGTTGGACTTGTTCTATCGTTTGCGTGACATCTTACTCTACACAAATTTAAATTCAAGAAAAATACGTTGTGACCTGTGATACTTGGAAAGTATTGGCCCGTTTGGATTTTTTTATTTTATTTTACAGGCTATAATATAAATATTCTCGGATAAATATTGCAATTGTTTATAGAAAAATGAAAACTATTTGTTTTGTTGTATCATCTTTTACTACTGGTATATCAAAATAATAAGTTACTTCCTTTTTAGAATAATGAAGAGAGAATCATATTTTGCTATGATTTTATAAAATCAAAATTTTCAAAAAAAATGAAATAGGTGTATATATATTATTGTAAGCATTTTTTTTTTAAGTGAATCTTATTAATTTTTATAAAATATAAAGTATATCTTATTAGATAGGTGAACCTCATCAAAATTAATTAATGGCCCGCAATAGAAATATAGGACCTAATGAGTGTTGATAGCCCACCAGTCGATGACATAGCATGTGACCAGATTGTGGGTCCATTTAGCTTGCCATGGATATACTCCTTTTCTTTCAAAATTGATATTGAACAACCAAGTAGGACATCATACGGTATTATTTTTGTGTTTTTTTATGTATTATTGGAATGTTTTAATACAAAGAAGATGAAAATGTAAGTGAGAGAAAGAGACAGACATATACGGTATCACATACAGTATAAAAAATTTAATGTTCAAATAACAAAACTCTTTTCTTTACCATTCTCTTGCCCATTACTTTGCGATTCACATAGAGGTAATCTAGTTTTGGAACAATCAATTGGAGAATTCAAACTCAATCAATTAATTAGTTCACTTTGATTCAATTCATCGGGTCCAACCGGATAAAATTCTATTACACTCGACTTTCCCTTGGGTCTTAGGTACCTCATTAATGGTGATTTGGGGCTTCATCACCTCGTTTGATGCTTAATAGTTAGTTGTTTGTTTGTTTTGGGATCTTGTCCCTTCCTTTCACCAAAAATAATTATTACACTCGACCTTTATTAGTTTGAGTTTACGTTTTAGAATTTTCAAACACAATGTCCCGAATCAATCAATCAATTTTAAAAAAAAATTAAGCTTTACATATAAAACCATGTATCTTGGAGTCTTGGACTTCTGAAACCTTACATCTAATTTAGGGCATATTCCCTAATTTTCTTCTATTATCGATTCATCTTCTCTCACCCTCGACAATAATCCATTGTTAGTTGTTCTTGTGTAACTAGCAACTTCGACCTTTGTTTTATGTAGGCTTAATGTAACTTGATAACATGTTCATTATTGTGTTGGTTGTGCATTTGCATATATTCTCGTTGGAGTTGGAACCTAACATGAATTCTTATAGCAATGTAATATTGCCGAGTTATGTATTAACTTTAATATCAAAATGTATGCTACTTAGATATCAACAAAAGTATGATACTTGCTTAATCCATAATTGAATTTTGTTGTTTTCTTCTTTGAATTACTTTTTTTTTTTTAATAAATTGTGTAATTGGTTATTGTTGTGAACCAAATTATTATGGCCCACATCTCAAAATCTAGCCCACATGAAGACTTGACCCAGCAAGGGCCTAGGAAATCTCGAGGACCGGACAACCTTCCTTTACACGAGCAAAACGCTCGGCAATAAATGTCAAGACCGATGATGAAATCGGTTAACCTATTCCACCTCGGGAATGGTCCCCCACCATTCCACCAATCAAACAACGCCACTATTAAAGATCGCCTCTCACTCACGCGACCTTTCTAATCACCATCATAATCTCCCTAAATCACCGCTGACCTTAAACATCACATAACATAGGAACCACACCAACTCTCTGAGTAGCACACACCATGCAGTAAGGGAAGCCTTACCAGCAATGACAGTCACGCTTAACCCTACCAGGGCACCACTACAAAAAAGCCACAGAGCAATGGACCAAAGTAAGTAACCTTAATACAATATACATATATTATTTGCAACACTTTTATTGACTCAAGCATCAGAGTGTCTTCGCAGGTATTCTCCCAATCGGTCCAACCCGAAGAGCAACAAGGAAGACAAAGATTGACACCATCCTCAAGCCTTGAAGCCAAGTATTGGGCCATCCCAACACAGGCTCAATATCGAAGACAAACTTTTGGGGATTGTGTTATGGACCTCTCTCAAAACACTTAAACTTTTTCAACCACTTAGAACCTTCTTATTATTATATGATAATAATAATAATAATAATAGAAATTTAAAAACTATATCCTTTAAGAAAAGAAAAGGTCTATGGATTGGTTTAAATTGAATTATTATCATAAAATTAATTGATGAACTCGAACCAACCAACCAAATCAATCTATTATTGATACATACGTTTTATCTTTCATCCAATCCAATCTAATTGGATTACACTTCTCCTTGCATGACAACCAAGAATATATGTGAAATTATCAATTATCAATAGTCCTACAATGGAGAAAAGATTTATAAAAATTTAAAAATAAGAATAAGAAATTAGCGAAATGACAATGTTATATGGTTGCGGGGACAACGTAAACCAATGGCATTGCTGGAATTTCGGGCATATCCGAATCAGAATGATATCAAAATTCAAATTAGCTCAACGGTTAGTAGAGAGGGCAACGGCACCAGCCTGGGAAGGTGGGCCATAACCGTAACATATAGAAATTCAAAAAAATCAAAATACCCATTCTGAGCTGTCAAACCAGAGTCAGCTAACCCAGGTCAATTTTTAAACCAGACATTTCAAATTTAGCCCTCTTTTTCTTTCCTCTCCCTATATAACACCCATACAAAACAAAACCAGACTCACCATTGAAAAAGAAGAAGGCGTCTTAATAAACGCCGCTTCAAATTCATTTCCTTCCCTCTTCTTCCAATTCCTTTCTCTTCTTCTTTCGCGATTCTTTCTTCAATTTTCCCGAGAAAATGAGAGAGTGCATTTCAATCCACATCGGTCAGGCTGGTATCCAAGTCGGAAACGCCTGCTGGGAACTCTACTGCCTTGAACATGGCATTCAGGTATTTTCTTCAGATCTAGGGTTTCTGTCATGAATAATGTTGATTTTGATCCGGATCCGAATCCAAATCCGAATTGTTTGTGTTTTTTTCTTTTGTAGCCTGATGGTCAGATGCCGAGTGACAAGACCGTAGGCGGAGGAGACGATGCGTTCAACACGTTCTTCAGCGAAACCGGCGCCGGAAAGCACGTTCCACGCGCCGTCTTCGTGGATCTGGAACCCACCGTCATCGACGAAGTGAGAACCGGCACATACCGCCAGCTCTTCCACCCTGAACAACTCATCAGCGGCAAAGAAGACGCCGCCAACAACTTCGCCCGTGGCCATTACACCAGTAACTACCTAACTAACTAACTAACTCACTCACGGTTATCGTTGATTCCATTTCTGACTGAAACGGTTGCGTTTTGCAGTTGGGAAGGAGATTGTGGATCTTTGCCTTGACAGGATAAGGAAGCTGGCTGATAACTGCACCGGTCTGCAAGGGTTCTTGGTGTTCAATGCGGTTGGTGGCGGAACCGGTTCTGGCCTCGGTTCTCTTCTGCTGGAGCGTCTCTCTGTCGATTACGGCAAGAAATCGAAGCTAGGTTTCACCGTTTATCCATCGCCTCAGGTTTCCACCTCCGTCGTGGAACCCTACAACAGCGTCCTTTCAACCCATTCACTCCTTGAACACACCGATGTCGCCGTCCTCCTCGACAACGAAGCCATCTACGATATCTGCAGGCGCTCCCTCGACATTGAACGCCCCACCTACACCAATCTCAATCGCCTTGTCTCTCAGGTTCGTTTCAATTTCAATCTCAATTGTGAATTTTGAAATTTATTTGAATTTGAATTTGATGAGTTTGACGCATTAATGTACCTTTGCATTAATCACCGAAAGTGTTTTGGATAATTTAAAAGATTGATCTAATGATCCATCAACGCTTAGATGCGTCAAAAATTGAATGCAGAGAATATGCGTCAAATATTGATCTAATGATCCCATATGTTGCGTGTTGGGTTTACTTTAAAAAAAATCTTACAATGAATTGTGTGCCAAATGACTGTAAGTCGTGTAATCTGTAACTATGGTTTGAAACCTTAAACCCTAAAATTGAAATTTAATTTATTTGAATTTTGCAGGTGATTTCATCCCTCACTGCTTCTCTGAGGTTTGATGGAGCCTTGAATGTTGATGTAACTGAGTTCCAAACCAACTTGGTTCCATATCCAAGGATTCATTTCATGCTTTCTTCATACGCCCCTGTTATCTCTGCTGAGAAAGCGTACCATGAGCAACTCTCTGTTGCTGAGATCACCAACAGTGCTTTTGAGCCGTCGTCCATGATGGCGAAATGCGATCCTCGTCATGGAAAGTATATGGCTTGTTGCTTGATGTACAGGGGTGATGTTGTGCCTAAGGATGTGAATGCTGCTGTGGCTACCATCAAGACCAAGCGCACTATTCAGTTTGTGGATTGGTGCCCCACTGGTTTCAAGTGTGGTATCAATTACCAGCCTCCAACTGTTGTTCCAGGAGGTGATCTTGCTAAGGTTCAGAGGGCTGTGTGCATGATTTCTAACTCCACCAGTGTTGCGGAAGTGTTCTCAAGGATTGATCACAAGTTTGATCTGATGTATGCCAAGCGTGCTTTTGTGCATTGGTATGTTGGTGAGGGAATGGAAGAGGGAGAGTTCTCAGAGGCTCGTGAGGACCTTGCTGCTCTTGAGAAGGATTATGAGGAGGTTGGTGCTGAGTCTGGTGATGGAGAGGATGGTGAAGGAGATGATGACTATTAGAGTGGGTTTTTAATATGCAGTGATTCCGATTGTTTGGGACAAAAGTTATGTGTGGTTTTTAAGTTTTGGGATGTTACATGTGATTAATGTTTGTGCCCTTTATAGCACAAAGCGTTTCAATTAAATCTCATTGGATGAACGTTTTGTGCGCTTGTCTTTTGCAAATGTTAAATGGCAAATTCAATAGCTAGGCGCTTGTATCGTTTGCAAATGTGAAATGGACGTAAATTCAATAAAAAGAAAGGACCTCAACACGTATTGCCAACACGTATTCTGTAGGATCTCAAGTTCTCAACACGCTCATGGGAATAAGAATATCCCATATCTTTCAAACGTTAATTAATGGGTCATACTTTAGGCTTCGTCATCTTTATCAACAATTTAACATTAACATTCTGCTTTCAGGTTTAGAATGGAAGAACAACATTCCCTGATGTTGGTAGTTTTATCTTTAACTTTAAAACCAATTTGGATTAACTGAGCTTGGATAATAAAAGAGCTAGACTGCATTAGAGCATCCACATACCTCATTTTGGAGTTCTTAAATGGGTCCTATCATTACATATCACTCATTTTTACTTTTTATAACTTAAGCACCTCATCTCTCTAACCCAATAATTTCTAAAAAGTTCTTAAATGGACTCCTACCTCACATCCTTACATCAATAATTCGAACCCCGAACCCCATATGTATTAAATAAATTAAAATTGAACATGTCACGCGAAATGCACAAGCAACGAGTGCTTGTGCAAGCACCTCCCATTTTGGGGTGCTTAACCACTACATCACTACCAATTTATTTAAGCATCGGATCTTAAATGTTAAGCACTTGCAAATTGTAACCGATGCAGATGTCCCTTTGAGGAAAATTAAAACTGTAATGGGTTTTAAGGGGAAAAAAAATGTTTTACTTAAATTTTTTTTTTTGGGGTACAAGTACCCCTTGGTTCATTACCTCATACGAACTAAAGTTATCATCAGCGCCCGTTCACAATAATAAAATGGCATGAGAGAAAACAATAAGAGAGAAAAGGAGGAGAAAATACATGTTTCTCTTGTTTGGTGGAGGAGAGAAATAAGGAAGAGAGAAGAAAATTGGTGGGACCAACCTCAAATTTTTTTCTCCCCCCCAAGTGAGAAGAAAATGGAAGAGGGGGGAGTGTTTCATGTAAAATAACTTTTGTACCCTTCATTTTGGGTTCTCATTCAATTATTTAATAAATTTAAATAAATTGAATTAAATTAATCATTTATTTAATTAAATTAAATTGAAATAAATAAAATAATTATATTAAACTAATAAATTTTATTTAAAATAACTTAAATCAGTTAAATTAATTTAAATTATTTGATTAGTTAAAATAACTTAAATCAATTAAATTTAAATATTTTTATATTGATTTTTTAGTTAAGGATATTTTTGTCTTTTTAAAAAAATTATTTTTCTCTCTTCTTATTTTCTATCCAACCAAACAAAGGGGGAGAGAAAAAACACCTCTTTCTCCTCTATTTCTCTCATATTTCTCTAACACCAAACAACACATAAAATCTACTCTATTTCTCACCATTTTCTCTCTTCTCATGCTCTTTCTCACCTCTTTCTCTCTTCTCCTTTTCTTCTCACAACCAAACAATGCCTTAAAATAGTTAGGATAAGAGTCAAACATTTTAATTTATGTGACCGAGTAAAATTTATTTACACTGACAGTACATACAATTAAATCATATTAGTAGTGCCAGGTAAATCTTAATAATAAAAGCCACAAATGTAGGATTCTGCAGTAAAATCCTTCAATCGCTTAGTCAAAAATATAAACCAACTCATCTTTCCAACGGAAAGAGAGTATTAATTTCTAACGTAACTCCTTAGTGAAAGATCATGGAAGTTCGTGATCATTCTCGTCAGTTAGAAACAATTATATCCAAGTCAACGTGAACTTAATCATAATTGGTTTCGTGCAAGGTTTTGGAATTCACATGTCAAGCTCAAAATAATCTTAAAATTTTCCTAACCGGAAAAGGCAGATTCGTAGTTAGCATCCAAGAAATCAGACAGAACTTTGTAATTTCTTAATTTTGTTCAAACAAAGTAATGCTTAAAAAACTTTTGTAAACACTTTATTCCATTCACAGCTATAAGCTTCTTTCCTTGGCAGCAAAAATAGCAAGTTGGATATTTCAGTAGCGTCCTAGCTTTTGGACAAGACGATTTTCGATCTCGATTCTCTTTTTCATGAAAGAGGCATACTTGGAAACAAGCTCCTGATCTCCAGCATTCACAGAAAGTTTGCAACTGAGAGATGTTTTCTCCAACTTGTGCATATACATATCAGATATAGGTAAAAAACCACCCTTCTTGTTGCATATCCAGCCATGAGCAGCTCTCAATGCAGCTCCAAGGGAAGCTGAGTCTGTTGCAAAATCGACCATGTTTTTCATTAATTAGGTGACCTTATCACTTATGAATAAGAATAACAACCAAATCACCACATATATCAATAGTTCAATACATATATTAGCTACCTTGTTTCACTGAAATGCATTTTAAACTTCCAACTAACTTACAATAAGATCTCGTTTGAAGAAAACCATGCTTTTTTGTTTCATATTTCATTATAGGGATGATGCAGAATTCAGACATATCAAAATGTAACATAGTAAGATGTATATAAGTGAGTCAGACATCATGCTGAGATTCCCAATTATTGCTTACCAGGTCTTTGAACTGTATAGACATCACAGCCAAAAATTGAGGCTATTGAGCTAAGGATGCTTTGATTTGCTGATGCTCCACCAGTGGCTATAATTCGCTTTGGAGGAGAAGGCATCCCAAATCTTTCGGCATGAGCTCGCATTGAGAGAAACTGACCCTCAATTAATGCCCGCACCTGTAATTTATCATATTGCTCAATACAAAAAAATTAATTAGGATTTCAACTATCCAGATGAATTGCCAGTGGATTTACTAACCTCGGATGGAGGATCAAACTCCTCCACTTCTCGTTCCTTCAGACCATCCAGTGAATTGCCTGAGAAATTTTCTATAACATAGCGGTGGAAACCAACTGTGAAATGAAAAAACAGTTAGTCCCTTATTGAGTAAAGCAAAGTCAATTTATTATTCAGTACAAGAAATTTAGTGGTCAGGAAAATTAAACAGTCACCTGGAAGAGGAGGTAGAATTTCATGCTCCTTGTAGTAGAAACCTAACTTTCCACCTATTAACAAAGAAAACAATGTGAGAATAGAGAAAATAGGTAACTAGGAGAAAGTTTCGTGATACAGACCATTTAGAGGTGGTGTTTGCTGCAGAAATTTATTGAAAACATCCCAAGATTTCTCTGCACAACGGTCGCGCACATCTGACAATTGAGATAGGGCCCAGAGTGAGAAACTACAAGAACTATGACCTGGGATGCACATGCAACTCAAACAACTATATATGTATCAGAAAAAAGTGACACAAACAGTACCTTCTCGAGTAAGGGACCCATTTTTGTATACCAACATTACCATGTAACCGTCTGCATCAACTGGATTAGGGAATACATGTCCTTCTAATCCAGGGTTAGGATCTTTAGTGATCATAAATACCTGACCATAAGGCAGAATGCATTAGAATTTAGAACTGAAAGTAAAGGCATTAATTTACATAAGCACACATTAGGATTTAATTGTAAAATAGTTACTATTCTCCCCATGGCAAGGTAAAGACTCAATATCAGTTCCTAGTTTTTCTAATAAGAACTTAGCACACACTGATAGAGTCAAGGTAACATGAGATTATGTATCTTAACTTACAGTGTCGCTAGTGCCAAGGCTAATGGCAAGATCTCCTGGAATATTGAGGGTCAAACCTGCACATTCGAAAATGGTTCATTCTTTAGAAGATGAGCAGGAAAAAATATTAGACACTATAAATACTTTTCGTCTGATGATGCCAGCAACAAAGCACTATAGAATTTACGTTTAGAGCTTTCCATTTTGAGGGAATATTTTCATCATTTAAACTTCAAAAAAGCAGACATGCTTAATCTATGTTTTATCAAAATCAGCATAACTTACAAAAAATAGAATGTACAAAATTGAATCCGTTTAGAAAGTCACAGATATTAGTAATGTGGTCTGCGAATTATGTATGGCATGCAGAGCACAATATGTGTGGTAAGTGATACAATATGCAAACCAGAGATATATGGCAGTGATACAATATGCAAATCAGATGTACATGGCAGAATATGTTAGAAATAATTATAGCACCTGCCACACTATTAGGATTGTCTCCTGACCACTGAACAACCAAGCAGTTCTTGTTAAAGTGGTACCTAATCGGAAACAATTTACTTCAGTAACCAATAAATATTTTGATTTAGCACATGCAACAATTAACTAGATGAACCATAGCATTTCAAATTGGAATTTTAAAAAAGATTCACCACTACAACCTACATGTCATAAGATAACATATAGACTATTTCATCCAGCAAGGGATAGTCCAGAAATTTTATATTCTTATAATGCAACATTTGTCTAAACTTAATGTAGAAGGATAGCATGCAAATAGATTTTTAAGTCTTCCAAAAAAATGTGCAACCACCAAAAAGGGAAAAAAAAAAAACTGAATGGAGATCATGCAGAATTATGTTTTACTACAATTAAATCTAAACCAACCACACGAGATGATTAGACTGGCCGGCATTTGGTTGGCAATTATCGCAATTCTGCGAGTGGTAAATATTTAAGTAAAATGTATTGAAAATTATTTCAAATTTTAAGGGCAACAATTTCTCATTGTACAATTAAACATCAACTCCAGCAGACAAAAATTGGCACTCTGGGTTCTTTGTTGCCCAAGTTTTGACTTACTTTAAACCTAGTTAGTGTAGGGAACCATCAAATTTATTGGAAATTGACAGCATGCCATATATAGAGTGTAACAAACTGTCTTGTATTTGGCAATGCACAAGACAAATCTTGTTTGCATTGCAAAATGGGAATAAATAAATAAAAAATTGTGCAACAAACCTCTCTACAAAATATGGAGCAATATTTCCAGCAACAGCATATGCAGGGGCTAACTCTCCAAGTTTTGACTCCAAGCCAGGGGCAGTTGCCTGCAACAACCATTAAAATTCAATCATAATGGTTGAGCAGGAAATTAGAAATATTTAATCAAACCATCCAACCAATGGCAATATTTCAAGATGTTTCGAAAACAAATTCAATAGAGTTAAAGGGAAGGTATTAGCATCACAAACCTCTAGTGCTACTTTAGACCAGGCCTTTTCCTTTATGTCCATTAAATTCATGCCCCCACCATCAGAATGATCAATAGCAGCATAAGCACCAGTGAGAAGAGATGCCATGAAGGAGCTAACAAGCGAGATCCTTTCCGTGTTCTTATAAACGTCCGGCTGAGTATCAAGCACTTTCTTAATTTGGGGGCCAGTAAACCTTTCATAGGCACGTGATCCGGTCACTCGAGCCAACTCCAAGGCTCCTCCACAAGCTTTCTCAATGTCCCTACACTGACCAGTGGTGCTAGAGTCCATCCATATAGGGGATTCTTTTATGGAAAAAGCACTTTCAAGCTGATCCACTAATGACTTCTTAGGATCCAATGATGATAATATCTGAGAACTACCAGTCTTCCAATAGACACTACCATGCTGCTGTCCACTACCTGAAACAGCTGCAATCTTCCCAAAATCCAATTTTGATTCGGAGAGCTTTTGAAGTATGAGGTCAAGAGCTTCCACCCACATCAAAGTGGGTGAAACAATTCTGCCATTGCCAGTGGGGTCTCTGTATACCCCATCTTTGGTCTTGTAATGGGGCAAGCCAGAATCAAAGTTAACCAGTTCGGATGCAACAATATTGAAGTTAGAGTCCAATATTGTTGCCTTTAACGACCTTCAAACAGATAAAAATTGAAACTTTAAATTCGTGTTATTCAGATTACATCAAATAATTTGCATAAAACATAAGATCATATTATTCCCAGAAAACAACAATGCAGGGCAAATTCAAATTGAAGACAAAAAAAAAAGAGAAAAAGTGCAGCAATTGAAATTAAATTTTCTGAGAAACTGAAAATGGAGATGCAATTGTTGAAAATTTAACTTACTGGGTAGAGCTATCAAATCCGAGGTAATAAGAGTCCTGAGGAAGAGAGAATTCTGCCATTGAATCAAAGCTATTCACTGCGAATAGATGCTGTTGAAATTCGAGATAAGAGAGCTTACAATATATAACAATAATGATAATAATTATAAATAACTTTTACAGCGTTGATTTTGGTTTTGGATGAGAACAAATTATTTGGATCAAGATAAGAAACATTCCAAGCATAGCTGAAAATCAAATTTTATCTAACTACTTTAGTTCGTTATGGAATATTACCCCAAAATTTGTTAATGCATTAGGAGGTAATTGGATAATGGCGCGGGCCCACTTTTGGGGAATTTTTCCTTTTGTTGAATCACAGATTTTGTTTTTGGTAGACCCTAGGCCTTCCTTAAATATTGTTTTTTGGAGGCTTTAGATTCATAAGGTGGTATAGTTTATTACATTTTTTAACACCTTTTGTTCTTATTATGACTCAGTTCACTCAAGCTGTATGATGGAATTCTATTGTTAGTCATAATAGAGGTAGCAAACCAAGAATTTTCCTTTTGATTTAATATATAACAGACATCCATAAATAATAACTACTTATTTGATCGCTCAAAAAAAAAAAAAAACTACTTATTTGAGTTATATACATAAGATTAGTTTTTTCTTCTTCTTATAATGCAAGTCTATGCTGACGAGTGAACAATATTGCTAATTGCCACAAAAATTAACTTGTGAATTTTGTATGAGGAGTTTTGATTGGATAGGCTTTTTTTCCATGGCATGCCTCTCACGATTATTCCTTACCTGTTTTGTTCTTTCATTATATTAGTGGCAATTAAAAACAAAAAAAATCTATATTAGTGGTAATTGATTGGTGCAATATTAGTAATTTTTTTTGACTAATTAGTAATTTATTTTATAAAATTTATTTATTATTATTTTATAACAATAAATTTTTTTTTAAATTTAATTATCAATATGGAATAACTACCATATTTTGAATTCAAATCCCCAAGCCTCTACTGATTATATCTATGCTTATCCAACTATTTGGGATTAAAATACGAAATTATTTTGAATTCAAAACCCCCATGCCCCTACTAGATGATATATCAAGGCTTATCCAATTATTTGAAATAAATTAATAAAAAAATCATAAAAAAAGATAAATATTCAAGGATTCACCGAGATAAAGATATCAGGTTCCACCCAGTCCCAGAGCAATTATCTTTTTTCAAAAATGACTAATGCATTATGCATATATCATAAAAAGTGAGAATACAATACATCATGCAATATGATTTAGGATCTTCAAAGGTGAGCTTCGCCCTGTTATATTAAATAAGAACTTAACAGCACATTCGGTTCAATGATTATTTCACATAAACATATCAAAGCAAGAGAAAAGTTCTCTGCAATGCCAGGTCTCTTCAATACTTTTGGATAGTTTTACTGCGAAAGAAAATGAATGATAAATTATGGAATCCCTATTCGCATTTTAGTCCTCGTATTTAATTAAATTATATTATGTACAATCTTGCTGGTGAATTCACAAAACTCATATCAACGTGGTACTTCTTAAATATGTACTGAGTTCCTCATTGCATGCCAAATCCCTTACCCCATCCCAATGTGTTAACGACCTCTGATATGAAATTCATGAAACCATAACATTGAATATGTAGAGATCTACCTAACCTAAAATAGTTACATCACTATATATTTCCTTTGACCCTTCCTAAAGCTATTATGTATACAATGGTGTTCCAAATAACCGTCTTGAAGCCAACTAAATATGCAGCTCAGACGTCTATATGCACTTGCCAACCCATTCTTTGAATACCCTGTGACTGAAATCTGAGCACTCGTGGTCTCTGAAGCCAATACATGAGGGAGAGCTGATGCCTGAGGAATTTAGAACACCTGAATGCAGAGGAGGCAAGTCACAGCAACTACTACTGAAATAGCTCTGGAAAAGACCACATTATGAACTTTGCGAAAATGTCAGACTCCAGAAATTCAATATGTGCAGCCCTCCCAATGATAGAGTTCAAATTCTTGCCATAGGCAGAGGCATCAAAATTGACATCACAGCGCATGAAAACTCGATGATCAGAGGGATTGGCACGGA
Organism: Echinosophora koreensis; assembly: GCA_035048595.1. Taxonomy (NCBI): domain Eukaryota; kingdom Viridiplantae; phylum Streptophyta; class Magnoliopsida; order Fabales; family Fabaceae; genus Echinosophora; species Echinosophora koreensis. The sequence continues at coordinate 8,856,352 of JAPCYP010000001.1, read as the reverse complement.
TTTGGTCCAAACAATCATTCAACATCTCTAGGAAGAGGCTACCCTTCTTTGAAGAATCATGTGAAGCAGCCTGGCATGATTCAATTCTAGCAGAATGGTAGGGCACGTAACCATCCTGAAAAATGGCTTATAAGTTAACACTTAATAGCAAACCAAAAACATTTCAAGTAAAAGCTAACATCTTACAAGAAAGGAGAAACTGGGGCAAAGAAGAAGCAGAAGGTTTAAAGGGAAAGAACCTTCCTTCCTCTACTTAAAAATAATGCATTACCATACTGTACCTTAAAAATTTTAACATTCCATTGGATCTTAATTAGGAAGATAAAATAATGTCATCACACTTTAAAAACTTAGTACTTATAAAGACAATCCAGTGCATCTGCCAGCATAACCCATAAAGTAATGCTAACAAAGTGAAAAACATCAAAAGCTGGTCTGTGTGCAGGTTGGATTTAGATGCACCACGAACAAAAGTCTACTGTAAAATTTACATTACGATGCAATAGAATAGAATGCTTCATATGCATTAATATATATGTTATAAAATCCATAATTTTAACTTCCAATTTTACACAGACTTGATGATGCTAATGTATAACAATATAATTGATAATAAGAGTTACAGAAATGATTTTAAGAATCATAAAAGAAGGCAATACCTGAGGAGAGGAGAGCAGGATAATATTTCTAAAATGTTCCAAGGTCTTTTGCTGAAAAAAGAAAGCAACAGAAAGAACTCTATTAGAACCTCATCAAAATAATTAATTGCAAATAATATATGAATTGTTCATGCCTTCTACTTCAGGTTTTTGGCAAAGCGACACCTTAATTTTCAATTTCAGAACTTGACTCCCCACAACTTTGAGCAAAATCTTATTAGCTGCTTCTGTGCATTTTTTTATTGGCCAAATCATCTTCACTACCATTCTTACCTTATATTTTCCAAGCAACAATGTATTAACTCTTTTTTAGAACTATTCATTTCAAAAATAGCCTTTCCGCACTAACACAAAGGAACCATTGAAACACTTCTCAAAGACAAGTTTGATAACCAAAATTGAAATTTGAAGGGTCATGTTCATTTTTTCCGCTAAAAATAATAGCGCATTACATGAAAAAGGAAAAAATGTTATAAAACCAACCTAATTTTATACCAATGATAAACTTCTTATAGGATATATACTTCCCAAGAAAGGCATCATTGGCTTGGAAGAATTCATAAGGCAATGTTTTGTACTCAAAGTGACAGGAGTTTGTGTTTTGAGAGAAAATACTAGGTCAGTTTAAGTGTGACATTGAATTGAAAATGGCATCAACATTACTTATAAATTTCAAATACAAGAAAATTTTACTTGGTAAATAAGTCGATATTCAGTAGTTCCAATTTGCATCAAAATTGGCATGCAATTAAGCATAATAGGTGCTTGTAACAATATGACTGGTAAAAATCACATCCCACAATAAGTATTCAAGAAAACAAGACTTTGAGCTCATGCCTGTGTAGGACACCTTCCCTACCTTACACAGTTTATAGAGGAACGTATTTTGGAAATCTGGATCATCTGTGAAAGTGAGTTGATGAATGCACTGTGTGCTTTTTAGCTTCTTGAAAAACCACAATCCAGAATTAAATAATGAGTTTGAACTATAAAGATAGCCCAAGTGTGGACCAGATACTGAAACATATGTGTGTAGGTATCTCAGAAATGGCTCCATCATGCTATCTGCAAACACATGACAAATTTTAGCATCAAATGTCAAACTGATGTAAAGCGTCTCTTCTACAATTATGACTTACCAGCTATTGCTGTTCTTATAATGAGGTTACCAATAGAATGACCAACAAAACTTAGCTTAATATCTCCCAAGATTGCATATCTTGATGCTTTGTCCATTTTGTTTTTAACAAAAGAAATAACTTCCTGAGCCAGCCTTTGTCCCATTTCTCTGAAGTCTCCAGATGTTTTGTCTTCATTAGCCTCTGACATAAGAACCTCTACTTTGGGATCTATCAAAAGCCACTGATTCCGGATAAGTCGGAGATCCAGATGATGTCCCTACAACATGTTAAATGACGAAGAATAAGCATTCAATCAACTTTTTAAACAGACAATGAACAAAAATATGAATTTAGTCCAGCAATATTGCTCTGCAATCTGGATGTAGCTCAAATGAAAATAATACATTTGATGTCTATGGTATATTGCATCCTATATTTTCATTTTTACCATTTTTTTCTTAAAAAATTGATATTGGTTTAGGGTTTCACATTCTAAAACTATATTTCATAGTTTACATTTTTGCACATATCTGGATTCGTAGTTACTTTAAAACTGCTAATTGCATGAGATCCTATCCTTTGAATATGTATTATATTATATGATGAATGAACTTAATTTTAAAACATGTAATTTAACACAAGGAATAGTGGCATGATAATAGCACATCCTGCAGTTCTTTTTGATACAGCATGGGATCTAAATCCATTAGTCTATAATTGCAAACAACAACAACCGTGGTAATTAACTTTCATTATTTTTTTATATTCGCTTAAAATTGGAGAGATATATTAAGGGTGACATCAGTTCACTTTAACTCATTTTTTAAATAAAAAAGGTTATTTAATTATATTATCTCAAGAAGGACAAGTGAAGCTTCAACCATCATCTTAAAGAATTCTATACTTAATTTCAGGTTTTTAAAAGCTAATGTTGGATAAAGGATTATCCAATGAACTTGATCATGTTGAACAGAGTTCACTTTATCACTGTATCTTTGAACTAGGAAAAAGATCTCAATAAATGTTTTCATTATATATCTCACATTAAGCTTAAAAGCTCACTTGTGAGCCTGCTATCTTGTATTTAACCAAGTTTGAACCCACGTTTCAAACTTAAAATTAAGTTGAGTTCAGATAAATCAACTATGCTAAGCCTCCTCAATTTTGCATATTTAGAGTAATGCTATTCACACAACCACTCTTTGTTGTACAAAAGTAGACAAATGCTTGTTAGATCAACTGGCTGCAAAGCCAATTGCCAATTTTTGTACGAGTTGGTTGTGTGAGAATTGAGTAGTATGACTTGCTCACTTATTACACCCATACCACAACTTTAACAAACCAAATCAGAAAACAGGGCAGGCCTTTTAGCTTCAAGTTTTTAATGGGTTGGTATTTTTAGTTTTCTACCTTGTTTTCACCCAAAGTCAAAACTAACCCACAGAGCTTTCTTTTTTGAAATTTTTATTATTATATGGGCTAACCCACCAACCATTTACAACCAGGTTAGGATTTCCAGCTTGTTTAGAAGACAGGCCAACCCAGCCTGGTCCGTTATTGCTTGGTCTGTGATAAGCTGGTCCAGACCCATTATGGCACTGTTAAAAACACTTCAACAGTATATACGACTTGCAACAAAGCTCTCTCAAATAAGTGGATAAAGCTAACAAGTGTTTGGAATATAGTTTGCAAAACATGGTTTGACCCAACAGAAAAGCAATTTTTAAAATTCCACTCAAATTGCAGTTTGAGGCCCAAAATCAAGATCGAAGACAACCTAACCATGATTTACCAAAAATGTTAATTGTGGATGAAACTCAGTTTGCACACCCAAGCATAACATGCTAAGTCTTTCATAAAAAGTAAGGTACTATTTTGCAATAAATTCCATAAGAGCAAGACATGCCTGAAACCCATGCACAAAGACAACAATCTTCAACACACGAGCAATGCTTTGTGGTGCAGATTTCTTGTCTATAGTATCGGGGTTGACCTCAGTTTGCGTATGTCTCATGTATGAACTGCGATTGCTAGTACGTCGTGGAGTATTCATCACACGTTCAACAATCACAATTGGTATACGTAAAGGATCTCCAAATATATGCATGTCTTGAATTGATCGGTTGTTAATCTGAAAAAAAAAAAAATAGTAATCCATTAATAGGCTATATGTAAATGTAAAATAGGAGTCACTGGTCCACATATTCAAGTTGATAGCTTACCTGCATTTGTGCAATGCTCCTTCGATGAAGTTCAGCACGTGTAGCCGCACTCTGTGGAGGCTGTATAATTAACAAAATAAAAAAACTTCATTTTCCCCATTTTCCTTTTCTCAAAGCAACTTTCATGATATGAAAGAATATGAAGGAACTTACAAGCACTTACCTCATCAGGTAACTTCAACAAACTGGGAACTCTTCTGTGTGCACCATGATGGGAAGACTCATCACTCCCACTATTTATGTAATGATGAGGCATCTCTACCGTAGAGTACACCATCCATATTGACCACTCAGCTTTTCGATCCTTAGCCCATGCATCATGTAAAAACTCTAGAATCTTTGTTTTGTTATCCCTAGGAAGAAAAATATCAGCTGATTAAACAAGATAAAGTTTCATGAATCAAGTTCAAAAATGACACATGAAGATCCCACTTCTAATTTTCAGGCAGTAAATTGGACCAATTTCATGTTAGATGCAAATTTATTGTTAGGAGCATTCTTGTGGAAATATCCTCTGAAACCAACCATAGAGGATATGCTCAATTAAGAGGAACAAGGTTGATAATATCATTTAGAAACCCCTTGAAACGGTTCTATCTACTGAATGGGGTTTTTCAAACCAAGTTATATATTCTTGACAATGAAAAGCATAAAAAAAAAATATACACCTATTATTCTAGCAAATTACAAAGATTGAAAAAGGAAAAACAGAGTTAATAAATTAATCAGATTCAAATGTGAAATTTAGAGAATCACACATCTTAGTTGAATTTTAATGAATCTACTGATACGGATAAGAAAGCAACCTGTGAAACTTCAAAAATATGTTCCATAAATAGAACAATTGATCTCCCAATGAATGAAAACAGTCCAACAGTTCATTCTGAGACAAGAAGTGGAGCTTTTCGGCATTAAGAAAATCCAGAGCACCGTTTCCACCCTATACAGGAAGAGAACAAAGAATTAATAATGAAGAAACCGTAAAAACAATATAAATGGCAAAATAAAAAAAGTAATAATCTCTGCAGCATGAAATAGAAATGTGAGGACCTCAAGATCATTCTGTGGTTGGCCTTGTTCTAAAACTTCAACATCTGTTGCAAACTGATTTGCTTGCAGCAAAACATTTAATAACTTCATATTATTCATTTTTAACACAAACTCTGAAATATCTATAGCTTGGTCAACTGCTTTGCTAATTTTTTGTAGTTCTTCAAGCAGTATACCACGAGCAGTTAATAATGCTTTAACAAGCATGACATTTTTTACTTCTACAGAAGCAACTCCACCTAAGCCCTGGTCAGTCACATAAAGCATTTTGTTAATGCTTGAAGAAGAATGTCAAACAAACTAAAGCTATGTATATAATAGCTAAAAAGGACAAGAATCTGCACCTGCATCATCCTTGATAAGTGAAATACAAGTACAAACATTTAAGTTACCACTTACCATACTTCCTATATAACATATTTTAAATAATTTTCACCACACTTCCATGGCTGGAGCAAAGCTTTTTACTAGAATCTAGAGGCATATAAAATCTCAAAAACTTTCTTGGTTTGTCCAGTGATGAAGAGAAGCAAATGCATAACACGCTATCTGCTATCCAGGACTTCAGGCCATGTAGAAGAATGATGAGTATCAATTAGCAATAGAAAGAAATAGTGAGAACTGTTGTATTATTTCTATGAACCAGCTAGTATCAAGGTGATACTGAGTCTGGAATGCAGAAAACAAAAGAGGCTACAATGGATGCTAGACTATTCGAGAGGTCTAGTGCTCTCCCAGGGTTCCAAGTCCAATTCCAGCCTACCTCACTCTTTCCCTCCCTCCTAGATATATTTCCCACCTCACTTAACAGAAATCACTCCTCACACGCCCCAGCCCACTCTGCTGCTGCCACTAGGCAGCAGTTAGTTACAAGTTTCTCTCTCCTAGGAGTGATCTGGTGCATTGCCCCCTTGGAGCCACTTAATGGGCTTCCATTTACCTCTTTCATACACTAAGGTCTTCTTGGGCCTCCTCATGTCCGCATCAATACCCTCCCCTTCAAAATTCACCTTGTCCTCAAGGTGAACAAGTGAGTGGCTTCTTGAACACACCTTTCCAGGGTCCCACTGTTTGAAACACAATGCTGCAGCTGTCAGGAACAAAGAATGATGTCCACCAGGGTCCCATTGAACAATCTCCCCTTCCTCCCATAGCTTCTGTAGCTCCTCATCAGTGAAGTAGAACACTTGGTCATGCACAGGGACAATGGCAGCATTTTCCCCTTGGCCACCCTTCCACTTTTCACCTGCTGCACGTTGGCAAGCGATAAAATTTCCCTTTTCTTCATTGAGTTGGGCTTGGTTCACTTCCTCAATTCCACTGCAACTCTTTCCTCTATCATACACAAGCTTAATCCAACCATGAAATGTCTCCAACCCAGGAAGCATAGTCTTGCCGATCTTCATTCTTGGTAGGCAAGTGTAGCAAAGACAATTAAAACTCAACCACATAGCCACCCTAGGTATTGCCTCATAATTGCAGTAAAAACATTGGGCCCATGTAGGTTCATAAAATGTAATAGCTACATACCAGTGAAGAAAGTTGGCCACTTCAATTTTGTGTAATGAACACTGGACAAAGAGATAAGATAAGCCGGATTTGTGGGAGTGCTCAAGCCGAAGATCCTGAACTGGTTGAAGCAAATAACACCGAGACTCTTGAAGATCCACTCCTTCCAAAACACTAATAACATAAGCACCCACCACTTCTCTTTCACTGATACGATATAAAAGCATTGTGTCATACACTACCAGTCTCTCCTTCAATTTTTCAGTCTTGGCAATCTCAAGAGACCTTTGGTTCAATTGTCTAAAAGGAAAATGGCTTACCCAAGGCTCATCAATTTGAAGAACAAATAGAGCTACATGTGCACCATTGAATGCACGAGATTGTTCATGAGAAACTCTCTCATGGTTGCTAATTTTTTTCCTTGTAGTATCTACCAGGGGCAACACACGATTAGCTTCAGTCCTTGGAAGGGAAACTAATTCATAGTTCCCATTTCTGTCTTCGCAGAGTTGGCCTTGTCTTTTAGAATCTAGAAAATAAAGGCCCATATTGAGAAGGCTTGGTTTCTGTCCATCTAATTGGGTTGGCCCCATTAAATCATCAAACTGACCCCTTTTATGTAATTTTAACCCCTTTCTCGTCAGTCTCTCATTTACCATCTTGACCAGCACTGGATGAGTCCTACTAATATGTCTCAAGTGAGACTTTAGTGCTCCTTCCTTATGAACCCAATTAGAAAGACTAAAATGGGCCTGGCCCATTAGGTCAAAATTTTGACCCACTTTCTCCACTTCTGCCCTAGCTCCCTTCTCCCTCTCCCATGCGATGGTTATCTCAGCCATTTGATGAGATGACAATTTGACAACGGCAGGTGACGACCCACCCTCCGTCGCTACGAGTGACCCACCCGCCTCCATGTACACGCCTAGGTCCGGCGGCGGCACCTCCTCCATTCCTACCTTCCCGAAATCTGTCTTTACGGCCCCTAAACAAGGACAGTGGTCCGGCGGTGCTGATGGCGGCGACTCATCCACACCAGATGACGACTCCACCTCCGCCTTGGGCACGCCCAAATCCGGCGGCTCAGGCGGTGGACGCTTGGCTGGAAGCTGTGGAACCCCAAGCTCGGTCACTATTGATGACCCCTCTCCTTTCACGGAGGATTCCGAGCTTAATGGGTCAGGCGATTTCGGTGGTGGTTTATTGATCGAGCCTCTTGAAACGTGGCGGTTCTCTACTACCTCTTCCTCCGATGACTCCCATCTCTTCCTCCTTTGTTCAAACACTTCACAACCTGATGGGCATTGTAGCTTCTTCCCTGCCTCCTTCTTGTTCTCGACCTCCCATTTCTCTTCATCATAGAGATTTTGTAAGGACTGCAGTGGCTTCCCTTTCTTGGTACGGAACCCTTCTAGGTGATTCTCTTCCTTCTTCTCAATAGCAATCAGATCTGAGTTACCCTCTTCGTCTTCCATTTCCTCAGCCATAGCAACCAGACCTGCCCCATGCCATTCTTCCACACTTACTTTACCTTCTTCTTTCTTACCTTCTATGTACACCTGAATCTCGAGTTTTCTTCCACCGGCTTGTCTCCCATAGCCTTCCTCTTCTGCGCATATTGTCGGAGGACGTCGGCGGCGACTTGGAGCATGATCACGTCGATCTCGACGTCTGAAGTATTCTCCATTCCTCATTTTCCAGAGTCGCTTGATCTCATCCAGCCGAGTTTGATATCCTTTCCTCAATTCCAGCAAGCTTCCCTCCACATTCTCTACTCTAGATTCGAAAGTCGCTCTCCTATTCATCATTCCGGCTCCCTGGATCGAGAGCTTTGATACCAATTGATGAGTATCAATTAGCAATAGAAAGAAATAGTGAGAACTGTTGTATTATTTCTATGAACCAGCTAGTATCAAGGTGATACTGAGTCTGGAATGCAGAAAACAAAAGAGGCTACAATGGATGCTAGACTATTCGAGAGGTCTAGTGCTCTCCCAGGGTTCCAAGTCCAATTCCAGCCTACCTCACTCTTTCCCTCCCTCCTAGATATATTTCCCACCTCACTTAACAGAAATCACTCCTCACACGCCCCAGCCCACTCTGCTGCTGCCACTAGGCAGCAGTTAGTTACAAGTTTCTCTCTCCTAGGAGTGATCTGGTGCATTGCCCCCTTGGAGCCACTTAATGGGCTTCCATTTACCTCTTTCATACACTAAGGTCTTCTTGGGCCTCCTCATGTCCGCATCAAAGAACTTACAAGAGTTCCTTCTATCATGTTTTAATCGTGACAATTTTTTTTTCCGCTTAACTTTTCTCCAATCCTATTATTCGGGCATAATACAAGTCTACATAAAATACACAGTTCCATTAAACTAAGCATGATAGATTATGAAAAAAATGCAAATTATTGTTCAGATACTATCATCACATGTTAAACAGGTTCAGATAATACTCGGGGTATAAACTAGAAAAGATAGAAAAAATACAAAATAGAAAATGCAGTCCACATACAAAAAAAAATACATGCATGTGCTTCTACCATATCAAAAGTACTAGTGCATAAGTGAATTCATGCAGATAAGAACTTCCACCCTTTTGACTATGCAGAGTTAACGGTCATACAGGCACACAATCATTTGCATGAGCAGCAAATAATATGCCAGTCTGCTAAAAGCCAAGTGTAGACATAAAGCAAGCAAAGAACACAAACATAAAAGAATGCAGTGAAATTTTAGCAATAATGATTTTGCACAAAGTAACCTTGATCAACACTGCAACGGGGATTTCCAAAAAAGAGACATCCAATATTTAGAACATACATGATTCGATGTATCATAACTTTTATCTACAATGGCTTCAGTGTTGGCAGAATTTCTGAAAAAGGATAAAGTGAACAAGTTACTCTATGTAATCAAGCATGCATAAAAACAAATGTGCAATCAAAGTTGCTCTAAATAAATTTCTGAATGCAACTAATGATTTGATTGAGACTGAAAATTAGAACATGTGACAAACCTGGGCACCTTTGATACAGATGGGTAAGAGCCAGCTTTCAGTAAACAGACATGTACACTTACATCAACAAGCACTGTATGTAAAGCATCAAAATGAACAGGACAATATGAATGCAATCCTAAAAGAGCTTTAGGAGGAATTCTGAATTCATGGACAGCAGCAGCTGAAGCATCTAGAGAAGCTTGCAAGTCAGCACTGCAGATTGTATACTCCAGTCAGCATACCATTCTCATCGAGGAAATGTTCACCAGAAAGGAAACAAACGTGTTTGGGTCATATAAAAGGCCAATGAATACACTACTTTTATACTCACCCGTTCTCAAATGCAGGAGCATACATAAGCTCAAATTTTAAAATTGCAGCAGTTGTAGTTAAATCCTGCAATTAAGAGCCACATAAAACAGTTAAATGTGATAAGAATATTGAACTAATGGACAAAAAGCTGTGAAACATATAAGTACTATGTTACTTAGTTTCTCATAGAAGGTTAAGTAACCTTTAGTGTTGGCTATTTTAGATCCCTTTAGCCACAGAAAAAAGTATTTTTGTTATAGTATACATGACAAAATGAGCAATATGTCCTTATTTGAGTTTCAAACCTGGTCAATATTACAACCAATCCTTAAATGAACTAATTCATAAAAAATAAGTCATGGGTTCCTGTTCTGGCTTGTTTGTCAACTTGTCATCAACATCAATACATACATGTCTAAGAGACATGCACATGTGCCAGTGTGTATAAACAAATCTATAGACAATTGAGATGCTATGTTTGCCACCCATGTTGACAGTGTCATATGACCTAGGGGACCTTTCTAACAGATACTAGCACCTGAGATACATTTTTTCCACCACAAAGTTTCCTTCCCCCTTGATACCCCTATAAAGCAAAAAAATTGGCAGATATCATTACCTCCAAACTACTACGAGCTAAGTTGAATGAGATCATCATACATAAATGAATGTCCTGCCTGGCGTATTTTATCCGAAAGGGTTGTGTTGAGAAACTGTTGTCTGTATCATCAATCCTCCACATACCATATATACTGCTAGGACCCAGATCAGGAGCTGCAGAACCAAAACTTTTATGCATCACTTATTGAATTTTGTATGAATAATTGATTTTCTAATAGTTTCTTTTAAAGAAAATGGTGGGTGTACATTATATATATATATATATAGGACACATATCAAGTGAGATGGCCTTTTTTATGTGAGAGTGAGAGGATTATATCATAGCCATTGGATCAAACTTTAAACAGTCAAGATTAAACCACGAAGTCATGTGACTTTTTCAAGTGGTCATGTGACATTTTAAAACCATAAAATAACTTTTAATCTTAACCATCCATATATGGTTGTATGGCCCAAATTTACTCCTCTTACTCTCATAAGAAAGGTGTTCTCACTAGATATATATCCACCGTCACAATAGATTCATGTTTCATTTTTTCTTTTTCAGCTACTTTGGGCCTCAAGTTTGAACATTCATCATACAATAAGTCGTATCCATGTTCATCATGTGAGGTCTCTTGAGTTGATAACAAAACCCGCTTCTCCAAAAAATTAAATGGGCACATTTCATGTTATGTAGTAACACAAAGATCCATTGCCAAGGTCCATTTAATTTTTTGCTCTTATAGTTCAATCTTCACCCTATAGGGTTATCAACTTATCATCCAAAACTTACTAAATGATACTTCCAGGACATAATATGAGCAAAAGAAAATAGTTCAGCATAATATAATGCAATATTGGGGAAAGTAACCTTTGTTTTGACATTACCTTCATATTGAACAACTCTAGCTGGAATTCCGTAGGATATAGTTTCAATGTCCTCCCATCTGACAGTAATCTTAATTTGATACCATCTATAGTATAAAACAAAATACATCATTTAATCAAGTTAGAAATAAGATAGAAAAATTGAAAGGAGAAAGAAAAAAAAAAGGTAACAAGGGATACATACCCCTGCTTAAAAAGGTCAAGATTGTGAAACCTATGAACATAAACCCCAATCTGCTGTACAGTTTCAAACATAGCCACCGGGTTCACCTTAACGGAGCGTGGCATTACATTAGGCAACCTCTCTCGTTGCTAGCTTCAGCAATTCAAACCAATAAAACAACATCCTAGTTGTAGCAGCAATAAAAGGGTTTTCCTATATAGGTGTAGCACTAGAAGAGAAAATTTGAGAAATCTTGGCGATTGAAAAGGAGAAATACCCCCAACAAGACTAAAATAACGTGGCAGCTAAATTCAATTGAGAGAGCCAGATAACTCGTAATTCTGACAATGAAGCTCGTTACACATAGAAAAAGGAATAGAGAGACAAAATGGAGATCTGAGAATTGATTCTAGGGTTCGTAAAAATTATGAACGATGATTAATTTGTTGAATTTGAATTGACCCCTAAAATTGATGTTTGCTTGAATACTTTTCCACTGTCATCACCAATAACGCAATAATAAGTAATAACTAATAACTTTTTCTCTAAATTGAGTTTGAATCTGACGGTCATCATCATCACACGAGATTCAAGTTTTATTGCATATACATTTTTTTTGACTGGTTGTTGCATACATGATACAATTTTTTTTTTATGAGATACAATTTTTTTCACTGGTATCAATTTTTTATGAGATAAAATTGTATGAAACAACTATGGTATCAATTTTTTTTGATGAATAACTATGGTATCAATTGAAAAGTTTATTTGATGACTAATTAATGCAAATGTTTGATTGCTCGTATTATCTTTAAGGTTTTAAAAAAATAATTGATATATACTGTAATTATAAATCATAAATGATCATATATTATAAATAATATTTTATCCTTGTTATAACTATTTTTTTTTTAACTGGAATTGTTATATTTATCTTAAAAGATAAATAAAATGATTTATGATAATTTGATAATATAAAATAACTTATATTAGTAATATATCAAAATTAAACTATAAAAAATAACAGAAGAATGAAGAAAAAAGCAAGTAAATAAAGGGCTAAAGTAATAATATGGTCCCTATAAATGACATGAATTCTTTATTTAGTCCTTATACGTAAAAAAAATTATTTAAAAAAGTCATCATACGTGCAATCGTTACCCATTTGATTCATCTCGTTATCATATTGTCTCTAATTATTCGTTAATTCCTACGTATACTACAACAGATTAGACTTTTAATAATGTACCTTTGATAGCATTTCCGCACGGAAACACTATTAAAAGTGATGCAGGGACTTTTAATAGCGGTTCTTTAAGGAAACGCTATCTTAGGTACCTAAGATAGCGTTTCCTTAAGGAACCGCTATTAAAAGTTAAGCTGCAGGAAAAGATAGCGCTTCCTTGACTAACCACCTAAGATAGCGTTTCCGCTAGCAAACGCTATCTTATGTACCCCTACAATAGCACTTCTATACAAAAACGCTATTGTTTCCTTTTCCAAAATTTAATAACGTGAGGCGCGTTCAATTCCCTCGTCCCACGGTACTCGAACTCTTTTTCTTTCTATCGTTAACAAGGCAACGATATATGTGCCTTCCTTCGTTTTTGAAGTCGCAACCTTGGGTGATTTCACGGTTCGAACAGATCTACTCCACCCATCACGGTTTCATGGTTCCTTCGAAGTTTCTTCATCTCACGGTTTCAGTCGCGCCCCAAGTTCCTTCGTCCAGATCTACTCCACCCATCACGAACCAGAGCCGCCGTGCCTCTTCTGCCACCCATTGTCCTTCGCCGTTCAAATGCACCGCCACCCCAAATCCCTTCTTCCAGATCTACGTTCCTTCACGCTCCTGGTTCGTTGTCCAGACGCCACGAGTCCGACCGCCACACCTGGTTTGTAGCTGACCGCCACCACACGCACCTGGTTCGTAGCTGATCGTCACCACACGTAACTGACCGCACCTGCTCTGTATGATGGTTCGTTGCTGTGTTCGTTACTGGCATTTTTGTTTATGTAGTCTTAGGGTTTCAAAATTAGAGGGGATTTGAGGATTGTAATTTTTTTTTTTTTTGTTTATGTTGTGGGTCTTCATCTTTTACACACAATTGTATTAGTTTGATACATTGAATAGCATGATTTTTAGCTTTACTGTGTTTTGGTTGATGTTTTTCATATGATTTTCTTATGTATTAGGTTTTGATGATGAATGAAGAGAGAATTTGGAAAAATCAGTGGAAACATTTTTAAAAAAAAAAAGACGTTAAGATAGCGTTTCTTTGAGGAAACGCTATCTTAGATGTACCCTAAGATAGCGTTTCGGAAGCGCTATCTTAGGTCAGAAGCTTTAATTACGGGGGAATAGATAGCGTTTAAAACGCTATTAAAAGGCACACGGAAATGCTATCTAAAGCCTTTTCTGTTATTTAGGTTAAAGTATTAAGTTGGTCCCTACATGTTACGAATTCTTCATTTAGTCCATATATATGTAGAAGTTAACAGATCATTAGAGACGGAAGGGTAACGGGAGGGACAAATGGGTAATGATTGCACGTATGAGGACTTTTTTAATAATTATTTACGTATAAAGACTAAATGAAGAATCTGTGTCACCTATAGTAACCAAATTATTATTTTAACCTAAATAAAAAAAAAGTAAATACATATTTTAAAAAATAATATATTTAATACTAATTTTTTATCCATGGTAAAAAATATGCTAGTGATGGAATATCTATCTAATTTGAAGTTTTTTTTTTTTGGTTACATAAAGGGAATAAAAAGGAAAACAACGTAAAGGAAATACAAGCACTAAAGTCTAACAAAGGCCACTCTCGTAGCATCAGCCAGAAGGATGAAGTCATCTCAGAAGGAGCTTCATGAATGACATTCAAGTAACTGCATGCACTCCTAGCACCTAGCTTTGCCAAGAAGTCCGCTGATGAGATTCCCTCTCTAAGAGTATGATGCAAATCAATCTCCCACTCCATCATCGGTAAATCTTTGATGGCAACAAGAATATTACCCTATCTACGGTACACGTTCAAGCCCCCCTGCACTAGATCAATAGCATTAAGAGAACCCGAGTGGCACACAACACGTCTATAGCCTGGATTCCAACAAAGCAATATACCATAATATAAAGCCATAATTTTTGCACGAGTAATACAAGAGACACCCATACTTCCATAAAAGTCAAGTAAGAAGGTCCTTGTATGGTCTCTAATCAACCCACCAAAGCCAACTGCCCCTGAGTCAATAAAAACATTCCCATCAACATTGAAAGCTAGATAATCATTGGGCGGTGCCTTCCAAGCAAAATTTGAGAGAAGCATACACTTGTTATCCTATGGATAATTGCAATGGACATATTTCTTTAGAAACCCATATTATCATAAACCCAAATGAACTCACATTGACATATTCTCAGAAACCCATTATTCAGAAACTAACATTTCTTCAGAAACCCAGTCACCCTCACATCTCTTCCCAAACCCTCATTCAGAAACCCACATCATGACCCGCCCCTTCTTCTTCTTCCATCAGAAACCCACCATCATGCATGTCATCAAAAGGACACACAGGGACCATCGTTGCCTCTCCTCAACCACCACGATTCCGATGCAGAAGGACCACCGCCACCTCTCCTCAACCACCACGGTTCTTCGATTTCAATGCATGCAGAAGGAGGTTTCAAAATCGATTTTGGCACTGAAGAGAATGAATCATTTTTTGTTTGATTCAAGTATGATTCCTCAAATCTGATTCGTGTATTATTCATTTTTGGTTTGAAGAGAATGCGACTCATTTTTGGTTTGAAGATAATGTTGTAAAGTTGATTCATTTTTGTCATCTCTCATCTCTGATTTTTGTTTTCCCTGATCTATTTTCTGTTTGCCATTTCGTTCTGTTCTCCATTTCTCATATTTGATTGCTGCCGGAAAGTATTGTGTTTTTTTTGAATTTTTTATATTAAAATAGTGTTGATTCACTTAAGAAAGAATATTTTAATGCTAAGGAACTATTCCTTGTATAAGGAACGACTGTTACATCTCCCCCTGCACGTTGACATGCTCATACGGTGAGCAAAAATAAGAATGGTTCTTAACTTAAGGACACAACTAAGGAAGTGCCGCTGGAGGTGCTCTAATATTACGCTGACATAAAATATCCTTAGTAGGGACTGATATCTTGTTCATTTACTTATTCCAATTTAACTATATATTTTTCCTTGGGTAAATATTTGTAAATTCTTCTCATATTTTATTCAAATTATTATCTTTTAAAATCATCTCAAATACCAATTATTGTTTGTCTATTATGATAAAAAGAATGTCTATTTCATTTACAATATTCGAAATTTATTAAAATATAGATTGTATTTTTCCACATTCCAATATTGATCATACTTACTTAACTAGTTTAATAGTAAATATCACATCTTATTCCAATTGGTAACTTTATCTTAAATTATTTCAAATATTAATTATACTTATTTAAAAACTCTAATAAAATAAACATTTTATCTACAATATTTTTAAAGTGATAGCAACGTCATCTCCTAGGATATAACTTAATTACACCTAGCATCATTTATATTTCAAAATTCACACTTACCCTTCATGTGGTTGGTTCGAGTGATAACGGGTTCGAGTCTCTTAATCAGGTGATCAGGGGTTCGATATTTGACTCTTGCATATGGGAAAAACCTGGTAGAGAGAAGTCAACCCTTAAATGTCGTCTAGTGCTTCAAGATATTAGTCTTCATAATTGCGCACAGGGATACCCTAGAAAAAAACTATTAGGAGTTGGATACTTAGATATAGCTTTTGAAATAAGGGAGATGCCGAGTGTAATTAAGACCAACATAAAAAAATCAATGTAATTTTTCTTTGTTCTCTTCTAATTGAATTAATTATATATGTCATTTATTATTTTTAAATATTTTTATTATATATTTTATTTTATTTATTTTGTTATGCTTTTTTTTTATAGATTTAGAAACACTCGTGGAATACACCAGATATTTAATAATATATTGTTATTTTATATTATATTATATTTATAGTAAAATAAATATATTATGTTAATATGTGAATAAGTGTCATTTAAATGTGAAAACAAAAATTAGCTGTTAAGAAACACCATACAGTTTTTTTTCTTCCTTATGGGTGCATATAGATTTCCCCTTTGACCGGTTGACCCAATGGACTTTTGGTTTCTCTTCGATCAAGAATGTTTGAATGATCAGCTCCGGAGTGAAATACATGGTCCATACACGATTGGGGTTTAGGGGCAATAGGCCCATATTTGAGAAAAAATAAGTTTTGCAATTTTAGCACTTTTTCTTATTTAGAAAATTAAAGTTAACCACGGTATCTACTGATACATTTGCAATGTCTCTTTTTTTTGAAGAAAACTATATCATAATGTGAGTAAAAAAAAACTATAATTGAAGAATTAGCTTGAATAGTTACAAAAGTAAAAAATTGTTTATATTCATCATAAGTGAGTAGATAAAAAAAAATTATAAGTGAAGATATACAAAGGGGTCATAAAATATATTGTATGAAGCAAAGAGCATTATGATAAATCATAATGCCAGAGATATAAATAGTTAACAAACACATTAAATGATAACTTGCCTATAGGTTGACACATGAAATAACATTCAATGAGGTTTTTCCTAAATGTATATAGTATAGATATAGATCCCATCTTGTTTCATTGTTAGAAAAACCGTATTAAGTAATTAATTAGTAAATACTATTGAAAACCGTGACCTAAGTTTATAACATGTCATGCCTTTAGATTAGAGCAACAAAAATTCCCTAAACATTATTGTAAGAGAAATAGGATATAACATTTATTTATATGCTGTATATTTGAATGGATAGCATGGTCTCTAGCTATCACACTCTTTTTCGTGTTCTAAATATTACCAACTTCATTATTTAATTTTTCGCAAATAACTGATTGAGTATATAACAATAATTAAGAATATATACTAATAATATTACGAGTGTAACATAACTTACTAATAATTTCCATTAAAAAAATATTAAATAAATAACTTACTAATAATTTGTTTTAGTTCCGGAAAATCGCCGGTAAAACATCAAATCAGTTCCTCGATTTTCAATGTTTTAGTCTTTGACTGTATTATAAAAATAAAAATTAGCCTTTAACTTTGACAATTGTCCGTTAATTTGGTGCTTGACGTTAATACATGTAAATTATTACACTTAACATAAGTGTCACACATGGCATGTTATCATGAAAATTACACGACACTTTATCATCGGTTAATTTGGTTCCTCAGCTTATTGGCATATTTTGATGTGAACTATAATAACCGACTAAAATTAGAGCAACAGCCAAATGGGAGCACGACTCGTTGAGAAATTTGGGATGGTCTCATGGTCGCATGTTCCAGTGAACATTGATCCATTTTGGTAGCTGAGAGCGCATCCAAGTCACAACTTCTCAATATTATCGGTTTCTTCTGCATGTATTTCTTTATTTATATAAAAAACAAAAACTCGAGAGAGAGAATGACTGATTGAGAAGTTTTTGCAGTTTAGAGTGATCTAGAAGTCAGTATATATGAACCATCGTTTTCAGGAAGTAGGCCTTTTTAGATTGCACACAGGTTTGGAATTTTTAGCCGTGAAAGAGTTTTAAAACTACAAAAAAGTAAATATTAAAAAGAAGAGAAAGGATGAGTCCGAATATTTAATACTTTGTGATTAATATATAATAGGAATAAGAATCTTTACCCTCCATATTGTTCGTTCATGATTGAGGAAAAAGTACCAAATTGACAGAAGATCTCGCCATCTAGGAGGACATTTCATTTCATGCTAGTATTATGCTCATGTGTCTGTGTTCATTCATATGTTGCTGCAGCAATATTAGCATATTCTCAGGCCATGAATTCCGGTCAGTAACAATGCTTGAATTACTTGGTCAAACAGTTCAAGTAACAATGTTATGATCAATGATTTGGCATTACTTGGTACGATTAATATTAGACAAGATGTTTCCTCCTGTTGAATAAAAAGTGTACGAATTCCTTTGTCCTGCACTCTTCGTCAGTATCAATGCCTAGTCTCATTGTTGGAGTCACAAAAGTAAAAATATTCTTATGGATAAATTATGGGATGGATGTTTTTTATATTCGGTACGGAGATTACTTTTTTTCTTTTTTTATGAGTATGAAGTTATACGAGTGTAAATGTGTAATCATGATCAAGGCTATGTTTGGGAGTTTTGGAGAGGATGGATGGAATGATTAGTAATGGAGTGATTTAGAGTGGGATGGTGTAGAGTGGTAAGAGTATACCACCCCATTGTTTGGGAGTTTTAATGAAGGAATGGAGGAACATACCATTCCATTGTTTGGAAGTCACAATGGTAAGTAATGGAGTGGTGTGAATTACAATTTTTATTTCTAATATTACCCTTTTTATTTTTCATTGTTCATAATAAAGTTTTGTTTAGAAGGGTTAAAATTGTAATTTTGCATTTAAAAGTAAAAAAGAGGGGAGTATTCCCTCCCAAACCCCCCAAATTAGAGGGTACGAAAAATTGATGGTTTGGATGGTTTGGAGTGGTTTGGGTTACCATCCCCAACCATCCCACTCCATTATTTATAAAACTCCCAAACAATGGGTCAAGGTATCTTAACCACTCCACTCCATTACTAACCATCCCAACCCATCCTCCCAAACATACCCTAAAGGAATTTTTTTTTTTTTGATAGAATGATTAAAAGCATTTACACCATTAAGTCATTAAATAATCACATGTTGCTATGCATATATGTGTGACTTCAAAGTTAAATAATGTGAAAATATATGGTTAAATAAAGTATTAAAACTAAGTTCAGTTTATATTAATAGTGAAATCTATATTGTTTACCAAAAAAATAAATAAATAGTGAATTCTATATTTTTAACATGATTTAATATATATGGATGTTGTTAACATGTTATCGTCTTTTTTTTTCTAATATTAATTAGTGTCCTTAAAAAACCAAAAGAATTAAATTTTTGTTCGGCAATAAACTATAAACTATAAAGCATTTAAGATATGGGTCATGCTAACCATTGTCATGTTAAGGAAACTAAAAAAAGAAAAATCTTATTGAAAAAATTAAGTTTATCACACTTCACAATATAAAATGCACCAAATTCCAATGAGAATTTTCCTTTTAAAATTCCTTAACCAATTGACACTGGTTAGCATTCTCCTTAAGATATAACTTATGTTTAATTTTTTCAATACAAATGATTTTTTTTTTTTTTAACGTTAAGAAGAACCATATATTAAAAGATAATTTGCATAGTTAAGATGACAAGTTGACAACTTACCACATTACTCACTCACTTGGCTAATTCTACGGTGCACAAGTGGGATAGGTATACTCACCATCAGATTTAGTGTGGAGTACAGTAATATGATGCACCCTCCACACATTATCCCTCCCTCAACTCACACATCCAGACGGCGGTGCGGCTCGGGACGGCGGCGTGGATCGTGGATCTCGACGGCGATGGGATCGGACCGAGAGTTGCTATGGTCATGGCGGTTCTGGCAAGACGGCGTCGCGTGGTGGTGGCATGACGACGGCGGAACAGTCTCCTATTTCTTAGTCCTAGGGCTCTTCTCTGTTTATTTTTTATTCATTTTTTGAGAAATTTTCTTTCCTCTATGTAAAAGGTTCTCTCAGTTTCAAGGGACTATTTTGTGTAAATGGTGAATCTGGATGAATCTGACGGTGAAGGTTGGTGAAAAGGGGTGAAGAGGAAAGAGAGAGGTGGTGGGGCTGAGGGTGGAGAGAGGAGAGAGAATGTGTGAATTGAGAGAGGGATAATGTGTGGAGGGTGCACCATATTACTGCACTTCACACCAAATCTTATGGTTGAAATAAGTTGTGCATGATGGGTGTACCTTAACTCCATGTAAGAACTGGTACAGCGGGCCTCGGTTAATGCTAATTAGCATGGTTGCCCCGTGGGGTGGGTGAGGAAAACTGACAAACGGGCCGTATTGCATTTAGTGTGTGCATGGATGTTTATTTGCACAGCACAAAAATTAGTTAAGAAACTCAAACTTACTTTTATCATTTTTTATGATATTTGATTGGGTTTTTTTATCATGTGCAACCTTACACAGGTTAAGAAACCAAAAAAGTAGCAAGTATTTATTGGAAAACTAAGCATTTCAGTTTTGAAAGTATAACATACACAAGTTCCTATGTAATTTTATTTTTTTAAGATCCTTAACATGTATAAAATTGTACAGGTTAGAAAAACCCTATTTGATTTATCTTTACATTCGGTTGGATGAATTGATTTTTGGATTTTTGGATTAAACTGTGGTTTGGACAAAAGCAATAATTTATCATAAACGTGTTTGTAAAACCGTAAAACATCAAAACATGATTTTTAAAATGGATTTCCAAAGACACCCTTATAAATTGTAGCAGAGTTTCAGGATAACTCCTCAATTGGAGTACAACAGGTAATAACAGTATAACACAGGTGTAGCAGTAGCAGATGGTGATGGACCACTTCTAGTTTCGATGTCAGTAACTCTTCTACAGCATTTACTGCTAAAATAAACATCCAGATCATGGCATCCATATAGACCGTCCATTTTGAAGGAATAACGCTAGCTGGTGATGAAAACAAGGAAGCAACTTGGATTGAATGTTAAGCTGAGATTTTTTTAACCTTAAAGTTTAGTATTTTAGGGTAGGGTCTGTTTGTATTAGGGTTTTTCTAACCTGTACAATTTTACACATGTTAATGATCTTAAAAGAGTAAATTTATATAGGAATTTGTGTATTTTATACTTTCAAAACTGAAATGCTTATTTTTCCAATAAATAATTACTACTTTTGGGTTTCTTAACCTATGCAAAGTTGCACATGATAGAAAAACCCTTGTTTTATTTCAGTTTCCTGTTTTCAGAAATAATTACAAAATTGTCACATTGTTTTCATTATGTTTCCTATTTTTAGAAATTTGTACAGGAAACACTGAAAATAAGGTGTCAGTTTTGTAATTATTTCTGAAAATAGGAAATGAAAACAGAAAACTGGAAACAAAGCAAAGAAAGCCCTTATATTTTCACTTATTTTCAATTTTGTTTTTATAACCATTTTCCTTTTCAATTTTGTTTTCAAAATAGTTCATAAATCTCTATTAGACATTATATATATATATAAACTTCCAAATGAGCACTGTACTAACAACTAAACACCTACAAGAGCATCTAGTCAAATGTAGAAGCACATGTTAGACCTTTGAATACAAAAAAGAACATATAAAGAATCACGGACTAAAGAAAAGGAATTTTTATTTTTATTTTGACAAAAAAAAAAGGAATATTTATTAGGAAAGGCAACTGATGGTACAATATTAGTGTAATTATGAAAATTTATAGCATAAACTATATAAGATATTTAAAAATACAAAGATTAATTTGAAAAAATGTAAAGACTAAATTAAAAATGAATGAACACTGAATTACAAAACTCTTATTTTAACCACAAAAAAAAATAAAAATTTCTTGGTTGATCATGATTTAGTGCCTCTGATATTGGAACCAATGAAGTGAAGATGTTGGGATACAAAGTCAACTGGTCATGATATCACAGCAGGGGTGCATCTGATATGATCTTCATCATATCGCCTCAATCATACAAAGAAAATTTGAGAAGTTAGGCCAAAGTTCACAATATTTTTATTTTATTGGTTAAAGTAATCTTTTGGACCCAATACGTGACATTGATTTTCAATTTCCTATATGTAAAAAGTTATCAATTTGGTCCCTATATGTGATATTGGTTTTCAATTTGGTCCTCATCGCTAATTGGTCCCTATATAAGAGGGACCAAATTGCAAATTATTATCACATGTAGGGACCAAATTGAAAATAATTGTCACATGTAGGGACATATTTCATTTTTTTTTGTTGAATTGGTCTCTACATGTGACAATAATTTACAATTTGGTCCTCTTATATAAGGACCAAATAGCGGTGAGGACTAAATTGAAAACCAGTGTCACGTATAGGGACCAAATTAATAATTTTTTATGTATAAAGACCAAATGGAAAATCAGTGTCACGTATAGGAACCAAAAGATTATTTTAACCTATTTTATACATATCCCAAAAATTTGCATTTGGACTTTACCGTGTAAAGATAAAAATAAAATATAAAAAAATTGGAGGGAATCGAGTGATCGAGAGAGGCCATGCATGGTGCCTTGGTCAGAGGGATTTGTTTCACTTTCAAAGAAGCCATCATCAGTGGCTACCATAAAACAAATTCTCCAAATGGATGGACGAAAACCAAAATTTTCCTAGTGTAGGGTCACTTTGGTTCCTATGCCAGATTACAATTTGCCACCTTCAATGGTTCATACGCTTGTCAAAAATTCCACCTTGACACCCACCTATCATCTCAATTCTCAAGCTCCTAACTCACCCATTAACTCAACCTTTTCATTTTTATAATATTCCATTTCTCAACTTCCATCCCCTTTTCTCTAAAGTTAATAGCTTACTTTTTTAACTCAACAACTCAACTTCCCCCTTTGACTTCTCTTCTCCCCTCTATTTAACCCATTATTGTTTCTCTCACACACTATCACGGTTTCTTAATTGCTTTTTTCCTATAGCTTTCAAATATCTTTGTTCCCATAACGCTTCCTCTATAACTAGAAGAGCTAGCAACCCAAACCATACACACCAACTCACCAAGTACAACAAGAGAAACACCAAAAACACACCTTTCTTTTCTCTTTTTGCTTTTCCTTTTCGTGAGCTGGGCACACGCACACTCAAGACCCAGAGACATGAATACCGACCAGTTTCAGAGGAACAGCATGTACGTAGAAACCCCTGAAGCTTTTGCCGATGGTGGCAAAAACTTCGACGACGATGGACGAAGCAAAAGAACCGGTAATATATCCAGATTCTTCGCAGTCAAATTATCCTGCAATCACTATATATTTCCGTTACCAATTGTGATAAACTGAACACGGTTTCTATTTAAACCATAGTATAAGTGACTATAACAGAACTGGTCGTTTTATGTTATATGTTGTTACTAATTAATGTGTTACAAGATTTTGACATAGATGTATTAATAATTTGGTTTGGTGTTAATTTGAAGGGACATGGGTGACTGCGAGTGCTCATATCATAACGGCAGTGATAGGGTCTGGAGTGCTGTCTCTTGCATGGGCAATTGCACAGATGGGTTGGGTGGCTGGCCCTGCTGTCCTCTTTGCTTTCTCTTTTATCACATACTTCACCTCCACTCTTCTTGCTGACTGTTATCGCTCACCTGACCCTGTCCATGGCAAGCGGAACTACACCTATTCCCAGGTTGTCAGATCCATCCTAGGTAAGTAAAACCTTCATCTCATAAGTAACGGTAGATATGTATCTTTGGTTTCATTCAATGGTCTTCCTAAAAAAGTTTTATTAAAAAATAAAATAAAAAATACACTTCTCTTTAGAATAATTCCACTGTTTTTTTTTCTCCATAAAACTTTACATTTCTTTACATGGGGATGAGAGAAGGGAATAAAGAAGTAGTGGAGTGCATCGTAGGGATTTGAATCCGCGCATATTTATAATTCATGTCGCCGGACTTAACTAATTGAGCTAACTCGAGAGGATAAAATCTTACATTTTTAATTACTTAGTCATTTCCTTTGCTTAGCGTTTTAGTTGATTAAATTTAAAGTAGATAATGATATTAACTATTTCATGATTGCTTTCGTTCAAGTTCTCATTATGTCTACTCTTATTTTTGTCATGGGAATTTGCTAGTACTAATTAACAAACAAATACGGGTAACTCTTACATAGAGCTTCATTAAATTAAGGTCTAGGGATCAGTGTGCTTCAACGTTTACAAGCACCGTCCAAAATAAGGAAAAAAACGGTAACCGTTTGAGAAGAAAAGAAAGAAAGAAACGAAACAAGAAGACATTAACAAGCTGCAAATGCTAGAGCGGTTACGGGTTGAAGCTTACAGAAGCACGACCCTTTTGTCAATGGATGAGTCTAACTTTGAAACTTGAGCATTCAAGAGTGATACATCATACATCAGAATTCAAGGGACACCATTCCCCACAAATATTATATAATACTCCGTCTATTCCTTATCTTTCGATGTTTTTATCAATTTGTTTTTGTTTCAAAAGAATTGATGTTTTATAAACCCAAACTATAATTAACCAATTTTTTTTCATATATATCCTTATATAGAACTAAGTTGATTTTGCTTGAAAATACACAAAACCCTTCATATTTTAATTCAATCATAAATGCTTTTTTCTATGTAGTGTTATAAATGCTTCTTTTCAACTACATAAATAACACGATGGAGTATGGGGTGTTTATTTAGATTAGTAAATGTAGTTGTAATTTGAAATAAGCAGGGACGGACCTTTAGCAAGGCATCCTGGGAGCAAATGCCCCCACTTAAATATCAAATTTTTTAATAAATTATATATATATGTTTTATTATTGAAATAAATTAGTACATAAAAGCAACATAGAGATAGAATCCCGTGGGAAATTTATATATGAGTTTTGCCCCTACAACATGAAATTCCTGGGTCCATCCCTGGAAATAAGAATATTTTGATACAAATATATATAAATTAATTATTTCTTAATTTATATATAGAAACCTTAAAATACCAAAGATAAGGAACCGAGGGAGTAGTACGTACTTGCATAGTAATGAAAAAATAACGTTACTTTTGAATTTTTATCTCTCTTTTTTCTTTATTTATTTTTAGCAATGAACTTAATTTGACTTCCTACAGCTCATTTGTATTTAATTAAAAAATAAAACTTCCCATGACCAAATTCAAATGAAAGTAGACATTCCTTTAATTTGTTTGTTCCAATTTCCATAGGAGGGAGGAAATTTCAGCTGTGTGGACTGGCTCAGTATATAAATCTTGTAGGTGTAACCATCGGCTACACAATTACAGCTTCAATTAGTATGGTGTAAGTTTTTTTCAACATAATCTTTTGACTTAAGTATGGTGTATTATATAAACTTTTGACATTAAGCGTGGTATACTCCGTTTTTCATATGGTGATAACCAAACAGGGCGGTGAAAAGGTCAAACTGTTTTCACAAACATGGCCATCATGACAAGTGCTATACATCAAACAACCCTTTCATGATCATCTTTGCATGCATCCAAATCCTCCTTAGCCAGATACCAAACTTCCACAAACTCTCGTGGCTCTCCATTGTTGCAGCCGTTATGTCTTTTGCTTATTCTTCCATTGGCCTCGGCCTCTCCATAGCCAAAGTAGCAGGTATGTTAGTAATATTCATATTTAACTATATATTATATAGTCATCGTTTCCACTTTATATTAATATTAATTAATAATTGTAATATACATGCATGTTAATTTGGTGTATGGTGAAGGTGGGGGACATGCACGGACATCTTTGACTGGGGTGCAAGTTGGGGTGGACGTTACAGGATCAGAGAAGGTCTGGAGGACGTTTCAAGCTATTGGTGACATAGCCTTCGCTTATGCTTATTCTAATGTGCTCATCGAGATACAGGCAAGTCATGTTTTATTATTATTATTGTTGTTATTGTGTTCATGAATACATATATGATATATATCCTATGGTTTGCATGATATGGGCCATGCATCCCTACATACTTAAGGAAGAGGCTAAGTTTATCAAGTCCTATCCATAATTTAAAATAGAAATTATAGAATCAACCTTCCATAAATTAAATGCGTGCTATATAACTTCTTCCTTCCATTGATGGTGATATATCCTACCTACCGACCAATAATGGACCAATAATACAAATATTATAGATAACTGTGAGAATATCGGCATTACTCTTAATTGTTCGTTCACACTACTTTTATCAATGACTGATAATTTTATGAAATAAAAACTTAAAATAATAATTCATTAATAACAAAAAATATAAATAAATAATTTAGATTGTTAATAACATTATTCATAAATTATAGCATTAAAAAAGCTTTTGGGTTTAACAAAGCTTTTTTGGGTCTGCAAGGTGTCTGTTGAATTATTGATGCATCTTTCAGTATAGCTATATTTTCCAAATTTGGATCCTCTCTTGCATTTCAGTCCTCTCTTACATTTTGCTGCATCACTACACCGCTAGAGGATCCGGACATATATTCTCCTACTTCTTAAGGATCATGATTGCATGCATTATTAATTCGTGAGTGCCGTGGCAATCTGGCAGAATAGCCATGCGGCCTCGTATGTGGCACAATTAGCAGGCTCCGATTCATGTATTGTGCCTCTCCGCCACTTTTCAATGAATGAGACTCTACAAGCTGTATAATCTTTTTTTTTTCTTTTTCTTTTTTATTTCAAAGGAGGCATCTTTAGACCTGATAAGGAAGGGAAAATCTGAAAGTACCGCGGGATCGAACTCGCACCTCAATGACAAGCTGTATAATCTATTCTAGTTGAAACTAAATACTTTTATTATTTATCCACCCAAAAAAAAAATATTCTTAGTATTTTTTTATGTGAGTAATGGCAGCAATATATTTTTCAAAATATACTTTTTAATACACTCTTTTATTATGAATGAATTTCACATGAAACTTATTAAATTATGAATTTACTTTCAATTTAGTAAGTCTCACGTGTAATCCACTCAATAACAGAGAATATATCGAAAAGATGTGTTGCTTTTTTTAATCTAATTTTTAGTGGGAAAGTAGAAAAGATAAGTCATACCTTTCTATCAAAAGGTCACCAATCCATCTTAGAAAATATGCCAAGGCAAATTATATTCCCCTAATGGGGGTGCTTATTACTATTTATTTATTTGTATATTCCTGTGCCTACCTGTAGCTAGTGTATAACAAGACTCCCTGCACACAATATTAACCATTAAATCCATGGACCGCTGTCTGGCACTTTTTCAGAAAATGACAATTGTTAATTTAAAACAGTAGCCTTGTCTTATCTTCCCTTTATTCTTTTCCTATTTCTTTTAGTCATTGATTGGAATCCAACTTCATCTAGTTTTGTGTTCCAGAGAGACCGTCTATTTTCAGGTTCATCCTTATCATTTGCAACCGAACTCATCATGTAGAATATTCCCTCACCCCTTGGTGTTACAATTAAATGGCAAGGGTTGGTTTTATCCAAATTTTATTAGACGACAAGAAACTTTCTTATGAAAAGGAAACATCCCATGTTTTTGTTAGTGGCGCATATTGTTACTACGTGCTCGCCCATTAAGGAAAGGAGCTTATATTGTTTCAAGCTAGTCAATATGTAGTTTAGCCACATCAGGGTCGATCCATTGAATCCTTATTTATAATTTATAATAATAAAATATTTGCCATCCACAGGTATGACTCAATTAAAAAATATATATAGTCTCTATGTAACTTTACTCAAAACTTGGTGAAAACACCTTGTTGTCAAAACTAAGTTGACACAATTAGGGCCTATATGGTTCATTTCCAATTTCCTGATTTTATTTCATGATTTCAAAGATAATTATAACAAATAATAAAATTAATACAAAGCTATTACGTTGTTTTCATTCTGTTTTCATGTTTCCAAAGACTTGTACAGTAAATGGTGAAAACAAACAAAATGTTGTTTTCAGTTTTTCCTATACAAATCTTTGGAAATAGGAAACAATATGAAAACAATATGATAATTTTATAATTATTTTTGTTGTTATTATTGCTAAAATTAGGAAACGAAAACAGGAAATAAGAAACAAACTAAACTAAACAGGTCCTTAGTCAAATACCTAAAGAATATAGGGATATCTCGTGATCTTTTAAAGAAAAATTTTGACATTTTTGTCAACAGTCTAGAATGACCATGTTCATGGAATGAGCACGTAATGATAATTAAATTCATTCCCACCATAATGGGTTATGCGGACCATATGATTGCAGGATACCCTGAAATCAACACCCCCGGAGAACAGAGTCATGAAGAGAGCAAGTTTGATTGGCATCTTGACCACAACCCTGTTTTATGTGCTATGCGGATGCATAGGTTATGCAGCCTTTGGAAACGATGCACCAGGAAATTTCCTCACAGGGTTCGGCTTCTACGAGCCATTTTGGCTAATAGACTTTGCCAACGTCTGCATAGCCGTGCACTTAGTTGGGGCATACCAGGTAAACAACTTAAATTAAGCCCTTTTCCTTCTTCTGCATTCTATGGCATAGATGTATATTGTATTAATCCATACATGGTGTTTTATATTGGCAGGTCTTCTGCCAGCCCATATTTGGGTTCGTTGAAGGCTGGAGCAAGGAAAAATGGCCCGAGAGCAAATTTATAAACACAGAGCACGCTGTGAACCTTCCACTATGCGGAACACTCCCCGTGAACTTCTTCAGGGTAGTGTGGAGAACCATATATGTTATCATCACTGCTTTGATAGCTATGATATTTCCATTCTTCAATTACTTCCTGGGTCTGATTGGTTCACTGTCCTTTTGGCCATTAACGGTTTATTTCCCCATTGAGATGTACATTAAGCAGTCCAAGATGCAAAGATTTTCCTTCACGTGGACATGGCTCAAGATATTGAGCTGGGTCTGCTTGATTGTTTCTATCATCTCAGCTGCTGGTTCCATCCAAGGTCTAGCTCAAGCTCTCAAAAAATACCAGCCCTTCAAAGCTCAGCAATAATTTTTAGTCACAAGTCCTATATTGTTTTCTTTTCTCAGTCACTATTCTCTTTCTAGTTTTAATAAGTAATCAGCAAATCCAAGGATAATGTAATGTTATCGTGTGCTTATGAAAAAAAAATAGAATGTAATATACTCTCTCTCATTCTCTCCTCTTATTTATAGGCAACTAAGTAACTAACTCTAATCAATTGCCACTAACTGCTCTATTTATAACAAAGGCCCATTAAGGCCCACATTTAACATAATCCCAACATTGTTTGAGTCAGCACTATCATTTAATATTTGTCATCTATGATACGGGCACAACATATAACCCACTCGACTTACGGTGTTTGGAAAAATGTGTTGCCCCCTCAAAAGTGCTTCTGAAAAGTAGAAGCAACAACATGGACATGATTGCGTCCATGAAATAAGAGTTTCCAAACACACACTTAGCAGGCCTGCATTAAGCCTGTATCTGCACTAAACCTATTGCAACAGTACCCCGAAAATTCTGGAGTGTCCAGACTCAAATTCACCCACAGCCACTGCTCATGAAATCCCAAGGGCAATACGCCAAAACAAATACTAGTAGAAACATACGTATTTGCTCATGAATGGTCATGAGATTGCAACAAAAAAAAAACGAAATCAACAGCTATCTCTATCCATGATTCATGAGCAACTGGAAAAAATCTACACTTGAATCAGTCGAGAACAGACTGTCATTTGACATGCTCACTCCAATTCCACTGTCAAACTTTAAACTACGAATACACCATTTTGGTACTTGGTCACATGTTGGACACCAATACTTGTACGACACGACACATGCTTAATTTAAAATTATATTTTGGGCACAAACAGTTAAAATATTATGAATTAGGAATTTTTTTATTGAAGTTTAAATTTTACAAACATACATGCATAATAAATTAATAACACATCAATTTCTTGCCTTACAATTTTTAGAATTCGGTGCGTTCTTCTGTCTGTCTTGTGTCCATGTCAGCATTTATGATTCATAGGTCAAACAGAAATGTCTGAGGACTATTCTGCATATTACTCTCCAGTGATTAAATAGAAAAATTTAATAAATCGGAAATTTCAATAGTGTTCAGGTTTATTAAGTGCCTCTGGATCATGGTGGCTGTCAAACTGGGGTACGTAAAGCAGAGCAAATGCTTCTCCCATTATCTTCTCTGTTTCTCTCTTTTGGCAAGGGAGGTTTAGGGTTTTGGGAGGAAGGAGGTGACGGGACCATATAGGTTCGGTGGTAAAACCACATGCATGGAATAATCGGATAATTAGAGTGTGTTTGAAAAAGATAGAAAAAATAGATTATGCTGATAATCGATTTTTTTTTATAATCGATTATTGTGATAATCGTCTATAATCAAAATTTGTTTTTATTTGGGTCTATTTGCAGAAAAGCGATTTTAAGATAATCTATTTCATTTGGGTGGTGAAAAAAAAAACCATTTTTATATAATAAATTACAAAAAAAAATGTATGAATTTATTTGTATAATTTAATAATATTTGTTTAGAAGTTAATTTTGTAAGGGCAAAGGGGAAAAAGAGTTTTGAGAATGAAAATTAATCAAATCATAGCAATCTTAAGCTAAAATAAATTGAATGGCATAAAACAGAAGGTTTTTTTTTTTTTTTTAATTTAAGCAAAGTACCAAATATGCTAGATTATTTTGAAAACAACTTTTTTGGGATAAAACAGCTGAAATGAAAAAATTCAGTTTTCCCAATCATGCTCTAAGAGCACTCAAACAACATGTGAAAGGAAAGTAGTAGAACATACACCAATTTGCACTTGTATTAAAAATACCGCGAAATGCTGGAAACCTTACACTGTTTAAAAGATAAATATTAGGCTTTTCTACAAGCACCAAAACAGCACTCAATCACTAAACCTAGGATTTCTGTGAGATTGAATAGGCATACTTTTTTGGACAATGAAAATCTATCAAAAAAGAGGATGTAACTTCAAGTTTGGAAAAGAAACCAAATCTGCACCAAAGGTCCAAAGCAAGCTAGGGTTTAGTCATAATTCTATATAATAATATTTAATAATTTACACCACATTCCCTTCTAAAAATAGTAACACGATAAAATAATAATGATCAGCAGAAAATGAGCTCAACAAAAGAAACAAATGTATTACCCTAAAAGAGACATCAACCAGACTCCGCCTCGCTCAAGACAAAAGCCTGAATAAGACTTTGTGCAGCATGAGTTTGCTCTGGGGTTCCGGATATTATAATTTTGGTTTCCACAGCTCCAGGCTTCGGATCAGTAATAGTAATATTTGCATCAGAGATCTGGTAAGTGTGGAACACATCATAAGTGTAAAAATTGTTAAGAATTATACAATGATTTCATCAACAATTTGATGTTCCACTAAAGCAGAAAGGCAAACAATCTTTTTTCCTTTTTTTCTTCCTTGTGTACTTGGGGCCAGGGGCATGGGTTCACGTTTTTTAACTTCAATGTCTATCTGAAAGAAACTGATATAATTCCTCACTTCAACACACATCAAAGCATTCCCAGTGTAGGAAAATACAAATGATAATACATCCATAATGTTGAAGGATGTCCCATTAATGTAATACATAAGAATTTGTGAACAAACCAGTGATGTAAAAGAATATTGGTGCAGGTGCAGGTGCAGGTGTATGAGGGGCTAAGACAACTACTGAAAGCACAAAAACAACTTTGTAACAGCCAGATAGAAGATACAAAATTAAAATTATAAATTGTCAGAAGCAGGGCATTCACCTGAAGTATTTGTTTCAGGCATTCACCATCCTCCCCGTATATTACAGGCACCAGCGTTCGAGGAACAACTACTTCAACAGTGGTATTTGTGATAATTGGTTGGCTCCCTCTACATTATGAAATTCAATTATAAAAAAAAAAAATACATATACATAAAAACACGCACGCAGAGAGAGAGAGAGAGATTTGAAAATGATGACAACAAAACTTTTTACAGTGAAAGACCAACCCTGGAAATCCTGAAATTCTTCTAGGAGGACCTCCTGCGAAGTCTGGCAAGCCCATGGGTCCACCACCTTCAAGTATCCCCTAGAAACCAGATAATCCAATATGATTAACTCTAACAATTAGGTAGCCATATCAGTGTGGAAAAATGAGCTTCTATAAAACATTATGGCTTATCACAACTAAAGCATGATATGCCATTCTTCTGAAATTTTACAACTGGGGGAACCAGACTATACAGGCCAGTTTGGCCTGGATAATGGGACATTGATCCACAGTCCAGTCCTCCAAATTTGAAAAAGAAAAATGTTCCTGACAGGGATTAAACTAGGATATTTTGCAACTTATGTAGTATATGAAAATAAAAAAGATTAATAAAATAACTTTCAAGAATGCAAACTTTTCCTTTAATTTTTCTTAGGTATCCGTTTAGAAATTATGCAAGTTGAAATTGAAAGAAAATATAGATGGATTGTACTTTTATTAGGACAAATTATTTACCTTATTCAGTTAATCAAATCACAGCCAAGCACGTTAGACCATTGTCCCCTCCCTCTCATTCAGTTAAAATATAAGAAGACTAATTTCAACATCCAGCCCGATGATCGATACAAAATAGCCTAAATCTAAATGACATGCAGGTATGCTGCGAAGGCAGTGTGCAAGCCATAATTAACACAAAAAAGATAAATAATATACCAATACCTGAGGACCCCAAGGCCTCCTTTCAGATATATGAGGAGGAATGCCCGGTCGATGTATACTATTCATAAAAGGAGGACGATCATCGAGGGGAAAACCCCCATGTGGACGTGGAGGAACTAGGTTAGAAAACAGTCCTGGAGGTGAAAGTCCCCGCCTTCCCAAGTAAGGAGGGAATGGAGGAAGTTGATCCAGAAAAGCAGAATTTGAAGGATATGCATCACGAAAGAAATGATGTCTTAGTCTACTGGTTATTTGCAAAAGAGCATCGTGCACTACCTCAAGTTCTCCACTTACCTGTTAGAAATTGAACAATATAAACAACAATCAGGCGAAAAATGAAATAATACTAGCAGGTCAAAACTTGGTTAAAACTTAAATTGATACACAACAATCACCAAACAAACATGTCATGCAATTAATAGCATTGACAAATCAGTGCCATGTAAATGTAATTATCAGCAAATTACTCCAACCCCTCCTTTCGGATAGCCACATGACTTGACAATATGACTATATTACTAGTAGTTTTTCCTAAGAAAACATGGTTATCCTGTTATAAAATTTTGTTGGCATACACCAATATCAAACTCAGTAAAAATCACACCTGAATTACTTCTTCATCTTCGGAAGCACACTTTGGAACCTGATCCTTTCCTAATATTCGGATTTGGGCCCCTGATAACTTCCTCATTTCACTTATGATGGAACCACCCTTGCCAAGGAGACAACCTATTTGATTCGAAGAAACAAGAACCCTAGCTAACAGACTATGCTCTTTGGCATCAGGTATAGCCCTGCCTATTCTAGTTTGCACACGAAACACAGCCTCTTGCACAGGAGATATTCTATCATCCGGATGCTGCAATTATTAATCTAACATCAGTGAAAACGAAATGTAGCTCCATGACAATAGCTCAAATGAGAAAATGCAAGACTTGTACCATACCGCCGGACCAGATATGACAATAATGCACTCCTCCGAATCTGGATTGCCTTCTAGAACCTTGATTTCACAAGCTGTCTCTTGCTGCAAAGCCTTTATGATTGCTCCACCTTTACCAATTATATTTCCTACCCTCTCAGCAGGACACAATAAACGAAACGTAAGCATTTCCTGCAAAGGCCTCATGCGACCATGGATGGCACCATCATGAAATTTGGGGATAAAGGCAGGAGCAGCAATATCATGAGACCCAGAAGCAAAGCTGCGGTTGTGTGGTGGACCTTGGCCAAATGAATGAGATGACAACCCTGCAGAATTGGCAGACAGAGATTCATGATCCCGAGGTGGATTTTCCAAAAGCTGTTGGGAAACAGATTGAAGTGCTTTCCTGACAGCTTCAACTCCCCCTGTGATCTGCACAACAGCATAAACGTGAAAATTAATGCTGAAAAAAAGCAGGAACATATCTTAAAATGAGTAGGATGCACCAAGATAGAGCAGCAACGGATCCCCATTTTTGTACTTCAACCTTGTATCATATGTCACTAAAAGTCAAAAACCACTTAAAAGCATGCATGCGAAGAACAATTATAGTAGTAAAGATGCTAACTTCTGAGTTCTGACACTTAATCAAATAATACTTGACCAAACAAACATTCCATCGCCTATCAAAATAAAAATCCATCCAATTGGTTGCCACTTCAAATAAAATAAGCAATGATGGTTGAATGGAATGAGATGCAACCTTTCCATTTACCTGAACTATCTCATCAGAAGCCGATGCACATAGGGGGATTTTGTCCCTCGGAAGGATCCGAATCTGTGCCCCACTGTCTGCCGACATTTGCTTTATTACACTGCCACCCTTTCCCAGAAGGCAGCCAACTTGATTCGAAAGGACGAGCAGCCTAAAAGAAAAGGACGAATTATCAGCTTCAGTTGACTCCTCCATTCCTTCAACCATCCTCTCAAAAACTAGCGATATAGCCTTCAGAATAGATGGATTTTCCTTCTCCTTCTCGCACTTCGAATCTTCAATAGGAAGAGAATCTATGTCGTCATTATTGTCACCACCATCTTTCATCTCATCATCCTTCTCCTTGTTATCCGTATCAGCCTCATTATTATTAACCTCCTTTCCCTGCTCAGTTTCTTCTTCAGTCTCTCTATCAGATTCAGAATCTAAAATAGTAATAACTCTTTCATCGCATCCAGGAACAGGTTCCTCAATCTTAACCTTAACACCACTTTCCTGGCGAATTTGCGACACAATGGCGCCACCTTTACCGATAACACTGCCTATTCTAGAAGCGGGACAAAGTAAACGGAACACAACACTCCCAGGAGAGACATCTAATGGCGAAAAAACACTTGCCGGTTTGTGGCGTTTCCCTCTCCCTTTCCCTTTCCCTCTACCTTTCCCATTTGGCTCCATATTTGGTCTCTTGGAGGATGTCATTGCAACTGACACAAGTATAACAGTTTTAAATTATTAATTAAATAATTAAATAATATGATTACATTTAAATGAATAACTACAACTATAAAATAAATTCAAACTACGAAGTTCAATGTGTTGATAACCTTAATGTCGTTCAATCGTTAAAATTCGATTATCAAAGTAATAACGCGACAAATAAAAATTAAAGTGTAAAGCCAAAGGTGTGTGACATAGTTATTGAGTAAATTGAGAAAGAAAGGACTTACGGTGAATGAAGGAAGCAGAGTGAACGACCGTCGTCGAGGAATGAGGGAGCAGACAAGGGGATAGAGAATTTTGGAATTTGCAGTGACCTACCTAAGCTCTTACGAGTGATTATGGGCCGGCCACTTCCACTGGCTCGGCCCAAGATCATTGAGCCCTTATTCTTAATTTCATTTCTTTTGTTCTTTTTGGTTAACCTCCCCTCAATTTAAAAAAAGGGTAAAAGCTCATTTTGCCGACAAAAAATACGGTGCTCATTTCAGCCCCTGACAAAAAAAAATACCCCGTTAGTCCCTGACAATTACTAACATGGACAAGTTAGTCCCTGACAATTACTATGGGATATTATAGTCCCTAACAATATTTAAAGTGAGACTAACTAGTCACTGACAATTAGTATCGTGAGATATTTTAGTAATAGACGCCGACTAACGGAAGCCACGTAGGGACTAACTTGTCCCATGTTAATAATTGTCAGGGACTGAAATGGGCACCGTGTTTTTTGTCAGAGACCAAAATGGGCCTTTACCCATTAAAAAAAAGAAAGAAAGAAAGAAAGTTTTATGTAAAAAGAAAGAAAGAAAGAAAGAAAGAAAGAAAGTAAATGAGAAATGATTTATAATAAAATACAATTTCCCCTTTTAAAACTCTAAACCTTATTTTTTTTAATTGTGATACAAAATATAAATAAGACAAATAGCTTAACAAAACGTAACTTTAATTGTCAAAAAAAAAAGGTAACTTTAATTTATAGGCCTCTAAGATGGGTGTCCATGAAAAAAAATGACTGAATTAAAACGGATGATTTATATTATTTGAATATTTTTAGTTAAGTTTCTATATATTTTAAAAAATAATAATTGAGTTTTGTATTTGTCAATGTTTTTTATTAGCCATCTATAGTTGGAATATTATAAATTTGTCATGACTCAAATTTTGAGGTCATAATCAGTCGATAGATAGAGGTGGATTTTTCCCTTTCGCATACCTATCAAACATACTTTATTTGTCTCATTCAAAGCATAAAAATATTATCCATTGATACGTCATATTAATAAATGATGTCAATCAGAATTAAAAAATAATCAAAGGATTACATAGTCCTCGATACAAACCAAGGGTTTATACCCCAAACTCGAAATTGGCTAGAAGCCTGAGATAAACCTATCGTCCTCTATGTGGCATCCAAGACTTTCAAGCGCTTTTAACACGCGAAGTGTATCCGATGGTCTGTAATGGAAACAGAAATTGAAAGGAAGTAACTAAACTGAATGAGTGAAAATATTCATTTCTTGATTTGCTCATTACACAGTCCCATATATATAGGGAAGCTTACAAGAGGTTAAGTCAGTTACAAGATAACTGACTCTTAACAGAATCACAGCTAATGACAGCTAAGGGATACATTGGGCTATCCATATGGTATACTCTTATAGCCCCCCGCAAAGTCAAGGGGGTTGAGGTAAGGAAAACACCTTAAGTTTGCTTCTAAGTTCTTCAAAACGAGTAGAGGATAATGGCTTGGTAAAAGAGTCAGCAAGTTGAGCTGAACCAGGAACATGCTGCACCAGCAGAGCCTTGGAGACAACCTTTTCTCTGACAAAGTGGATGTCTAACTCCATGTGGCCTGAATAGTGCTTATAAGTAAGAGGCAACCCTCACCTTACAAGCTAGCTTTTGGGGTTGAGTTAGGCCCAAACCCAAATTTAAGATGGTATCAAAGCCTATCCTTGATCCGTTGGGCCACCCGCAGATGTCCAATCCTGCAAACTTCACGCTCCAGATGTCCAGTCCTGGGCGTGAGGGGGGTGTGTTGGAGTCCTACATTGGATAGTGATATGGCCTGAATAGTGCTTATAAGTAAGAGGCAACCCTCACCTTACAAGCTAGCTTTTGGGGTTGAGTTAGGCCCAAACCCAAATTTAAGAGTCTGGCATAAACTGAAATATTAAACGTGATGTAAGGGTGAACACACATTATATGGACGAGCAGGGATATCGTGTGGCAGAAAAATAAAATAAAAAAGAGATGAGTATAAAACTGTAAACTTTACCAAATGGATTTGGAGAGAGAGAGAGTGAGTGGATGAGAGAGGAAGCCCAATTTCTTTCTTTTTTTTTTTGGTCAGATTTCGAGTGAGTTGGTCTCTAGCGACTAATAATGGAAATCTAACACCATTAGTACAAATCTGATGGAAAAGACTAAGTGTAACGTTAACTTTGTTACTTAGAGGACCGACTTGAAACTAAAAAAATAAGATAGAGAACCAAAAATATATGTTAACCAAGTTGATATGCAACAATGGTTTTTCTTTTATGATGCAGCTAATTATAATAAAACCTTTTAAACACGTAAAAATAATGCTCCTTCTACAAAGGTTAAGGCAGCTCAAATAGACCATGACTGAATATTTTACCTTAAGTATCACCAAAATGCAGACTAATATAAATCTTATACACCTTTTTTTGGGGTAATAAACACATAGTACTGAATATAGAATTAGAACTATGATGGAGTTACACATATATACAAGTAATTAAAGTTAGACTAAATTAGTCTTTTTGTCCTTTAACTTAATTATTTTGTTTAAGTTGATCTTCTAACTTTTATTTGTATCAAGGTAGTCCTTTAACTTTGTAAATGCTATCAACATTAGCCTAATATTTTGAGACGTTATAATACCATCAAAAATCCCGTTAAAACTCATTACAATTTTTTTTTTTTTTACCTCTTCTCCCTTCTTTTTCTTCTCTATTGCTTCCACAATTTTTTTGGCGACCAAAGCCAAACCAATATTTGACATCCAACATGTGGTGCCATCGTATTGAGGTTCACCAATTGCTTGATTGTGATACTGTCATCCCAAAATAGTGTCCCTCCAAGCTTAGGCGCCAACCACTGCTTCCAGAGCCGCAAGCCCATATCACTCGCTAGCTACTGCACTCTGCTCCAAATTTGATGGAATGCTTGAAGCTTGAAAGAATCTATAAACGGAGTTTATGGTTTATGAAGAAGGAAGCAAGAGAAGAGAGACAAAAATTTTAAAAAAAAAAAATTTATCAAGTTTTAACGGATTTTGTGATAATGTTATAACATTTCTGGCGGTTAGACAAATGTTATTAATGTTTACAAAGTTAAAGGTCTAGCTTGATAAAAATAAAAGTTAGAGAACCAACTTGACCAAAACAATCAAATTAGAGGAGAAAAATTAATTTTGCTTTAAAATTAATAGTTTCGTAGTTTTTTTGTCATAGTGGAAGAGAACACACCTGTCAGAAAAGATATTTTAAAAGGTCCCATAGGAAACATCATTGAAACCTAAAGATCATTGTGATGTAGTGTTTTGTTTCTTGCTTCTTTTGTTTTATTGCATTTAGCACCTCACATGTTCCACGATCGTTTTGTTTAATGCTTCAAGCATATCAAATAGTCATTTACTATAAAGATGGTTAAAATTCAGATGTTCTCTAAGGTGCACCACAGACCACCCAAGTGGCTCAATGTGTACCATTTAGATTGGACTTTGACCATATGATCTGGTTGAAAAGTCAACCAACCCAAATGACAATTTGATTGATCCAGATTGTGCTACTTAGGTGGTGTATCACTGTACCATTTTGGTGGCGGTGCACCATAGTCTTCACCTAAAATTCATCATATACCCAATTTGCTAGTTTAGAAATTAGAAACCCCCAATCTTCAGCTGGTATACTACATTTTAGTCTCAAATCTCATGGGTCAAGAGTGAAGTTCAGGTGGATGGATACACTAGGCTGGTTCAAGGCTTCAAGCAGCTTTGGTCTTTCTCAAACTAATTTTTATATGTTATTAGGCAAACATTGTAGCTGCCAAAAATAAACAAACTAATGTGTTGAACTTGTGGGGTTATAAGGTTGGCCTGGTGGTTGGGATGAAGAAGTTAGAGTGTGGAGTAATAAGAAGGTTGGGCGTTCAAATATCACTTACTAACAAAATACTAACATCTACCTATCAAAAAAATTTGTGTTGAACTTGTTGAGTTGTTTCTCATGAGTTGTTCTGAATTTTTTCTTTGAGGCCAAAGGGCTCCTCCCTCTGGTTGCAAGCATTTGTGTGTTCTATCTGATATTCCCCTAAAACCGTAGATTTTAAGGGGGAAATTTGTTTGTTAGGTAATGAACTACTCCTCTACTTGGAATTTTATAACTAGGTCACTGCTCATGAGATGAGATGATGCCACGTCTATATACTTTCATGTGTACACAACTGGGAGGACATCATCTATAAACTTTGGATATCAAATTATAGGATTTTAAGATGCTGCAGCCACTTAAACTTGGTGGTTCTAAGCGAATTGCACCAAATTAGTGAAAGTCAGGCATAAAAGAAAGGCAATTATGTAGAGTACTTGCAGTTGACTTGGGTTGTGGGTGTTTTTGGTATGAATATTCTTTCACTCTCTTCTCTTATTAGTGTGTGGAATCAGAATGATAGAATATAACCAGGTGACCCGGGAGCAGTCATGTCCACTAGTATCTAATCAATTTTATCATTGATATCATTGCACGTTTCTCATTCGTCATTGCCATTACACGCCTAAAAGTTGGAACTTTGTATTGTCCCGCAATAGTCAGTCAGGGTAGCCCACCATTTTGGTCACATGCTATTTGTCATAAATATTTGTGATTGTAGTTCTTATCGTACTGATAATTTAGCATAGGCAAAGATTTTTTATGAACATTAGACAAGGGAACATCATATATTCCTTTCATTTTATGATGTAATTTTTAAATATCTGTACATATAAAAAATAAGAAGATAAATAAATACATAATCATGCTCAAAATTTGATACCAACATGGTATGACACGGTCGACAGATAACCGAGTCCCTCAAGCATGTGATCAGGGACTCGATTCCTGGCTCATATGTATGAAAGAGCATATGTTAGAAGAGGTCAGTCCCGTAAATAGATCTTTGTACCTCGAGGGATTAATCTAAGACTCTTTAACATAACACTAGTAGAAATATTAGAATTATCACTTAAGCAAAAAACAGGGGTAAACATGCTGAAAATTTACAGTAACATGATAGGATCCCTAATTATATTATAAATGTCTGTTAAGGTTAATGGCTTCCTGTTTTAAAAGCATGAAGAATCTCTTTTCACTCTTTACTTTTGTATTAATAAAAAATTGAGCTAATGATTGAGAAAACTAAAAAAAGAAAAATAGAATTAAATAAAGACCAGCATGTGACATTAAAGTAGCCAATATTGTTTTAGATAAAATTGGAAAAATGAAGTATCGCCTCTGGTTTTTGTCTTTCTGTTTTTGAGTTTAATTACTATACATTGTCAGTGTAAAGTTTTTTTACATTGTCAACTAATCAGAATTCAAGGTATAAATGACTTTTTAAGGGCGTAGGATAAGAGTCAAAGATTTTTAATGTTTAGTCAATTCTGATTGATTGACAATATAAAAAATCTTTGCACTATCGATGCATATCAATTAAATCCTTCTTTTTTCGTCTTTTCCTCCAAATTCCAAACTTTGCTAAAGCATACCCCACCATCACAAAATCCAAAATGAACTCTTTTTTCTTTGATAAAAATCTTTTAAAGTGGGTTTATTTATTATAAAAGTAATAAGTAAATAAGGGTCAAAGGGTCTATCCATTGTCATTTCAAAAAGTATATAAAGATTTAAACTCACTAAATGATATAAGGATGAATATACTTCTACTTATTCAATTTAGAGACAAACTCGCTTTAGAAGAGTTTCCTTTTGTTTTCTTCAACCTCCCTTTTCTATTTAAAGTTGAAACCTTCTAGAATGTCTGTTTACTTCATCCATCTTCCTGATCAAACAGTGCCAGATTCTCAGGTTTTGACAATCGAAGTTGAAAGATGGATTCCATCCGATCGCACATATACCTCATCCACATGCAATCCTCAAAGTTCAACGCTTGACAACATGTATAAAGGGCATTTAACAACTAGCTTATAGCATTGAGCCATTGATAATGAGCACATTTGTCCACCTGAATATTTGAAGGAGAAAAAAAAAAGGTTAGATTTTTTAACAAAATCTGCGTCAACTTTATTTTATATTCAATTTTTTTCAAGTTTCTGTAAATGTCTATATAACAATCTATTTAATGCATAATTTATCGTGTATATAGTGCTATTGATGATATATAACTCAACTCAATAGTTAACAACCAACATGGTATGACACGATTGGTAGATAACCGGGTCCCTTAAGCATATGGTCATGGGTTCGATTTTTAACTTATGTGTATGGAAGAACATCTATTGGGAGAGGTCAACCCTTTAAATGGATCTTCATATCTCGAGGGATTAGTCTCTAGCTCCCGGCCGGAGGATACCCGGGTTCACCCAAAAAATAACTCAATAGTTAACACATATTAAAAAGTTAACGAATAAAGCACAAGTTGCATAAGGGAGTAGATTTGGGCAGATCAGTTTTAAATTTGTTGCCACTGTAGTTGCGTTGCGGTTCTTGCCTGTTATGATAAGCATTGCAACCAAAATATTGCGGTGTCTTCCAGAATTTAAAACCTTAGAGACAACTA
The DNA here is from genome assembly GCA_035048595.1 of Echinosophora koreensis. Lineage (NCBI taxonomy): Eukaryota > Viridiplantae > Streptophyta > Magnoliopsida > Fabales > Fabaceae > Echinosophora > Echinosophora koreensis. The sequence goes on along the minus strand of JAPCYP010000001.1, from coordinate 8,814,157 downwards.
GCTATTTAGAACCAAGCAAAATGCTAATTTCTTTTGTATCTGACTTTTAAAAAGAATAAAATAATTTGAATTTAGCCTCCAAACGTCATATTTTCTTCTATATGGCTACCCCACTTGAAAGAAGATAGCTCCATCCTGACTAATAAAAAAGCATAGACACAATTAAAAGTGCAAGTATTCCAAACAATCTGGCAAACTGTTTCACTATTACCTATTCTTACCTTTTTAATTTTCATGCCCTATTGTTTCTTCTTGAAGTTGCAAGACAATGTGAAACAATTGATAGCCATCAAATATCATGCAATGACGATTTTTGTTTTCTTTAATTAATAAATGTTTGCATATATATAAAGAACGACAAACTTCTTCATGAATCCGTGATCGTCTGTAATAGTTGATTTGGAACGACCACATGAACAACTCCCGCTTTTGACGCATGTAGCTCACTTTTCCACTTTTGCAACATTTCATTCGATGAGAGCATCTTTCATTAAATTATTACCAAGGTGTCTTGTTCTGCAAAACGTGCTTATCCACATCTTTCCAAGTACAAAAATATTTAGATATGTTTTTTTTCATCCAACAGCAGAATAATTTATTATAGGAGTACGTACAAAGGTAATTCAACCCTCTCATTAAAAACCAATCAATATGTAATACTTACAACATTATTTTATATGTTGAAGAGGTATCAATATGTAAAAGAAAAATCGACAGCATTATATTTTAGAGGTGAACCAGGACTAAGACCGCACTTGATCATATCCAATATATATATTTAGTAAATTCATAGATTCTTGTTTATAAGTAACCCCATTACAATGAAAAGCCACAACTACCATACCTTGTGAAGTTATTGTTCCTCTCACTAATCTGAAAGAATTGGGCTTTATTGAGAATAAGTAAATAAAAATACATCCTAAAAAGAAAAACAATTGAATGAAAAAAATATAAATGATATGTAAATTCAGTAGTAATAACTATGAATTAGTATAATATAAAAATATATTTTAAAGTAAGAGTTTATGAAAAATGACTCATATTTAAAAAATACATGGATTAATTATTAAATGGGATTGCAGTGGAAATATGAATATATGAGAGCGTGAATGGAATAAGATGAATCCTTATTCTATATTAACTTAAAAAAAAAAAAAAAAAAAACAGAGCGTCTGAGACAAATCCACCTAATTAAATACGAAAGTCACACAGATAAGCCATTTCTTCATGTGGCTCTTTGGAGTTCTCAAACCATTGTCTTCTATAAGTTTCTCATCAGGTGCAATTTATTTACCATTGTGTCAAACTTCTTGTGGGCCACAATGGCTAGGGATGACAATGGGTAGGGTTTGGATAGGGTATTATAGTACTCGTCCCTATACCCGCATTCGAAAAAAATACCCGGACCCGGATACATATCCGCATGGATAGCAACTTTGATACCCTTACTCGTACCCTCTGGGTATCTAAGTACCCATACATGCAGTCGTTACCCTCACTTTAAATAAGAAAAACTAATAAATAATATAATGAACATTATAACTCAATTAAAAAATATCCAAAGATCTTTCAAATCTACTCATGAAATTATAAACCAAAGTATTGAACTAAATAAAAACATCTAAAACAATAAATTCATTAACTTGTAAGCTCAAAAAAGGAAAAACACTAATGAGCCCTAGGTTTAGAACTTTACATAATTTTATTCTTAAAAATTGATATGTAGGTATAATTATATATCCTAAATAAATAAATAAATATATAAATATATGTGCGGGTGTAGGGCGAGGTGTGGTGGGTACTAAAGTACTCATACCCTCTCTCTTATTTGCCAATAATTACCCAGACCCGGGCCTATGCCCATAAAACGGGTATTTACCTTACCCGTTGTGGGTATTTTTTGAAGGTACCTATTGAGTAGGGTCCAAATCGCCATCCTTAATAATGGATTTGTTTTACGTTTGATGCTACAATCAATTAAAAAATCACAATTAAATTATGTTTTTAAAGATTTTGTTTTCTATTATCTTATCAGAATCTTTTTTGGTTTGGTACTTATCCTAATTAGTCCTTGGGACAGAGTGAGCCATCGAAGTATCCCACGGCTTAAATCCTTGGGACCCGCTATGGGACCAATCTCTCCTAGTAGGCCGCGTGATTAGTAAAGCCTGGCCAATGATTGTTGTATACCCAAGGATTGAACTTGGGCAGAGCCCGAATGGTTCGCTTCTCTTAAGTAGCAACGAGTTAACCACTTACATTCAACCACTTGGTTATCTTGTCACAATCTTTTAAGTTAAATACGATTAATTTCACCTGATTTGGTCAACTATAATTTTTTGTCTACATTGGGCTTTAGTTGCCCAAGTCATTTTTTTGGACTGACAAAAATATTTCGCCTAAAAAATTAGACTAAATAAGTAGAACTAGGGTTGGCAACAGGACACGGCGGGGGCATTTTTACCTTCCTCGAGCCCGCCCCCTAAACGAATAACCAAATATAAAAATTAATTTGTTTTTATTGAAATTAACATTTCAAAAATTGTACTTCCAAAAAAATAAACAAATAAAACTTTCACACAATTAAAATAAACAAATAAACATATAAAACTTTCACACAATTAAAATAATCAATCAGTTACTGGATCTTAGTTTTCTTTCGGCTACAAATTAAAAAGAAACAAGTGCTTTAGAAGCACTTCGTTAGGCTTATAACAATGATAACATCAACACCAGAATAAAAGCACAATCAAATATTCTGTAATTATTTTAAAAATAAAATTCCCTTTTATACAGAATAGAATCTTTTAATAAAAATAAATCAAATCTCCTACATAAATATATGAGCATATTATTAAAATTACATAAACTAATGCGGGCTCGGGTGGGTACTTATATGCAGGATCGAGTGTCGTTGTCACGCTTAAGGAGAACTGATAAGCTAACTCATTTTTTATGCTTACATTTTTGTGAAATTAGATCAGGAGCTTGTTAGTTTTTGTGATATTTTCACCAATAAAAAATGATAATTTCTTTAAAGATACTCAATTTCATTATTATAATTTACTTAAACCCACTATGTGATTGGAAGTTTTTATTCAACCTTAGTGCCATATTTTTCAACAAAGTTATCCTGCACGTTTTGAAGATGCCTCCGAAGGTCAATTTGGCCAAACAAATCTTTGTACCCATCTTTTTGCATATATCTGTCTGAGCTTTTGCTTCTAATTCTATATATGATGTTCGTGATCATTTGCAATATGCGATTAGGTGCTGCCAGTTGTATAAAAAATCTTCTGACAGTCGTCGTCATATGTTTTCGGATAGACGATGATAACTAATACCACATTAGACGAAAACACGATCAATATAATAATACCCACGAACATAAAATATAGTACAAACGTACAATACTTGCATAATGCCTCATGTATAATAATAGAGGAATGATTTTTATACCCAAAATAGGGACACTATAAGGTGTCTTCTTTGTTTTTTGATAGTATTTTTGATAAGCATATATATAAAGAATATAAAAAATAAGTAAGAGATAAAGATAAATTATATCATATACGGTATCCAAAATTCGTGTTCAAATAACATAACTCATAATAATATAAGCGATTTAAGAGGGACGCTTATCCAGTTGCAGTAAGCATAAATATTTATGATTCGCCGAGTCTCCATGTTTGCAAATGGCCGCACTCCTACACCATGAGCTTTACTGCTTTAGGATATTCTTAAAATATAGCGATTATCTTTATTAGTATTGGTCTTTTTTAAGCTTTCTTCACAGGCTTAATCAATGGTTAATGGGTTTTATTAGTTTTATTTATTATATAATTTAGATGTTTCTGTTACAATTTGAACAACTTTTTTTTTTTCATTTCAAGTTCTCATTGACGGTACCTCAAACAAACATCCAAAATTTAGATGACCTAGGGTCATTTTATATACGACTGCGATAGCCAATGAAAAGTACAATTATGTTTTTTGAACAACCCTCCCAAAACACCTTAAGGGGAGGAGTATTTTAACTTTGGAATACTTGGAGAAATAGAATAAAATAATATAAAAGCGTAAGAAAGTATAAATATATGATGTTGATCGTTGATTTTTGTTGTACAAATATCATATCTCGAAGAGTACTGCCACCTTATGACTTTTCATAAAAACATCTACTTTTTATTTTGTTTATTTATTAAAATGCATTCAGCTCCAAACTGTGTGCTATCTTTCTAGTTCTAGCTAAAAACATCTTTCTATCTGCTATATATTGTTTTAATATCAATTAGGGCTATTTAAAATTTAGTTGTGTCTAATCCCGTTGGAAAGTCAATTTCAAACTTTTTAAAAAAAAAAAAAGGTACTAGTGCAAAGGTAGAAAATATAAGATGATAAATCAATAATTCTAATATCGATTTTGGAGTCCTTGGCAGCAGGATTGAATTGTAGGATGGGTTTGGCTCCTTTCAAGTTCCTTGGCATCCAAGTTGGTGCAAACCCAAAAAGGGTGAGCACTTGGTCTTCGGTAATACAATCTTTGAGGTCTAGGCTGTCGAGGTGGCGAAACAAACAACTATCTCTAGGAGGGAGGATAACAATGTTATACTCAGTTCTCACTTGCATGCCGGTTTACAATCTCTCCTTCTATAAAGCGCCCAAAAAGCCAATCATATTATAGGGTAGTGTTGGTCTTCGGTGCTGGTGCAGGACTTTTTTGGTATGGCCTATGTGTTTGTGACTTATTTCTGGGCTAGTGTTTGCCTTTGTATTGGTGTGGCTTGTTTTTCTTTTTGTAGGTCAGTGTAACAAGCATATAAGTGCAGTTTTTATAACTCATTTTGTATTCTAATTACATTGGTCCTTTGTAAGGGTGGAGTACCCCTTGTACTCCAAATTCAATTCAATTCAATTCTTTGCTTATAAAAAAAATATATATATATATTCTAATATCAAAATATTAAGTATACAAATCGTTTCACGTCATGTGATTCAAATAACCCATTTAAACACTAAAGAGCGCTTGGATGAGATGACACGAGTCTCTTTCAGCTTAACCAGAGGTCTTGAGTTCGAATCCTGATCCCGAGAATGCAGCAACGTTAAAACTCTCGAGGGAGAGCTTCGTCGCCCTTATGGTCCTACCCGGCTCGAGGGGTTAGTCTTCACAGTTGCGCGGGGAGGATACTACTGGAAACAAAAAAAAAAAACCATTTAAATCGATCAAATCAAAAGCATAAGAAAATTCAATAAATCAAATCAAGCTATAAAATAGAACTTGGTTGAGTTTAATGTTATACCCCTAATATGAATATGAAAATGATCCATTCCCGTCAGCTAGTTCCTCTAACGTTTTCGTACTAGATAGCCGTGACCATCTAATAATTATAGACTAAAGTAGTATGCACGATTTATGTATACATTGTTTTATTAACATTCACTAAAATTTCGACATATATATTTTTAATTTCATAATTAAAAAAGACAAATAACAATAATATTTATTTATTGAGATCTTATTGGATATCAGTGTAAAAATCATTTACGTTAACAATACATAGAAATTAAACTTTATTATTATTGTTGATTTATGTTTGGCGCAAAAGAAAAGTGCAGTTGTGAGTTACATTGTGTTTTCTTTTTTTCTTTTAATAGAAATGCATGCACATTGAACAAAGACAATGAGAAGCAAGATATAGGTAAGCATCTCTTTTATATGTGCGGTATCTTATTTTTTATTTTTATTCTTTTTGACAATTGCGGTATCTTATTCTTATGATTCGCGACATATAAAAAATTAGATAAGCTACTAAGTATTGTTTATTATATTGGTATTTCAAAATTTCTAAAAATATAAATTAACAAATTTTCTTAAAAATATATTATATTAAAAATACATAATTTAAGTAGAATCTAAAAATTATAAATAAAATAGAAATAATTTAAAATAAAATATCTACAATTAATTGAAAAAATTAAATATTAATAAAAGAAAAATGAAGAATGACACGTCTCATTCTATTAATGAGAATAATCAGATATAAATAAATTAAGGATTTGTAAATTTGTGGTAACAATAATAATTTTTTTTTTTTGGACAAAAAATGGTAACAATAATTATTAGTTAGTAGACTCATAGAGATGCAGATAAGATCTCAATAAATAAACATAGTATAAATCATTTACATTAATGACGCCAAAAAGGATAAGTGTTTATTTATTGAGATCTTATTGAGATCTTGGGAGACACACAGTAGTAGGGAAATCTAGAAATTAATATTTAACACTTTAAGTCAAAAATATATATATTTAACACTTAATACACAATCTTGAAATTAATTTTTTGTTTTGTTTTAAAACTATTCACCCACTTGACAGGTACTCCATCCGATCCACAATATAAACAAAAAAATTCAAATTTTTTGTCCAAAATATAAGCAAATTTCAACTACTTCCAACCTATTTAATGAAGTAATTCTCAATATACCTTCATTTAATACAAATTTTGTTTTCCAATTATTCCTTTTATTCTCAACAACACAAGCTTAATAAATAAGAGGAAGGGTAATTTATGTAACAAACTTAATTTTTTTATATACAATGACTCTTTTAAATGAGATTAACTAACCATCTTAATATGTGTATTTTATTCAACTAGATTGATGGACCGGTGCCATGCACGGAAATATGCTATTTTTTATAAATATATAATTGTTGAATTCATTATTTTGTGGGTACAAATTTTTTGTGCGAAATTATAAACCAAAAAATGTTAAACATTATTTTATCTAAATCGTCGATCATAAATTGCAACAATATTAACTTAATAATTATTATAGATATTACAATACAGATAATGACGCTTAAGTGTAAATAGTAGGTACATAATGTCTCCTACACAATTTTAGAATTAAAAATATAATTTAAAAATAAGACATGTATGAAGAATATAAAAAATAAAATATTTGAAAATAACCATTAAATCAACAACTGCTTTCAACCTGATTAATCATTTGTAAATGCAATCTATTTAAACACGAATACTAAATACGTCGTCGTGATCTTCATAATGATATCAATTTTTCTTCTCTCTTGAAAATCGATTTAATTTATTTCTTATTTTTGCCCAGTGCAAGTTAACCATTTTCAGAAAATATATTTACCTATCATATTTTTTTCTTCTCTCTAGAAAATTTATTTGATTTAATGCTCCTATTTTCCCCATGCAAGTTAAGCATTTTTAAAAAATTATATTTATCTATCATATTATTTTTTATTCTCTTTTGAAAATCTATTTGATTCATTTATCCTGTTTTCCCTTGCAAGTTAACCATCATTAAAAAATATATTTATCTATCATATTATTATTTTCTTCTCTCTTCAAAATCTAGTTTAGTTAACCTTGTTTTCCGGTGCAGGTCGATATTACATTTAATATTGTCATACATGAAATTTTCTAAACTTCTAAAGTGCATTAAAAGTGAATTCAGACTATCATTAATGTGTACATCAAAATTCGAATCAAATCTTTTGTGATTCAAATTTGGATATTTAATAATTTTATTTGATAATATGAAATCAGATGTATTTAAGAAGATTTGAATTAAATGATGTTTTTCTTAGAGGTTGATACGTGGAAGAGCATTCAATGAAATTATTCCTAAATGTATATAGTATAGATAGATAAATAGATTTTTCCTTATAATAGAGACCAGAGGGAGTAAGACAGAGATTAATATCCTGAGTTCAATCAAATTCTTAAGCGGGGATCCCAATAGTCTCTTTTCCATACACATGGAATTAATTAGTATTAGAAATTAAAAATACTTATTCTAAAAAAAGGAATTAAATGTAAAAAATAAGCGAATTTAGTAAATATGACAATCAAATGAATTGATTTTAAAAAAGGAAAAGAATTGAATGAAAAATTAAATAAGAGTTTAATTTACATCCAATAGTATCGACAAATCAGCGTTGTTGTTATTTATCATTCTTAATTATTAAAATAAAAGCACATATGTCAATATAGTAATGGACGTCAGTTTAAAAGTTTTTACTCTGATGATGTATACTACTTTAATCTATAAAATAAACAAGTTTGAAATACATTTAATGAACGATTGAGGAGAGGAGCATCGTGAGAAATTACTCAAATAAGAAATGCTAGCAATACAGTGCTCTCTAACATTTTTTTTCTCTATATTCACTCATATTGGTTCAAATTCACGTGAATCTTAAAAAATTCAAGTATGGGGTTCATTTCCAAAATAACTGGACTCAGGTAAACTAATTTAATATACAGAGATTGTTAAGAAAAACTCATATTGGTACTAATATTCAAAAGTCAACTTATTTTAGTGCATAATATTCCGTTATGGATAAATATGCTTATGCTCACGTTTTTGGGATAAAGAACAAATAGAATCTCCAGTGCCATATATTTGGTTTCTTGTGCCTCTTTTTAAGTGTTTATTCTTTCATGTACAGGGATGGGTTTGAATGAGCTTTAAAAAAAAAAAAATTTATAATGTAGAAGCATAAGCTATTATTAGAAGTAAAAATTATTCTTTTTAAGGGGATATATAAGGTTGGCTTAGTGGTTAGGGTGAGACAGTTAAGGAGAGTGATAAGGAGTTTGAAGATTCAAACTCCACCTACTAACAAAATACTAACATTTATCTATTAAAAAAAAATAGAATTAAAGGCTGTTTGTGAGATTTATTATGAGGCATTATTGTCCAATAAAACATGTTTGATTTTTACCCTCTTTTCAACCACTTCTCATTTTTTTAGAAGCCAAAAATTATAACTTCTCAAAAAAGCATCAAAATATACTTTTTCACTGTTTATGCTTTTTTCCCTTCTAAAAACTCATCCAAATACTTATATTTTTTAAAATCACTTATATTTAAAAAATCAATGTTTTTTCTTGGAAAAAAGTCCATCCAAACGGACTCTAAAGTCATTTGAGAGGAGTGCACGTCTGATGTCTCTCTCAAAAAATATATATTTGAGAGGAGGCTATATTTTTAAAGACATCAATAGTAAGTTTTGATCATATAAACTATATACAAATGACGAAGATTAGTCACATGTATTTATATCATGGCCATGACTATTTAAATGTTTTATTACTCTTACATTTCACACTAGTAATTAGTAAAGCATTCTCACATGAATACATGATATGGTGTGATTGTCTCATGCTAGGGTGTTCCTAGTATTAACAAAAGAGAAGCGCTGGTAACATTACAATTTATTATTTTTAACACATTCTTTGTTATTGGATGAATTTCAAATGAGATCCACTAAATAGAGTTGGTTTCACATAAAATTCACAATTCTACATGAAACTCATATAATAACAAAGAGAATGTTAAAAGAGTGTGTTAGTAACGTTGCTCTTAACAAATTCGGTATTGATTAATGTTTTATGAAATCAGTATTGATTAATATTATTTTAATAATTTAAATAAAACATAGGTAGTAACTTATTTGTGGATATACAAGTGTAGGTTATTTTTCTTTTATATTCAATTTCAATTATTGGCTTTATTTTCATCTAATGGTAATTGTGATTTTAATAATTTGCATCATTGTATTAAAATAAAGTCAACGATTGAGATTAGATGTAAGCGAAAAATGATTTACACTGGTGTAAATTGATCCTCACTTCTCAATTTAAAAGGAGGGAGGATTTCGTTGACAGCAGTGTAAGGCTGTTTCACTTACATCCAATCTCAATAGTTAATTTTAATTTCTTTAAACGATAATTGTGATTTTGATAGTTAATATTGTTAAATGAAAATAAAATCAATAGTTAGGATTAAGTGTAAAAAAAACATGGTGTACTATCTATAAATCGATCTCTTCTCCTAATTCAAATGAATATAAAAAAAATTAAACTCAAATAAAAGAAAGTATGAAAAAGGAGATTTTGTTTCCCCATTTGAAATGACTTTCTAAACATTCTGGGTACGTTCCCCCGCTTGACTAGGGACTTTCAGATCAGGTCTGGATTTACGTTGAATCGTCTACTGATTATTTTTGGAAGAAAATAGAGAAATGAAAAAGCTTTATTTGTTTTACAAATTTACACACAAAAGTCCAAATCCATCATGTACTCAGGACAAAGTTTAGAAGTTGAAATCCGGAGAGACAAGAGCCATATAACCTTTTGCGGATCAAGATCCTCTAAAATTTATGCTGCATTTAATTTAATAATTTAAATAACTACTAGTATAATACTCCTATAATTTGTTAAATGGATTTAATCTGGGATTTATAAGGTGGTCAAGGAAGATGGTTTATGGATGGATATAGGATTTGAAGTGATAAGGAGTTCATGAATTCATCTCCTCATGACCATAACACATTAATTATTAGTATTTGTCTATAAAAAATGATTTAATCTGAATTTACTCTTGATTTTTTAGGATGTAAATATTTGGATGTGAGGAAGTGAGAGATGATGATAACGTTTAACGGCAGGAACAGACGCACGCACACGTATACATCATCACATCCCAATCTAACGCACACACACAATCACCGCACAAGACCAGCGTGATTCTAACGCGTGGAATGATCACGTTTCATTTCAATACAATACACGCAGAGCAGTATTTTACCCTTCACTCTTCTACAGCTCAGCATCACACAACACAATCCCTCTCTATCTCCCTCTCACTATCTCCCTCCACTATATATATCCCAACACCATTTCGGTTCTTCCCTGCTTAACACCAATACTCTTTAATTTCGTTTCGTCGTTTCATCTTCGAGTTCGTATATGTTCCGATTTCTCTCTTTCTTTCTCCGCCAAGCAATTTGTATTTTGAACTAATCAACTTATTCGAGCCTCTCATACTTTTCTCCCTTCGTTTTCTCTTTCAATTTTTCGTTTCTGTTGTTTTCTTCCCCTTATTAATTTCGCGAGAAATTAAGGTCGCTAGGGTTTTGGTGAGAGGATGAGGTTGAGGGAGGAAGTGCCTTGTAGGAACGGTGAGTGTGGTTCTGAGAAAGAGGAAGTAGTAGAAGAGGTATCCATGGCACAGAATCAATGGTGTCCTGTGGTGAATGCTGGATTTTCATGTCCCAAAAGAGTGGTTGTGGTTGGATATGCTCTTACTTCTAAAAAGATTAAGAGTTTTTTGCAGCCAAAGCTTGAAGGTTTAGCTAGGTAAACCATAAATTCTTCAATAATAACATAATAACAAACACTAATCGATAATTCATTGTTCTAGTTGCCAAAATTTGTTTGAAATTATTATTAATTGAAATTACGGAATTTCATCACACTCGACTTAGGTCAAATAAAATTGATGTTTGGTTATTTTCAACGAATGAGGTGTTTTTTGTTCGAACATGCGTCGTTTTCATTTGGTTGGCGAGAAAGTGAAAGGGAATTATGTAATCTAAGGAGTATCTGTTAGTGATGCGAAGATATTTTTAAGAATTTTTGTTGGTTTTTGGTAATCATGGAAAACCCTTCTGAAAAAACAAAAAGAAGAATAATTCACGACCTCTGAATTACTAATGACATCGTTGATTTTGTCTGCGAGCGTTACAAATTTTGAATCCATAGATTGTTCCTACTTTGTAGCTTATGCTTTGTTCGTACTCGCTTGGTTACTGATTACAGCTACTACAAATTTTCATACAGGAACAAGGGGATATTATTTGTAGCCATTGACCATAATAGGCCTCTTTCAGATCAAGGTCCTTTCGATATTGTGCTGCATAAGGTTATAGTTTTTCCTCCCTTTTCTTTTTCCAATTATGTATTTCTTTTCACCTGCTGTTCATACAGAAAAAGTTAAATATATTGGGGGATTAGGATCTTTTCCTTTTATTCTCTCTTTTTTCTTCATATGAGGAGAGAGTAAGACACAAAAGTAACTTTTAGTGGAGCCTACATACGAAAGCAAATTCGAAATTGTGTCTTTCTCTCTCTAAAATGAGAGAGAAAATGAGAGAACAAAAGGAGAGGATCCAAATCGTATATTGTGCTCACTGTTTGTAGTTCCATATTACATGCTGTAATGATTATTTGATGTTTAACTGGGTCTGATTTCTTCTCTTTTGTTTCTGTGAAAATGCAGTTATCAGGGAAAGAGTGGCGCCAGGTTCTTGAGGTTGGTACTACTTATTTTTTTGGTCTTTCGGCACTGGTTAAGAAATCGAAGTTTGTATTGAAAAATTGTGTATTTAATATTTAATATATTGAAAATTCAAAAGTTTATAATATAAACTTTCTATCTTTTGATTTCTTAATAGCGCCCCAAAAGCACCTCTTAGCATTTGCCTTGTGTATTTATTGTGTTGACCAACTGTGATAATTATACTTGATGCTGACATTGTTTGCATTGGGATGAAAATAACACCGGAAAGGCTGGTCAACGACTAGCTTTTTTAACTTACTGTCTGACATAATATGCAGAGTGATTGCTCTATCGCTCAATATGAATCTCTTGAACCAGTTTGAGGTCGAGGCCTCAAGGTTCCCGCAAGTGACGATGTACTACTTTCATGGTCATCTAGCTGATTTTGTCAGGTTTTCTTTGGCAAACATTTTTTTTTTTTTACTTTTAAATTCTTTCACGTAGATTCATTTCTCCTGGGGTTCAATGATACCCTTTTGGGTGGCTTTGAGAGATGCCTTACCAATTCCAATTATATATTCTGATCCTCTAGGCTATAGTGTATGCTATATACTTCTGGACTAGGGTTAGGTGTTATAGAATTTGAGTAAACACCCAATTTGGTCCCTGAAATTGTGAAGTAGTATCAACTTAGTACCTAAAATTATCAAAATTCCAAATTAGTCCCCGAAATTGTAAAACTGTAAACAACTTAGTCCCTTCGTTGAAAATCGTATGGACTAAGTTGATTTTAAGTTTGTAGTTTCAGGGACTTAGTTGATATTAAGTGAGTAAAATGAAGAACCAAATTGATACTAACTTATCATTCAGGGACGCTTTTGGAATTTTGATAATTTCAAGAACCAAGTTGATACTACTTCACAATTTCAGGGACTAATTTGGGTATTTACTCATTACACTTTACCGGTTACTGTGCTGACTATTCTGATCAGTGGACATGAACTGGTGGGGACTATAACATCATTAATCAATTTTTGCTGCCCGGTTTGCAGTTACATGCATATAAATCCGTACTGTCCAAATGAGTGTACGTTGTTTTATAGGAATTTATACATTTATACAAGCCCTGAATTTGATTCAACTACGTTGTTTGAATGGGGGATATATTGATTAGGCAATGTAGAAACCTACAATCTTCCATAAAAATTACCCAAGCTGTAATAATAGCTACTTTACATGCTATGCCTTCTTGCTTGATGTGTGTATAATTGAATATTGTCATTATTTTCATCTTCATCTTTTATGTGGGAACTGAGATTTACCTGCAATAAGTAGAAAATCCAACATAAACAGCAGGCCTGCTCAAGAGTTTTGCATCATCTCTTTAATTTTAGCGATTTGGAGCAAATCTTTATCTTCTTAATTTAGCTTACATTTTCTGAAGAGATTGTTTGTGATGGTTGGGACATGTGCGGACTATAGATGCTAATGCCTTGTTTTGAAAGAGTAAGGAGAAATTTGTAGAGAATGTAGCCTAAAATTGGAATGCTTGTAGAGATTAAGATGGATTAAAGTAGGATTAGTGCATAGCATAAGAAATTCATGATTGGCTTATTCTTGTGGTACAATTCTTTTTAGTTGACGTCTAGTTCTTCAGCTAAGCCCATTAGTGCTTGAACTTGTTCTGCTATAAGCCTATAATTTTTTTATTTTATTTAAAAGAACACTAATAGTCTTCCATACTCCTATTTGGCGGATATCTTATTGAACTGAACCCATTTTGATCAAATAAAAAGCACAATTATAAATATATTCTATATTGATTTCTAAATAAATAATTGAGCTCTTCATCGCCGTTGATTGTTAATTTGAGTTTAATCAAGATAGATGCCCTCTCTGCTCTGTTACTTAGACTGTCTTGGGCATAGCATTACAGTGGTCGTTGTAGTGTATTATGAAGGGAACATAAACATTACATGTTTCTTGTCAGAGCTGTTGCTTTGTTTAGGAGAAAATGTGAACTAAACTAAGGATTCGTTATTATTGAGAAACAAATTGTTTGTTTCATCTTACTAGGCATTGTAGATGAGTAAATATTGTGACATTCATTTGGAGAACACGAGAAGAATAATGTTGTTATTGGCTTATTGCACATGTTTGACTGTTTTAATAGCATACTCTGTGTGGTTATTTTTATAATTTTACATAAACACCGGCCTCTCTTCGTAGTTTTTAACTTCTATCTATATTTTAGGATTATAGGCAATCACACCCAGAAGTCACTGTTCTGGATCCTCCTGATGCCATACAACATTTGCGCAATCGTCAATACATGCTTCAAGCTGTTGCTGACATGAACCTTTCTGATTGCTATGGTAATTTTTTTTGTTTACCTTGCTTAAAGCATGGCTGGATTGAATTACTATTAAACTAAGCTGTATGTTCAGTCACGTCGAGTTAATGGCTAATGATTTTTCCCATATTAAATGTCCATGTAGGCAAAGTTGGCGTTCCTCGGCAATTAGTTATCAAGAGAGACGCATCAGCCATCCCAGAGATGGTCAACAGAGCTGGCTTGACTTTACCCCTTGGTATGTATATGTTGGTTTTTCAACTACTTTTAGATGCTGCAGTTATGCGGTTTCTCAGAGCATGGATGCTGGGACATTTATTGTTACGAGGGTTGTGTTTTTGAGGCAAAGTCATTAAAACTTATGAAAATAGGCATGGTAATCCTATCTTTTTTGTGTCTGATCAGATTACTTATTACCTCATCTTGTGATACTTATTTGAACTTTCCTTGTTTTGTTTGCAACTTCAAAACCATTTTAGTTGCAAAGCCACTGGTTGCTGATGGAAGTGCAAAGTCCCATGAATTGTCCCTTGCGTATGAGCAGTACTCTCTTCAAAAACTTGAACCTCCTCTTGTTCTTCAGGAGTTTGTCAACCATGGTAAGCAATTGCTGTTTATTTTGCAGTCTTTTACTCCTAAATGGCTAAAAACCCACCAGAGTAAGTAAATAAATAGCACATGCTGTTTTCTTTTCGGTGTAGGAGGAGTTCTCTTTAAGGTTTATATAGTTGGTGATGCTATAAAGGTTGTCAGACGGTTTTCTTTACCTGATGTTAGCAAGTGGGAGCTCTCCAAAGATGCTGGTATATATCGTTTTCCAAGGGTTTCTTGTGCTGCTGCTTCTGCAGATGATGCAGATCTGGACCCCAATATTGCTGGTAAGTTGTATGAAATTTTCAAAACGTGTTTTGCACATTGCGAAATTCAACATGTAACCTTCTTTATATGTGGTAAAACTGATAATTCTGGACTGAACGCTTTCTATAGACCTTCACACTTTCAAACTTAGTCATGCCTTCACATTCTCCCCCGAAAAACAAACCCTACTAAGAAAGGTCTTCCTTGTCGATGAGAAATCCATTCCTGATAGGTTCTTCTCGAGTTGACAGAGTCCTCACTCATCTGAAAACAAAAAGTCTTTCTTTATCTTGTCAAAATTCTCATGCTGTAATTTTGTGTCAATAAATTTTAAACAAATTGCTAATTCCTGATCTGTTTATTATATAATTCTAATCTGTCTGACCTAATATAGGTTGGGTGGTGATATGTGATATGCATGATTTTGACTATAGGAAATCTAAGCCCCACTGACTTGTTAGGTCATTAAAAACATTTTGGATGAATATAGAAAAGGATTGCAGATGCCCAGATATCCAGAGCAAAAAATGCATGCTGCTGCAGTAGTCCAAATGACTTAACTGCATTTGCTAATCTCTTATTTTCTTCGTCATTTTTCTCCCTGCAGAGCTTCCTCCAAGACCTTTACTTGAAAAGCTGGCTAAGGAACTTCGTTGGCGATTGGTAACTTTCTCAACCGTTCGGTTCAAGGCTTCATATTATTGATATAAGGACCATTATAATGCATTCTTTGTCACTATTCTCATCTCCAGGGTCTTCGACTATTCAACTTGGATATTATCCGCGAGTATGGAACTAGAGACCACTTTTACGTCATTGACATAAACTACTTCCCTGGTAAGTGGATACCTTTCTTCATATAAAAGATCTTGATGCTTACTAATTTCTTGTGACATTCATCACTGAGTTTATTTAAAATTTAATAATACTAACCTTCCAATGTTGTCATTGTATGACTCTTTTCCTTATTCACAAAGATGGCACTTTTCCTATTTGGTGATAATATAATGGGATTTTGAAAAGTTTCCTTTGAGAACATTTATGACTTATGGTACCATTTAAATTTTTTTCAATAGGTTTTTAAAATATTTTTAAATTGTTACAGGATATGGCAAAATGCCAGAATATGAACATATATTTACGGACTTTCTGTTAAGCCTGGGGCAGGGGAAGTATAAGAAAAAATCAGCTAAATAAATTTGCACTCTTTGTATTGGAAGTGCCATCAGATGTAAGCATATTTGCCTCTCAATTACGGATTATGGCTGCATGCAGTGCCTTAAAAAGCATCCGTGTTACTAATAATTTCTGCACGTTTACGCTATGTGGTGGAAATGTCAGGATAAACTTATAAGGCTCGTGTTTTGGGAACACTGGCCAGTACAAAAGAACTGCTAGTCCTACGTTGTGCTTGAAACTTGTACAGTGTTTCGATTAGCCAATATCAGTTCTTGTGTCTTGTGCTGATCCTGAAGGGGGCTATACCTGCAAGCTGTAATTTGAAGGATTTGTCTTCGCGGGAGGGTGGTGTTAACCGTGAATGTTGATAATGTGACCTTCATGTTTGATAAGTTGACGGATGTCAAATGTACTGACCGTTCTTTGCTGTATATAGGTATAGAAATTTTACTGTAGGAATCTAATGCAAATTTTCTTTGAACTCCACCTTTTGGTTGTGAAATTTGAATATTGTAAAAGATCTGGTTGTATTTATTTTTTTAAAGATAGCATTAAATTAAAAGTTTTCCCTGTCAACAATTAAGTCCTTAGAATGATCAATTTAAATCTTTTAAGAACTTAGTTGTTGATAAATCGATAAAATACTTTCAAGAATCTACCCAATGAAGTTTAACTCTTAAATAAATTAAAACTTAATACTCATTTTAAAATTATGTTTAAACTATCAACAAATGGAAATTATCATTATATCTCACATAAAACTATATGAAACAAAAGTAAAGAAGAATGCAGGACAAAGCAGGTCTTCACAAGCATGGTGCCACTAGATGCGAGACAAAGAAATAGGTGCTACCGAAAACACGAACATGAAAATTGAAAACAATCAGTATGAAGCAAGGTTGGCGAAATGATCCACAGCACATTTGCCTTCATTATAGATGGTAGGCGAGGCTGATATAAGTCTAAACAACTGTATCACCAGTACATTTCACACTCCATTTCAATATCCGTTAATACTCAAGTTAAATTATACAAATGTAAGGAGAGAAAAAATAAAAGAATTTCCCTCTAAATTGTTTTCTAAATAGATTGACTCAAACCAAGTCCATAGGATAAGGATAGGGTGGCCTATTCATTCTCCTTCGTAATTGTACCTATGTTGATGTATAACACTTAACATTACCATATATTGAGAATGGAGTTTAACTAGACTAGTAAGAATTATTTAGCACAATACACCTGTAAGATTTTACCGCATAACACCCATGAGTGATAAGCGTTTCTCATTTTCATTTCATCAAAAAGGTAGGATGCAAGAAGCAAAAATAACATAAACGGCAAAGAGTAGCAACAACATTAATCAACATGAAAGGTAATAGAGAGAGAGAGAGAGACTAAGCAGTGAGAGTAGCATCAGCATCAGCATTAGCAGGCTGAGAAGGAACCGATGAGTCATCAGATGAAATGACGACGGAATAATCAGGAGGGAGAGGAGGCAACGGAGGGTAAACTGTTGGCTTTCGCTTTATGTCCCACGGCTGTGTCTTCCTCGGCCGTGTCTTCATGTGATGCGCCGTCGATTTCTTCTTTGGTCTCGACGAACACTCTATCACCAAAACACCGTCGTTTCTTGTCATTGACCTAACGCTGTCGTTTCCAATTGAATGAGGCGCCATCGCCACTCGACACCCAAATATCGCTGAAACCGACATGCTTCTTCCTCTCTCAACTCTATCACCTTCTTCTCTTCTTGTGGTTCCTTTGCGACACTCATCCACCTTTATCTCTATCTTTCTCGATGTCTTAAATTCCTGAATTACCCCTCCTTTGTCTTTGGACTGTACCACCATCAACAAGCCCAAATGATCTCCTTATCTCCTGGGCCGATCTTATTGGGCCTTTGGCCTTTTCAAATTAATTTTTAGGAATCTAATGGGCACCGATTTTGGGGCACAAAGCTGCAAACCACCTTCACCCGTTCATTCTACTGTTTTCCATTGATCGCTCCTATATCAGTTTGCAAAACTATTTCAGAAACCAAAGACATGCTAATTTATCATTTGATGCATACTGTGAAATAATATTTTGGGTTCAGAGCACCGAATAAATATATATTTGAAGTTCATATATATTATAATCGAGCTGTAATTTTCTGCCATTTCTTTTTGCTCCATAAAATATCTTTCATGAGAGAATCTAGAGCTACACGTAGCCATGTATCAGTCATTTTTTTTATTTTATTTTTACACCAAATAAGGCCAAAGGCCCAAAGGAAAAAAAAAAACAGAAAAACCAAAATTAACTAAACATTCGAAATAGAGAAATTATATTTGAACACCGAATTTGGGACACCATCCCTTTGGTTTTTTGGTGCATTTTTTGGATCTGTGTATACAAAGAAGATGAAAAAGTAGTTGAGAGATATAAATAAACACATATGATGCCACATACAGTATCTGAAATTGAATGTTGGAATATCATAACTCTTTGAAATAACCCTTGGGACAAGGATGCACCCGTTAAGTCATCAAAGAGCAAAGAAACCAACTCCTAACTTATTCATACTAATTTATGTTTGAAAGTTTTTATGGAGACGGAGTGGAGTGGTTCATAATGGAGTGGTGTGAAAATATAAAAGTATCTCAGTTTTAATGAGGGAATGTACGAAAAACCCAAACCCTCAAGTTGGAGGGTACGAAAATGAGAAGGTTTGGATGAAGTGGGGTGGAGTGGTTTGGGTTACCATCCTAAACCATCACACTCTATTAATGAAGAAACTCCTAAGCAATGGGTTAATGGATTTACGCCACTCCACTTCATTACCAACCATCCCACCCTTCCTCCCAAACATAGCCTAAGGCTATTGTCAGCTAGTCAGTGAGCAAAACGATTTCCCTCCTGCAAGGTACATAAAAATTTGACTGTCCATTGTAGATGCTTGAGCTAAAAGATTGGACGTGAATACCAAATATATCTAAAATCAATCCTTCCATGCAGAGTATGTTTAGAACATATACATGTTTCTCCCGGAATTGGTATAGGCCCAATACACAAAGGCCCGTCATAAAGAACGATAAAGTTATAGGACATAGCCGACTTAATGTAATGAGCGACTTCGAGCCGGACCCGGTATGAAGCAACACAGGACCCGATTTAGTAGCAGACATCTCGATGACGTAGCTTAACCTGAGCACCTTATGGACCCGAGTTGAAGGAGTTCTCCTCTCCAAGATTGTTGGGAACCCTTCCTAACCGGATAAGTGTGTGGAATAGAAAGAGAAAGCATTCAATGGATGACACCCTCACGTACCCGGATATTTCGCTAACGGCCTGGGCCCCGTGCCTACGCAACAACCTCACACCCTATGCACGACATCACGGACTACGTAATGACAAATTTGAGATAATCAATTATAAAAAAAAAGGTATATAGTTTTTTATATAGAATAACTATATTTGTTTGATAATTAGTAATATAAAAATAAAATGGAAAATGTGATTATTTCAGAATAATAGAAAGTTTTTTTAAAATAACCTTTGAACTTTTAGCTTTCCTGAAAACACTTTTTTATTTTAAAAAAAGTTTTTATATTTTAAGCTATTTTTTCAAACATCAGATTAATTTCAAAACAATGAAAAATGTTGAAGGGGTGGGTTGCTCTGTTATATGCATGCTAATGGGGCAAGTATGCTTCTCATTATGGTTCACCTTAGTAATTTTAGTGCTATATATCATGCGAGTTAAAGCAGTCTCGTGGATTTAGAAAAAATCTTTTTCCAAGAAAGATAAGTAGTCCCATACTATGAAAATAAATAATACTCAAAATAGATGTTGTCTAAGGTACATCACCCATCAAAGTAATTCAGTGGTACATCACTCAAGTGACACAATCTAGACCATTCAAATTACCACTTAGGTTATTTGAACTTTGACCATATAACCTAAGTGACAATTTGAATGGTCCAGATTGTACCACTTGGGTGGTGCACCACTGGTGGGTGGTGCACCATAACCTTCACCCTCAAAATAACTTAAATGATCAATAAATGTGTGTCTTTCTTGTTATTTTGGATATCAAGGTTTCAAATTAAATTTCACAGTTTCAAGGATAATTTTAGTAATTTTTTGGAGAATACCTAAGAGCGATTGGATGTAATTACACGGATCTCTTTCAATTTAATCAACAGTCTTGAGTTTGAATCATGATCCTAAGAATGCAACAACGTTAAAACTCTTGAGAGAGAGCTTTGTCGCCCTTGTAGTCTTACTCTACTCGAGGGATTAGTCACTGCAGTTGCGCTTGGAGGATACCGTGATGAACCAAAAAAAGAATCAACATAAAATTTTTTAGGTTAAACTAATCATTTGGTCTCTATACGTGGCACTGCTTTTCAATTTAGTCCATATATGTTAAAAAAAATTCAAATCAGTCTCTATATGTATAATTATTTTTAATTTGGTATCGTCGGTTATTGTTGTGTCTTTGTCAGAGTTCAAACAAAAAGGCTAAATTGAAAACGATTGTCATGTGTAGGGACATAATTCAACAAAAAAAAAAAAAATTAATTCGGTCCCTAAACGTGACATGTATTTTCAATTTGGTCCCTATATGTGACAATTATTTTCAATTTGGTCTCTAACATGTGACGTTGTTATAACACTAAACGGTGAGGATCAAATTAAAAATAATCGTATATATAGGGAATGTTTGGTTTTTTATTTTATTTTTATGTATAGGGATAGGGACTAAATTAATAATCAGTGTCACGTATAAAGATCAAAGTATTAGTTTAATATATAAAAAATAATATATTCAATGTATTAAAAAAATAGGATTTACTTAGTATACACTGACAACATATAGTTAAGTAGCAGTCTCACCAAGTTGCAGTTACTTAACTAGCCCATGGACGTTAGGGGATCTCCCTAGGGAGGGTTGCCCAACAAGGGAGATTTTAGCGGCGTCAGGGGATTCAAAACCACACTCGTAGGGAGAGTGAGAATTCATCTTCAGATCCTTGACTACTTGTGCCAACCCTCGTTGGCTCCTTATGATTACAATGCTCTAACAATCACGTGTGATATTAAGTATTAAAATGGTATTACATATAAATAAAATTTCATATAAAAATAATGTCATACATGATTATAATTATAATATAAAAATATAATTAATAAAAATAATAATTTTATTTTGTAATATTCTTCATTTATTTTGAAGCACATGCTTATACTTGACTTTTTTTTCAATAATTATTAACCCTATGTTTTAAATTTTTTTATTAAAATTATAAATGTGTTTCTTTTATATTTAAAATAAAATTAATAGTTAACTTATATTCTCTTTCTTCATTAAATGAATACTCCTATCATTAAGATAAGATTTCACTATCCTTTCCCTCATTAAATATATTAACATTTTATTATCATACCTTTTTTTAAACAAAAGGGAAAAGAGAAAAAGCTAACTAACTAAACGGGGCAAAGACACTCCCTAAAATCATCAATCCACACTGAATTGAGCAAGGAAAGGGGCTGAGAAAAATCAGCCTTTCAAAACCAATCCGACAGCCTCATCAGGCAATGTCTTCAATGCTCTAGGGAGAACTTGGAGTTTCGGTACTCCTTGATTTTATACCATAGATTTAATAATAAAATACTCTAACGGTCAAGATTAAAAGGGCAAAATAGGTATTATGAAAATCATAATTTTATTTAATTTTATATTATTTTTTTAAATTGAAAAAATGAAAGCAGATGTGGAAGGCAGGGCGGCGCTGTGACTGGCAAAGGTTTGGGGCTACTGTGACTGGCAAAGATCGGAGCTTTCACAACCGCCATGGTGGCTTGGATCTACCATTGGCGCGACGGCAGCGAAGGATGGGGAGGGACGGCGACGCGAGAGGAGGGAGTGGGTGGACCCATGGTTCTCTCCTTGATTTTATACCATAGATTTAATAATAAAATAAGAAATATCACTTTTCAAAAATTTGAATATACCACTTCTAATATTTTTTTTTATTTCTTTAATTGGTGCCGTTAGCATTCTCTTAAAAATTATATAAAAATTAAATCGGTGTAGGTTTGAGGAATAGTTGGCGTTATTAAGTAAGGGGGAGACCGGTTGAATGAGAGGCATAATTTAGAGCAACTCCACGTGTGGTGTGGCAGATAGCCGCAGCAGGTAGTATAATAGGAAGGGTTTCTCTATCATATACAGTATAACTTTATACAGATTAAAAAACCCAAAAGTAGTAATTATTTATTAAAAAACTAAGTATTTCAGTTTTAAAAGTATAAAATACATAAGTTCCTATGTAAATTTATCTTTCTAAGATTCTTAACATGTAGGAGTACAAAATTACACGGGCTAGAAAAACCCTAATAAGAAAAGAGAAAAAACGAAGGGGGCAAAATTGGAAGAATTTATATTGAATTGAATCCAATGTGCTGAGACTGGTAAGAGATGCTGAGCTGAGACGAGAAAGAGTGGAACCCACCAAAGTGCAGCAGCAGCAATAGAGAAGAGAGAGGGACCTCACACATAGATACCGCCAACCTGGGTTCCCCAGCCACTAGTGTCACGACACCCTGTACCCAGCTGTATCCCACCCTCCTTTCCCTTTCCCTTTCCCTTTATGACTTCAAACCCAAACCCCTCTTCACCCAATTCCATATCTCTCACACTTGTCATTTCAGCTACCCAAATACCAAAACCACTTCCACCTCCATTTCCACATGAATAACAACACCAAAAACACAAACGCTTCCTCACTCATGTTCCTTCCACTACTACCTCCCTATCTCTACATTCCTCACCACCTCACCCCATCGCATTTCCTTCACTAGCAACCATTTCACTATCACAATCACAAACCCTAACGCCATGGATCCTTGCTCTTTCGTCAGGTTAACCGTCGGTAACCTCGCTCTCAAGATTCCCGTTGCTTCTAAACCCGCTCGCTCCCTCGTTCATCCTTCTTCCTCTCCCTGTTTCTGCAAAATCAAACTCAAACACTTCCCTCTCCAATCCGCACTCGTCCCCTTCATCCCACCGGAGACTAACTTCCCCGACTCCCACCTCCACCCTATCGCCGCCACCTTCCACCTCAGCAAGTCCGACATCGACAAACTCGCCGCCAAATCCATCTTCGCCGCCAAACTCTCCCTCAAAATCTCCATCTACACCGGCCGGAGGGGCACCACCTGCGGAGTCAACTCCGGGAGGCTCCTCGGCAAGGTTTCCGTCCCGCTCGATCTGGGGGGAACGTTGGCGAAATCTACGGTGTTCCACAACGGGTGGATTAATGTAGGGAAAGAAGCGAAAGGAGGCTCCTCCGCCGCACAGTTCCATCTGAACGTGAAAGCCGAACCCGACCCGAGATTCGTGTTCCAGTTCGACGGCGAACCCGAATGTAGCCCTCAGGTTTTCCAGATCCAAGGCAATATCTCGCAACCTGTCTTCACCTGCAAGTTCAGTTTCAGAAATACCGGTGACCGGAATCACCGTTCAAGGTTCGGTTACTTCAAAATTGAAAACTCCTTCATTCTAATTTTGCAAATGTAGCCTAAACTTAGATTCGCATGCTCTTTCTGAATATACTTTACTATTTAGTCCTAATCCTGGGCTATAATTTCAAAATAGGAAAGGTTAGAGGGGTCATTTCTAAATCTGTAACCGTTTTCTGTTGCAGATCGTTACAGTCAGACCTAGGAAGTTCTAGAAGCTGGTTAAGTTCGTTCGGGAGCGAGCGTGAGCGGCCGGGGAAAGAACGTAAAGGCTGGTCCATAACGGTTCATGATCTTTCCGGTTCGCCCGTCGCGGCCGCTTCGATGGTCACGCCTTTCGTCGCGTCTCCCGGTTCGGACCGGGTCAGCTGCTCAAACCCCGGTTCGTGGCTCATTCTTCGCCCAGGAGACGGTACTTGGAAGCCGTGGGGGAGGCTCGAGGCGTGGCGAGAGCGCGGCGGCTCCGACGGCCTTGGCTATCGGTTCGAGCTCATTCCGGACACCAACGGCGGCATGAGCGCCGCCGGCATCGTTCTCGCGGAGTCCACGCTGAGCTCTTCAAAAGGAGGGAAGTTCGTGATCGACTTGAGCAGCCGCTCCGGCGGTGCCGGAGTTGGAGTTAATGGCCGTGCCACGCCGGGAAGCGCGACGTCGCCGGCATGCAGCCCGAGGAGTAGCGGCGATTACGGATACGGTCTTTGGCCTTATTGCATGTACAGAGGGTTTGTGATGTCGGCGAGGGTGGAGGGTGAGGGAAGGTGCAGCAAACCTATGGTGGAGGTGAGCGTGCCGCACGTGAATTGCACGGAGGATGCGGCGGCGTTTGTGGCGTTGGCCGCAGCCGTTGATCTGAGCGTTGATGCTTGCAGGCTTTTCTCTCAACGGTTGAGGAAGGAGCTTTGTCAGCAGCTGGATTTGCTTGGCTGATTCTGCTGTGTAATTTTTTTTCTGACTTTGTCGTTTCGTGCTTTTGCCCCTGTCGTTTTTTAGAATTTTAAATGGGGTTGTTCGTTTTATGAGTGAGGTGTTTTTTTACTACTAACAATTTGCAGGCTGTACAGGGAATGAGAGAGAGTATTACTATTAGGGTGGGAATCTTTGTATTCACTATTCACGTGTGGCTTTTCATTGATTTTCTCTATTTTTTTTTTCCAGTCAATTATGGGAAATCAAGAAAAAGCTTTTTTCTTAAGATATATTTTTTGCCGAACTGTTGCACTGACTCATTACTCGTGTCTATACCTGTTTTTTTTAATTGTTGGGGTATCTTTGGACTCGGATTCGCTCCTGCCGCTGGACCGTCCAGCGGCAGGTCTCCTCCATTGGATCCCTCCTTCACACCTCCTTCAGCTTCATCTCTCTCCTCACACATCAATACAGCCGTTGGATCATGGCTGGAGCGGCGCTTGAAGGGTTCCCAGCAAGAGCAAATCCGGTCACGGTGTCTTTTGAGTCGTTGTAGCTGTAAATACTTGTAATCCTTTGAATATATCGAATAGTTGGCAGCCTACTAAGTTGTTATTGTTCCTTTGAGATGGGTTTTCTATATGCATTTTAAAATATAGAAGTTTTTTGAACGATTATGAAGTAGAATTCTTCTTTTTTTTGTTGAATAATTGTTAACATGTACAGGAAAAAGTTAAAGATCGCAGCTATTTTTATGGATTGAATCCGGAAAGAATTTTATTGGATAATGGTGTGGGTTCCATGATGGTGGACTCCATCCATCCCTAAAGTGAGTCTATTGTGCTTTTGAACTCCCGTCTTATTCAGGACACACTTCTCTTGCTCTCCGGTGGAGCTCATGTAAATTATTTTTTATTTTTAAATCTTTGGTAATCAATTTGTTCGAAGTTTTAATTTTAATTTTATGATAAATTACTCAGTATTTTTAATTTTGGTATTTGTTTGTTGAAATATGAACTATGAAGTCTTTATCGTAATTTTGGTAATCAAATATAAAGATTAATATTTAAATTATACCTAAAAGTTTAAGCGACTGTTCATTCCGTTCATCTAATGTTTCAAAACTTTCAAATTCCAATTAAGGGTGGTAATATCCGGGATCCTAGGGAGATTGCCCCATCTGAGACTCGAATTTGGGGAAAGTTTGGTAATCAGAACATATTTACTTTAGGTAAATTTATGCGCTCATCAATTTTTATTGCTGGGTTAACACTTAACATTTAAAGTTGGTGGAGGAATGAGGATAGTGTAATTAGTATTTGTGGGAGACTTGGACATTAGTTTTGTCTTTTGAATGAATGGTACGTGCGTGCACGCTATGTTTGTTTGAAGGTGAAATTGAGTAATGTGGATGATAGCTGTAACGCAGAGCAGTGTGCGGACTCAGATTCAGTTCCGGCGTGGTTTAAGGGAAGTAATAATTTATTAATAAGAAATTAGGCACAAGTCATGGGATTTGGCGTGGTTAGTGCTATTAATAATTGGCAGCGAACCGTAAAGGGTACCTTCTGCCTTGACTTGGCAAGGAAGCACGTACGCATTACGCATATTATATTTATGGGTTTTTTTTTATCAGTATATTATATTTATGGGTTTGATAAATCAGATTCTCTCGTTGCACTTGCATGAGCACTAGCGAATAAAATTAGACAAAGTAATAAATTATATTATTGTATCATGACAAATCATGAATGATTATTAAAATAAATTATCAGAGATGATTGGGCAGCGCAGTGTGGCAGGGAAGGGTACAGAGTAGTATTGAGGTTGGTGATGGCGCACTGACGTGTGCGTGTGTGTATGGGGTGGTCCAAGGCCATTTTCTTTCTCAACCCTTTTGGCACCAAACTTTAGCCACGGGACCAGTGTTCTGATCCCAAAACAATCTGCTGCGTGGATACAACCAAAGCTAAAAAGGGTAGTTTACATGGAAAATTAAAGAAAAGGGGCAAAGGGCCATTATTTATTTATGAATGGAGTTAGGGTAGGTTGTGGTGGGTGAGTAGTGAGTACCAAGTAGTGTATACTGCTGTGCTGACTGCTGAGTATTTGGACAATGAAATTTCACAAACATTGGTTTTTTCTTTGGAGGAAAAGAAAAGGAATTCATTATCTTTCCCAAATAGTTTACTAAGAGCACATGCATTGGTTGAAAAAGCCTGGTGCTTAAAATTTTAAGATGCCGTGCTTGTAGTTTTTAGGCAATGCAGCAGGTGCTTAACAAGCACCTCAAAAATGGGGAATGCTTGCACAACACTTGATGCTTGTGATTTTTCTTCTTACTTTTGTTTTTTTATTTATTTATTAAAACATATTGAATTGTAATAAATTATTAATAAAATATAAGGATGTGGGATCAATAGTAGGGTCCATTTTAGAGCTTTTAAGAAGTTGCTAGATTGAAGAGATGATGGTTTAAGTTATGATGAGACCCATTTAAAAACTCCAAAGTGGGGTGCTAGCACGAGGTTAACCTATGTTAGGTGTGAGTGAGGAGGGTGGCTGAGTTGGGACACAGTTGAGACGTAGGGGCTAAGAATGCACGTTGGCATGGCAGGCGGGGCCGGCAGCTTAGCTGTGTGGCCTGGTTTGGTCCCCACGGTGTTATAGACTGAATTGTCACAGCCTTTTATTGGAAAGTGTTGAGGGATGAGGCGTAATTGTAAAAGAAGTAAAGAACCTTACTGAATAAACAGAACAGAACGTGATCTATGTTCTCCCGTTTCGCTCACGAGTCACGCCCCACATAGACCAACACTATATCAATGGACGCTCAACTGTTGACTCTTGACAGGGTCATGTGCTTCACCTGGCCTCTGTCTGGTAACATTTTTTTTTTATTTTTTTAATTTGATTTACCTCTGTATCTTAGACGAGAGTTTTATCTTTCACGTGCAAAGCAATACAATTAGGGTCCCATATTCAAATATTCCTTCCAAGGCTTATCACTTTCTATAGCTCTTTGCAGGTAACATTTGTTTTTTCCACCAAATTTTATATTTTGATCCATCCATGGTTTCTGCTTGATTTTACACCGACAGTGTATACAAATTAAACTCTTATTATAAAATCAACACTTACATTGTTTCTTTTGCTTTTCCGTTTTTGCCCCCTAACCCAAAAAAAAAAATTTGACTATTCTGTTATTTGAACATCAAAGAATTTGACACTTATGACACTTGATTAATGACACTCAAAATCTTGGTTGATGGTGTGTTGGATTTGATTAATAGATACATCAAGATTGGGTAACTCATTAACCAAAATTTTGTACTTCATTAACCACATTGTCCATTAATAAATTACTTATCTATCACATCCACATGGGTATCCATTAACCAAACTCAACACACAATTAGTCATGATTTTGAATGTCATTAATAAAGTGTTACAAATATCAACTTTTCTCAATTGTTCAAATAACATTTTTGTAAAACTAATTGGCGAATATTGTTTCTCCTCAGTCATAACTCATAAGCTCTTTTATCGTTTGATCATGTAGATTTATTATTTTTAGTTTTTAAATCTTAAATTATTAATCATATTGACTTTGATACTGTATTATTCGTTAAGGTGGCTTCTAAGATGAAGCATCTAATAGATGAGCAAGGATTTGGTGCCTTTGAAAAATGGTGACTTGGTGACTTTAGTCAAAAATGAAATGAGAGAGATATGAAAAAATGGAGGGAAAAGATGATAGAGAAAATAAGAGATGAGAGAGATAGAGAGAAAGACACCAAAATGAAAGGTACCAAATCCATTTTCCTAATAGATGGTACATCGGTAGAGCATCGATTTCGAGGTTATTTTTTTGGATTTTTTATTTTTTATTTATTTATGTTGTATATGTCATTTCTATTTCCATCCCTTACAACCATCCCCAATTGCCCCTCTGCCATCCTACATAGTTGTGTCCCTCCGTTCCCAAGCCACTCCTCCACATGTCGTTCCATACATTGTTGTGTTGAACTGAACTCTAGTCGTCTTCCCTGATCATTTCATCTCTTTCATTCCTCCGTTGTGTCACATCCCCGACATCGTTGCAGTCAACCACAACCGTGTAGATCTATGAAAATGTGTGAGTCGAACCATGAACCCCAAACCACTAGAGTGGTGCGTTTCTCCGACCTCCATCTCCGACGCAAAACCGACACATCACTACCTGTGCACGACCATCCCGTCTCACAACCCCAAACCACTAGAGTGGTGCGTTTCTCTCTGCCCCAACACACGATATGCTCCTCCTGTTCTGTCATAACACATTTGCCTTTCAGTAATTATTGTTGAACATCACATGTGAACACCGCATGCCAACATTGTATCTGAGGCTACATTTTACTTAACAAAATAATTACAGTTCTAATAGAAATAATAGATAATGTTTGGGCCATGTGCTTTTTTATGATGTTGGTGTTTACGTTTGTTGTACAAATAACACACATCTTTACCTTTCTCACCATTTCCCTCATTAAGATCACCACACAACATAACATAAACCAATATTTATTGACATATTATTAATATATTCAAAAAAATATTAAAAATGTAATCACATATTTTCTTTTATATAACATTAAACGTAAAAGATATCAAGATTAAAATATCAAAAACCATGCGACGTACAAATATCATATGTAAAAAAAAAACAGTTGTGTACTATTATTTAATAATAATGCTCACCCGTTATTTGATGAATTTTACATCTTATATTAATTTTAACTCGTTACAAGATATTGTAACAATGTATCAAAATTAAATGTTAAAAACATTATTCAATTAATTTATTTTATAAATGTATCAATAAATTAAGTGTAAGATTCAGAATTGTACAAATTGGAGAAGTATTGTTTATGCCTTCCAATCCAGTTACAAACCATGCGTCCATTGAAGGCACTGCCAGTGCCAGACCATAACATGCGAGTCAGGAAGGGGCGAGAATCCGACGCTTTCTGCTATTTTCTTTGCTAATTTATTATTCAAATTCGTTATGACGAGTTGGATTGCTCACAGCTGTGTTTTTATTTTAAATAAATATTATTATCAATTTATTTTTTAATTAATAACAGAGAGCAAAAGCCAACAGAACTGCGCATGAGGTCACTGTGCTGTTAGAATAACACATTTAACCAATAAGGATAAGCCCTCGTCATTGTCACGGATGAACTGTATCCAACTCACAAAATCTAGATTGTTCTACTGAACGGCAAATTCAAGTTTCATGAAAACTTCGTTTGTGGGGTTTGTTAAACTCACGGGGTCAAAAAAGTCTTTTCAAGCTCCAAAATTAAAAATGGGGAGGTGAATGGACCAAAAGTGGTGCTGCAGGTAGCAGAAACCTTTTTATGCTGTTCTTAAACGGGCTTCTATTGCATAAAGGCCCAGACTAAACCATTTAGCCTGTACGATAATTGGGCCAGCCGGGCCTGTTTGGCATTGTGGCTTACTAGAGTCACTTCTCTTTGAAACGGCATCGTTTTATGCCTGAAAGTGATGGAAGAAGAGAGCAGAGAAGGAGGAGGAGAAGGAAGAAGGAAAATGAAGGCGTTGGGATGGTGGCTGATAGCGGTAGGGACGCTTCGATTGGCGTCCGTGTGGTTCGGATTCTTCGACATTTGGGCTCTTCGACTCGCCGTTTTCTCCAACACTACCAGTAACTAACTTCTCTCTCACTCATTCGTGTTTTCATTCATGTTTCGAGGAAATTCAATGAATGGTTCCTCACATGCTTCAGACAGCTCGCTGTTTCAGCGGCTGCTTTGTGTCTTCGGATTTCAGAGATTATTTTGTGTTATGCTGAGATCCAATGAGATCTTTTAGATCCCAATGCACAAGATATTCAACTCCTTTTTTGCATTTCACTATTCACAACACATCAAAAAGTCCTTTCAAGCACACTAAAAAAGTAGGGGAGGAATATATAGTTTATTAGGAAAATGCATAGTGTCTGTTCCAAACAAGGTGGAGTTTCTTGGGATTTCATATTTGTATTATCTAGGTCGAAGGGATTGAACTTTAGAGTCATAGTCTTCTAGATGCCAATTGGTTTTGCTAACCGGTTAAACAAATAGCAACTTATTCTTTTTTTAATGTGGGAGTGGCAATAAGGAAAGCACAAGGTGGGTTTGACTTATTTCATATAACATCATGTATGCAAGTTGGGTTTTGATTGTACAGATAAAAACTCACTAGGGAAAAAACAGTGAATCTGCTCCTTGTTTAACAGCACAAGTCTTCTAGATAAATGTGAAGGATGATATTAGGATTTAAGACATATAGGGGGCAAGTTAATTAGTCTTTTGACATGTTTTCAAACTCTGTTTTGCATGACCTTTCTAAGCCCTTGGTTTAACCTTACTCGGCTTTCAACATCACATATGTTGACAGTGTGATATTGTAATTTGTTAACATGCTCTTCTCAAAGCAATATGATATCCTTTTTTAAATTTAGAAGTTTTGGCTAAGCAAAAGTTATGCGGCTTTGGTGTATATGGTTGGGTAGGAACAATAGAATATGCAATACTCTAGACTTCATTTGGGATAGAGTTGCTGTTTTGGCATCCCTTTGGTGCTCTGCCCATGGGCTTTTTGGTGGTGTTTCTTTGTAAGACTTGCAGAAGGATTGGCATTGCTTTGTTGCATGGCATTGTATTGTCACTTAGGTTTTAATTGTTTTCCTTTTTTATTTTCTCTCTTCTCATCTAATATTTCTTTTATTATAAAAAACAAATCATCTTGAAATATACTCCTAATGTATAAGACATTGGAATTTGAAGTCTTTTATCTCTTGTAACCCTTTAGCGGAAGCAGCACATGCTTTAGCAATACTTGTAAAGTAAAAATATGAGGGACAAGCACCTATCATTCATTCTTCTTGAGTCTGGTTGAGTCTTTACTTTAAGTAATGGGTATGGCTGGCAGAGCACTAGCAGGCTTTTTTTCCATCCTTTTTGAATGACCTGATGTACCATTTGGACTACCTAAGAGCATCCTGTGATTACAATTGAATTTGCTTGGACTAATAAAATTCAACAATATTCATCACGATGCAATAGCAAAGTTGTTTTGCTGCACTTGTTAATTATAATTTCAAACATTATCTTACTAATGTCATATGAATTTCAGAATTCTGAGAACTGATAAGAGTTAATTAATTGTTGTATAGTGACTGAAGTTCATGGACGTACATTTGGAACTTGGACACTTCTGACCTGCACTCTTTGCTATATCTGTGCATTCAACCTTGAAAATAAGCCTCTTTATCTGGCTACTTTCTTATCATTCATCTATGCACTTGGTCATTTCTTGACTGAATACCTAATTTACCGCACAATGGAGATTTCAAATCTGACTACTGTTGGCATATTTGCAGGTACGACAAGTTTTATAGTTTCCAACCAAACTGACATGCATCACATTTTTTTTTTTAATTTAAACCAAAATTGTGTCTTTCTTTTTCCGTTTGCCAATTTTTTATTTTTTTTATGTATACTGTGGCTTATCTGTTAAATCTTGTGTTCCAAGTTAAACTGGTAGGCCATGTGAATTTGTTGACTTGCTACATTGTAGATTGACATTATGAACTAGTCAGCTATATTGTTGTTTTAGGAATTATTTGCGACTTTCACTTTGCTCCCGAAAGTAAATAAATTAATAAGGAAAGGAAAAGATTCTTGTTGCCAAAATAATACATGTCCTTTATCTTCTAGCCTATTATTATTTTGGAATGACCTCCTTTATGGCTTTTTTTATTTTCCCCTTATTTGGCATTATTTACTCACGGACTGAACACATTTTAACATGTAATTCTATTGATAGGAACATCGATAGTATGGATGCTATTACAATGGAATGCCCACCAGAAAGTGCACTTGAAGCACTCTTAGGTAGGATTAGCAACCAAAAAAAGATAGGACAAAAGTTAATGTGATCGATGGAATTGGACTGTTGTTAGAAACAAGAGACGCGGCTCTAAATGTCTCTCCCTCCTACTTGATTTTATTTTGAGGCATTTTGTATTCTTACGATTAAGTTCGGCTACCCTTTGCTGGTTTAAGAAATTGATGGCATTGTTGAAATTGTGTTGCTTTATGGATATAGTGCTTTACCATATTTAACCCAGTGTAGGGTTGAAAAAACAAGTCTATTTGGAAACAGGAAATTGAAAATGGAAAACAAGATTGGCAGTTTGGCATTAATTGTATTTTAAAGAGAAGAGATGCCAAGTGTTAATAATTGGATGTGATTTCTAGTCCATATTATTTTTCTGTTCAAGGACTTATATTGCATATGTTTTCGATTGCATTTTGTAATTAGGAGGGAGATAATTTGGGAACAAACTAGAAATTTAAGGACTTTAATTCCAGAAGTTAATTTGTTTTCACTTTATAGTTCAAACTTCAAAGCTCATGACATGAGATTATTTGTTTTTTTTTTCCTTCAACAACAACAAGAATAAGAATAAGAATAATAATAATAATAATAATAATAATAATAATAATAACAATAATAATTGTTGAGAGTGCCTTCTAGGCCGCCAGTCACAACACTGCCCGATCTTTTTTTATAATTAATAAACCTTCAATTTTTTTTTGGTGAAATACAAGATAAAGAAAAAGCAAAAGAGAAACTAAGTAAGAGATGGTAATCCTAATGAGTCCTTTAACAGTAAGGACCCCAAGCCCACAAGAGGGTCTTTCCAAACAGTTAGTCCCCCCTCAGAATGAACACTAATTTTGGCCATGTAATAAACCTTAAATGCTTTGACTCAGTTTCTTTCTACTACTACTACTACTATTATTATTATTATTATTATTATTATTATTATTATTATTATTATTATTATTATATAGGAGAAAGAACTAATAAGTAGTAGTGCCAATATTGGATTAATTAATGTTTGTTGGGAACTAGTATATGCAGTTTCAACATGATTGTTATGGAGCAATGTCACAGCCTGTTACTTTTTCTTACTAAAAATAACTTGCACCAGTTACTTCTGTGGTCCGAACTGTTAAATAACTTCAGAATCTATCTTGGGATCAAATTACCATTTTCTGACATATTATCCACATGCATTCAATACCTTGTAGAGGTGTGACCGTGTGAGGCCACAACTTTTGTACCACTAGCATTTTTGTTAGTATATATCACGAGAGAATTCGAATCTGAGGGAAGTGGACCACCCATTGTCCAATTCTACAAAGTAAAAACAGAAACACCAGGTCCAGCTTGGCTTAGTAAAGTGGCGGCCCTTCAATTGATATGAAACATAATATTGCAATTTGCATCTGGAAACTTTAATCCTGCTTAGCATAGTATCCCAACATAAGTTTTATAAGTTTCTAAATTCTCCAGTTAAAAGAAATTTAACAAAATTCGAACATGCAGACTTTCATTTGGATGATTTTGACCATAATATTGTCTTGGCATAAGGCATAATATGACTCAAGGTTTGCAGGAAGAAAACATGTATGTTTGTTCAATTTTCATACATGTTAATCATTTACAATCTGAAAAGAAAACCTAAGGAAAATTTCCCATTTAGTTACTTGGTTGGCTACAACTTCTGACCAGGGACTTTCCTTACATCCCATGTTTGTTGTGTGTCTCTGAAACAGTCTGCTCATTTATTCAGAAAGAAGTCATATTGTGAAGATATAACTTCTTTCTTTATTTTGATAGTTTAATACCAAGACTTCACCAATTCTCCCCTTCGTATATTACTTCTATTTTCAATCTTAGTACATTTGTGCCATTTAAAGAAACAAAAGCTTCTATTCTAACAGCATCCATGCTAAGTTGTTGTCTACTCTGGGTTGTTTAACCAAATTCCCTATTAACTATTAAGTAACGAAGCAGAGTTTGATCTAGCACTTGAATCAGCAAAATCAAGGACATCATCTTTTCCTTTTGTAAGTAAGACATTTGGAAAGGAGCAATGTTCAATTGTCACATTGTCTACCATTACCACTTTACTACTTTAGGACTTGAATCACTGGCAGGGAAAATGACTTTGCTTGGTTCCATGATTTTCTTCTGCTGCTTTTCTGTTCCATTCTTCCGTAAATTATCTACCTCTTCCTCTTTTATTATTCTTAAACCTCCAAGTTCAAATTCAGTGCCTATACTTTGTGTCCCCCTCATGGCAACCATGGATGCACCATTCTCTTCTTAATGTTTCTCACTTGTTGCCTGTGCGTCCTTTTCGGCTTCAATGTGACCTTGATCTTCTAATAAGTTCACATCTTCAATTTGTTTTCCCATGTCATCACCATCCTCGTCTTCATTTTCCTCCTCCTTCTCCTTGTCTTCTTCATCAATCAGGTCTTCTGCTTCCTCAGGCTCTTCCTCTTCCAGTTTATCTCGATCGTGTCCAACAACATCATCATCCGCACCACCGATTTGTTCCTTTACCCTGTCAGGATTGCCATCTTCTGTTTCATCTATCAATTCGGATGATTTCTTTATCCATGGCTGGAACCCTTTTCTTCCAAGTCTTTTGGTTTCATGACCAGCCTTCAACTTTTCAAATATTTTTGCAGAGCTTTCCTCATGTGCCCTTTTCTCATCATGTGAGTGCTTGAGTTGGTACAGCAACCAGATGCCAACAGCTATCAAAATAAATATTTTGAAACCTTGCCTTACCTTGAAGCCTTTTGTCCTTTGATTTCTGTTAGGTGATTGCTTCGACATGGTTCATGAGTTTATCTACCAAGCATCAGCAACAGGTGTCAGCTGAATGGGTGTAAGGAGGCATGGATGTGAATGTGACTAAAGAGCATATCAGAAACAAAAAACAAACATAAGCCAGAGTCTTCCATTGATAAAGAATCCTTAACCCTTGCAGAGAAATAACCTTTCTACTCATCAAAGAAGTTAAGCAATCAGCATAACAAAGAAAAGGATATTCTGTCATATTGAGGCTGAGAAAAACCACTGAAGGCAAAATAATTGGTTTCTGGTTCAAGATGACAGGTTACAACAATAAAGTCTTCTTTATCCATTGTTTTCCACTTTCAACTTTGCATTAAGAGTAATGCTACACAGAAGAAATTGTCAGAATTTTAATTGAATACAAGGATGGTTATCAGATAAAATAAAGTAGTAGGGACCACTTTCCCATCCAAGAATCAATAAGCATGCCACATCAATCTGGTAAGAATTCTAGCACTCTGGCATTTTTCTTTGGTTAGATTAGGCAGCTTATTTAACTAAGTTCGTTACAGTGAAGGTTCTTGCTTCGTTGGAACACATACATTAGTAATGTTAGTCCACAAAAGTGTCAACAAATTAGAAACAGGGTATTCGAACAGGTCACAGCAAAATTTTCCAAAGCACTCGCAAGTTAAAAACCAAGCAAGAAGCATTTCATCGCGTTGTGCTGTTCAGTTTCACTGTTTCATCAAAGGCAACCCATACAGACAAACAGTGGATTCTGAGACCAAGTAACCATTGAGCACAGTGGTTTATCTTTCATAACTAAATCAATCACAGTATTTAAGGGTAAATAACTGATATAACTGCATTTTGTGTTGTTTTACCAAAGACAAATATTGCACGAAAACAAAGAGAACCATAAAGCCATGTCCTAAATCAGAGGCTTTCCAATACAATTAACATGAAAACAACAGAAAGAAAAAGACTTCCATAGTAAAACATACATGCATACTACTTCCAACTTGGAATCTGGGGAATGCAAATAGAAGCAAATGAGGAAGAATGAAGATACAGATACATGCCTGAATGAGTTGTTGATTTGAGCCTTTGAAGTGGAATGCAACTTGCAAAGTTATTAGAAGCTAACAAGAAGAAGAGAAAGGAGGAGGATATCTGAGAAAGGCATGAATGCAGAGTAAGTCCATAATAAGAGAGAGAAGCTCGTGAATGATGTGGAGGTCACGGACGGGACGGGCCAGGCAGCCATACCCTTATGCGTCCCTTCAGCTCTTTGTCTTTGGTCGTGGAATAAATTACGATGTCGTTTATTGAGGAGACGCTATTTATTGCAGGTTGGTAAAAGGATTTTCATATTTAATGCCACCCACCTCAAAGCATGCCTTGCTATGGCACTGGTTTTACTTTTTTTTTTTTTTTTTTGAGAATGCTAAAACAACTACGTTTTGGACATTGTTTAAGAAGTTAAAAAAAAAATTTATATAAAAAATTATGTATTTAATATAGCAAAATGTGTTATACTTAATTTTTTAATATTAATAGGTTCGTTAGCTAATCGTTAACAAGACTCTTGCTTTTTAAGTTATCTCAATTGTTTATGAAAAATTTAAGAGTTTATATTTTAACATAGGGTCTTGCTAACAAGGGCAATGGATCTAAAAATAGCAAGATTTTATTGAAAAACCAAGTATTTATCTTCTCAAAACATTAAATATATCACTTTTCAATAAGATTTTTCTTTTCTTGGTTCCTTAACCAATATTCTAAGGGTATTCGATAACATTCTCCTTTAACATATTCATGATTTATTATACATGTGTACTAATATCATTCCTTAATTATATTTGATTTCAATGATAATTTAACCTTAAGGGAGTGGTAGACGTATGGAATCAGATTTGTATTTTAGAATTTTAATTGTCAAAATCGGAATTAGTCAACATTATTTATATATATATATATGTTGACAGAATTGGATATAGTTTAGAATCATAATTCTATATCTATGTTATGCAAAGAATTTGGACATATAATTAATTGTAATGCTAAATTCAATTTTCTAGAATTTGTCGTGGATGTGGCACAACAATGTGGTGGTGATGGCAATGGCAAGGATCCCATGATTTGAACTTCTGATCTTGTAGATAAAGTTCACCTAAAGGAACAATCTATTTTCATTGCGACCAATCACTTTTGTTTAGTTACTTACACCAGAATTCTCAATTTGTTTAGTTCGTGCTTTTGGGCCCGGCTCTCCCATATTTTAAAAATAAAGTTGAAGTGAAAATTTACACAAAATTTTTCTTTTATATGTGAATTTACAAATAAAATATTGTATGGTGGATTTTACAAGAGCAGATATATTTTTTATCCTTATAAAAATTTATTCATTTTTAGTCTTTAAAAATATACAGAAAAATGTGTATTTTTAATCCCTTGTGAGGGACTAAAAGTACACTAATTTTATTAAGTGTAGGAACTAAAAATAAATAAAAATTTATAGGGACAAAAATCAAATATTATCAATTTGATAGGAATAAAAAACATATTTAACCTAATTTACAAAAGAATCAAGCCTAATATTTTTATTCCATTTATATGATTATGATCTCACTCTTATCATTTGGGTTATGCCTCCAACTTGTCATTTTTTTTTTAAAAAAAAGCACCACATTAGTTAGCAATACATATCCACTTTATTATTATTATTATTATTATTATTATTATTATTATTATTATTATTATTATTATTATTATTGAATTAGGTAATTAAAAGACCATGCTTTAAAAATATTCATATACTTAATTACTTATATAGTAAAAAGATATATACTTACACAATATTCAATTAATTATAAGTATAACCACATTAACAAATGTTCGTAATACAAATATAGACCACTCATGCATATTTATGTAAGATAGGAAGAAAATCCCATCGAACATAGTTTGAATTTATGGACGAGTGATGACAGAGAGAGGATTGCATACCCCCAACACATGCAATCAGCATAAAAGACGGTGATGACGATGATGAATGCCCAGTGCCTTTATAATTGGTACCGTGTAAGCAGCAAATTAATAAGAGTGACGTTAATTACCTTACCGTGTCTGCACTAACAGAGATAAAGAAGAAGAAAAATGATAGTCATACACATTAGGCCTAAATTAGACAAAAAGCCTAATGTAAGACAGACCCAACTATGTTGGGTGAATGACCCAATAAGGATGAAGATCAATCATGATTAGCTCGATCAACCGAAAAAGAATACATAATGGTCGAGGCAAGAAGACAACACGAGAGATTAGGCCAAAGCCCAATTTCTTGAAGACCGAACTATGTTAAGCCCAATAAGAAGGCTATTTAGTTAAAGTCTACCTATGGACAAGGGGACACATCTTTCATCACCAAAAACATAGAACCATGTTAGCCTTGATTTCCAAGCAGGATACGTAGGAGCAGGGTTCCTCAATTCCATCAGGCTCAATCCATTACTACACCCACCATCTTTTTGGTGAGGGAGA
This sequence comes from Echinosophora koreensis, assembly GCA_035048595.1. Lineage (NCBI taxonomy): Eukaryota > Viridiplantae > Streptophyta > Magnoliopsida > Fabales > Fabaceae > Echinosophora > Echinosophora koreensis. The sequence goes on along the minus strand of JAPCYP010000001.1, from coordinate 8,774,985 downwards.
AGGATTGATCTTTGAATGGGTTTGTACTTCTCATTTTCAAAGCCTTCTTCTTCCTTCTTGTTTTGCTTCACATTCCGCAACTTGTGTCTTTTTCTGGTTTATTCAGATGAGTTGAGATGACTGAAGGGGAAGACAGTACCTTGGTCCCTGACAAAAACGGGGCCAAAACAACGTTGTTTTAAGCATTTGAAAGATTAAAAAGTTGAAAAATAATTTAAAATCCAACTGGGCAAAGATAATGGGGCCAGTTAGGATGATTTAACGACCAGGTCACCCAACTAACGGACGTTGACTAACGGAAGTCAACACAGGGACTAACACGTCCCATGTTAGTAATTGTCAGGGACTCACGGAGTAGTTTTTTTTGTCAGAGACTAAAATGACCTCCACACTTTTTGTCAGGGACCAAAACACCAAAACAGGCCAAATCCCACTTTTCATAATAACGTTCCCTGTCCTTAAAACCTCTCAGTAGGGAGCCTATGTTAACAGTTAATTAATGCACTATACAAAGATATGTCTCAAATTTGTCATCACTGATGCATTTGTGTCAGCTAATAAACTAACTAAAACTGAAAGGGAAAAATGAGAATGTGATGAATAATATAAATGAGATCACTAGGCACGTACTGTGTCGTGGACTCTGTGGTATATGTCCCTTCGAGGTGGCTGCATTAGCTCATATTTCTGAATTCTGATGCAAAAATCTTAAACTTGTAGCATACGAAAACAGAACACTCTGACACACTACTTTCCCTTGCCCTTTAGATCTCCTTGCCTTGTTTTTGCAATGGATCCCATAAAACCATCAAACATTTTCACAATCACAAGTAAACATCCCATTGTTTTTCCTTTCTCTGCCATTTTAGAAGAACATAAAAGGAAAAAAATGTGCAGGGAAGAAGATACCCAGAGGCCTATTCTAATTTATAAGCAGAAAACTCCTTATAATACGTTTTGCTTCATAGGTGAAATTTATATATAGTACACCACAAAATGAAAAAAAAAGAACAAAGAAAAGTAAACAGATAACAAGATGCTATTCATTTCTGGTATACAAATAAGTCAGTTAAGCAAAAAGAAGCCAGAAATATGTACCATATATATAATTGCCAAATCTCTACCATATACAGATGTAGGAGGCAAAATGAACATGGGTAAGAGAGAGAGAGGGAGGGAGGAATATATAATTAATTGAAGTCAAAAACAAGTTTTTTCCCCAAATAAATACATGGGTTTTTCCCTTTGTTCCCTCTTTAATTTCATTCATGGATTGAAATAGTAGTCCCCACACTTGCACTTCCAACTCAAGGGCTTGTAGTTGGAAAGGTTATCACCTCTTGAGGAGTAAGTAATGGCTGCTTTTGCTGTAGAATAATGGCTTTTATGGCTTTGAACTGGAGGTACAACTGGGACCATAACTGCTTCACAATGACCACAAGTTCTGCATCTTCCTTCACACTTTGGAGGCCTTGACCCTATGATCTGAGCTTTTGACACCATCACTGATCCCCGCTCTTTCATGTCCTTCTGCACATATATATAAGTAACATCCCACGTTATATTATATACTAACATATTTAGGACATAGAAGAATTCGCTATATGAATTTGGTTTTGTACCTGTGCAACTTCAATATGATTGGAAATTGCTCTTCCTGCATGCATATACATATAAAAACAATCAAGTTAGATAAAAACAAAACTTGAACTGAAACCAGAATAGAAGTGGGGTGTAGTTACCTTCAGCCATGAATACAATATTGGTGAAGATAGAAGTTGAAGCAAAGAGAATGAGGCAATGTATGATGATTTGTCTATATTTGTGGCAGCAGAGGCAAATTTGAGTTCTGCCCATCTTCTCAGGGGGGAAAGAGACTGCAGGAGAAGGGAGCAGTTAATTTCTTCGAGTTAACTAAATAGTATAGAACCTTGACGAAAGGAAGATAAATGGTGGTAGAAAACAACAGTGTGTCTATATGTGAGTGATGCAGAGAGAGAGAGAAAAGGGTTGATATATATGTGGCAGTACAGAAGGGAGTGGAGCCAAAATCTGATAAAGGTGTCCAAAGATGGGTCAGGTATTGAATGCCACCCCTGTAATGCAAAGCAATCAATCACCCCTTTTACCCGATTGTTATTGTTTGAATAATATTATGTCTAAAATATCCTTCGATTTCCTTAATCACTAATTTTCGTCTGGAAGCTAGTTAGTCATCTTTAGTGAAATTTCTCGGTCAATCATGTTTTTTTCCATTTACAGAACTTAAACTCAATATTTTACTTAAAAGATTGAGCCAACTTTTGCTCGGAACAACATAACATTGATATATTGTATGTAATATTGGGTTACACTTATATTAAAATATGATATCTATTTGAGTATTATATGTGAGGGGACAAATTGATTTGCTTATTATTTCTCCATCAATCGATAAATCATGGATAGCGAAAGGTGTATTACAACACTGGATGTTGAGAAAGAAAGGGGGAAACCATAGACCTCTCACTCAAGACACGTTAGCTACCTCGTTTACTGAGTCCTCCACAACTCCAAGTTGTATCATATGAGGACAATTCTTGAACCTAGCATATACAAAAAGTAATGGCCATGGTAAGCACACAGCAAACTTACGAATACCAAAATATAATAGAAGAACCAAATACGCGTAACCAAGTTCACACTTCACATGCGTGGAAGGAGTATGAGGACTTCATTGGCTTTCAATTTTCACCCATTCATTTTTATTAGTATAACCTTTTTAAAGGGGAAAATACACCAAATATATATTCGAACACGCCAAGCATGTCTTATATAATCATTAATTCATTGGCTTTCGGAGCTATGTTGGATGAAATGAATCATGATTTTTTCATCCTTTTTTTATAATTTAATTTATAATAATTAATTAAATGATTTTTATTTTGAAAATAATAATAAATGAATAATAGATTATTAGAATTGATATGATAAAAAAATATAGTGAAATGATATTTATTGAGATGGAATAGACGAATGGTGGGTTAATTGAACGGCCTGCGTGTTCTAACTTGTAAGACAAGTTGCAAGTACCCACTCCCGCTGAGTTCCACAGTCGCTTACTGTGAGCACATCATGTGCCACTGCTATTCCCAGTATAACAAAGAAATATAAGGGAGATTAGATCCCCATATCTACTCTCTTTGATGTTCTTCTCAAAATTTACTGCTTCATGATAATTTCATTACGTACAATAGTGAAAGCTGTCATAAGTATTTCATTGTCGTAAATAGAATGTAAAAAGATATCAAAAATTAATTCCGTATGTACTATACGGTGGAATGGAAAATTGCAATAAAAAATTATAGTTTCTAAGGTTATTACGTTATTCCCTAAAAAAAAAAAAAGGTTATTACGTTATGCTTAATTGGATTTTGATAATAATTTTCTTTTTAGTCACATTGAGTGACAGTGTTTTGTAAGAAAATTTTAATTTATTAATGGATTTAGGTTTAAGGAAAAGTATTAATTTATTAACAGAGTTAGGCTTCAGAAAATATTAATTATGATCTTACTATTAGATTTAAACTCAATAATCATATACAAGACATGCTTTCATAAGCATATAAACATATAAGCATACATCTTATTTATCAAGAGAACAACAAAAGGTTGATAACCTTAGGATCTACAACATGTTGGCTTATCAAAGATTCTAGAAATATCCGGATTCATTGCTAATGGTGGATAGGGAAGTCAATGGGGCGGGGAGTATCCTCCCGCTCCCCTCCCCAGTCCCCTATATTCCTCCCCATCCTCATCCCCATTCCCCATCTCGGGGAATATTTCTCCCCCGTCCCCATTCCCCACCTCCCCACGGGTCCCCAGGGATCCCCACGGGGACCTCAAAAGGACAACTTATCCAGGCCTAAACCATAAATTCATCGTTGTCAATACCTATCTTATTGCAATCCCATTTTAGATTGCATTAAATTCACTCAACCTTACCTTATTGTTACCAGTGTCATCGAAGACGTTTGATTTCTTTTTTTACACTCGCTTTTCAAATTCCATAACCCAGCCCGTTTGTGCTTTCAAGAATTTACAAAAAAATCTATAAAAGGATTTTATTAAATTAAATAAAGTAACAAGTTTGATCGTTGTGTTTGAGGCTGCAACTTTCGATCTTTAAATGGGATATACTTCAAGTTTATTTTATGAATTTAATAAGATTATATATATATATATATAATTACAAAAATAGGTTTATATATGGAATATATATGTCTCTCTCTCTCTCTCTCTCTGTGTGTGTGTGTGTGTGTCAAGGATATTTTTGTAAGATTTTCGGGGACGAGGTCCCCACGGGGCGGGGGTATGCTCCCCGTCCCCATCCCCATATTGTCTTCGGAGGGATTTTCTCCCCCATCCCCATCCCCGCAGGGAAAAAATCCCGGTCCACGGGACCCCAAACAGGGCAGTCTCCACGGGGATCCCCGTTCACAGGTAAAAATTGTCATACCTAATGGTGGATAGAGATGGCAATTTGTACCCTACCCATTGGGTACCGCAAAAATTACCCACAATGGGTAAGGTAATTACCCACACAATGGGTAAGGGTCCGGGTCCGGGTAATTACCCATAAATTTGAATGGGTATGGGTGCGAGTGCGGGTACGGGTACTATGGTACCTACCCCACCCCATACCCGCACATATGTATATGTATATATAATTATTTATTTATTTATTTATTTATTTATATTACTAATATATATAATTATAACTATAATGCAAATTTTAAGACCAAAATTAATCTAAAGAGTCTTAACTTTCTAAATCTAGTTGCATCTATAATTTCTTTTTGTATTTTTTTATTTATTTAAATATTTTAATTTGTAATATTTATTAGTAGATTTAAAAGACCTTTGAATTGTTTTTCAATTGTTACAACTTTCTTTTGTTATTTATTGTTTTTTCACGGTTAAAGTGTGGGTAACGGGTGCGGGTATGGGTACTTAGGTACCCAGAGGGTACGGTTAAGGGTACTAAAGTTGTCATCCACGAGGGTACTGGTCCGGGTACGGGTAATTTTTTCAAACACGGGTATGGGGACAGGTACTATAGTACCCTACCCAAACCCTACTCATTGACATCCCTAATGGTGGATGTGCACTAACCTGAAGCAAGAAGAGGGAGGAGAAAAGACAAACGGGTAATGAACACCCGTTGGCTTGGCTTGTGGTTCTTCCTCAATCCGGACTACTTATGCCTTAGTCACTCTTCAGATAAGGAGAAGAGGCGATATGTAATATGTCAGTGTATTGGGAACCATAGCCTATATATAGGGTGATGACTAATTAGGGTTCCCATTATTCCGAAATTGGTCATCAATGACATTCACTCATATTTTGCTCATATCAAATAATTAATGATAATCAATTATCAAATCAGAAATCTGTTTGGTCTTATCTCTTAATTTCATAACATATCAATTAAGACTCCAAATAAATAAATAGCTAATATAGTTAATTATAATTTCTCGTTCAACTTTGAGGTGAGATTATAATTTCCACATAATCTAATCTTTTTTTTGATCAGGACATAATCTAATCTTTAAAACAGAAGGGAAATTTTATCGTTTTGTCTTAATTGTATAAATAAATAAACCAATTCACAATTATACAAGAACAATATTTTATTGTACAATGATACACCCAGCTCTACCGTTTTCATCTTGGCTCTTGCCCTCCTCTTGTGTTCTAAGCCTTGTTCTCAGCCCTTATTCTTTCCAACTTCCAGTGGCAAAAAGTCAGGCTGGCTGGAAGGTCCACAAATGTATCTGGATTCGTTGCCTTTCTTGCCGTCTATGATTTAAACAAAAATCGTGTATGATTTTTAGAAGTCGGGCCCATATTTTAAAAAATGATTTTTCTAACCTATACAAGGAGTCATTAATTACCCCCAATTAACCTATTGTTAATTAATTATGTCAAGCTCATTAATTATGATTTTTTAAAAAAAAAATCATTTTTTCTACTATTTATTTATTTTGATTCACCTTCTTATATCAATATCTCTTCCCAAAAAAAATTGATTGCCCACTATCTCTTCCTACCAAAAATTAATAACCATCTGATTTTCATCTTTTTAAGCTTAAGTCCCTCTCTCTTCCAAAGACTCCCCCTTAACATAAATTAGATTTTTTTTTTGGCAGCAACAAAGAAAACTAGAAAATAGACGTTGGCAGCAACATGTCAAAATGTGTATGTTTTTCAACCAAAAAAAAAAACTGTAGTTATAAAATCAGTAAAAATTATTTTCAATCAAAATCCAAAAATGATTATTAATTTTTGGTGGGAAAAGATATTAGATAATCGATTTTTGGTGGGAAGAAATATTGATATAGGAAGGTGAATCAAAACAAATAAATAGGAGAGAAATAAATGATTTTTTAAAAAAAAATAATTAATGAGGGGGACATAATTAATTAAAATAATTAATGATTCTTATCCTATATAATATTGCATAGGCCAGAAAAACCGTTTAAAAAAAATATACAGTTCATTTTAATGACTGTAGGATAAATTAATTACAGAGAATCCCGGTTCGTCCACAAACTCCTCCAACAGTCCAATGGCATTACTATGTCTCTTAGAAGTGGGCAATATGGGAAAATTCTATAACAGAAAATTGTCAATCATATGTTGGACCACGTCTACTCCATCAGAATTGACACAATAACTTTTCACCTGAATATAAAACAAAATTCAAGCATATATCAGAATAATCATCACTAAAGATTGTCAAAGCAGAAAATAATTTGCGATATTGAACACCCCATCATGGTCCTGCTAGTGTTAACTAGTAGAAAAGGGTTATGTTTCTACATGATATGTTTCAATAAGTAGAAACTTGCCTGGATGGTGCTATGTGCCAGATATCTCTGCATCATACCACTGAATCTAACATCAATGCGGTCCCAGCTCATAGTTGTTAAGCTTCTGAGCATTTCCTCTACAAGTGTTGTTATATGACATATTTTAGTAATGATCCAAAATATAAATCATCAATTCTTCATCTTCAATCAGAAGCAGAAACATGTAAACCACAAAAGCAAACAAATAACATAAAGGCTTGGTTCTCAAGGTTCTTAATCATTAGAGGACACTCTTATGGATATATATAATAAAGTACTTGTACAACATTTCCAAACATGGGTCCAATAACCCTCATATATACCTTCTTGTACCTTAGAACGTACACAAAATTACGGCTCCAAAAGACAGAAGTTATAGTAACCTACCAAAATACCAGCATTATAGTTTTTAGCTCATATACACACAAGTTCTTTTTGTTTGACTATTTCATCCTTTTGAGAGATCAAATACAACAAACGGCATCATGGTGTATATCATATCAAGAACTGAATCTCTTGTTAAAAAAATGCTTCCCATGTCTAACAACCTCCCTCCAGAAAGAAAGTCAATTAGTGTCAGAATGTTATTCCATCAAATACCAACTATAATACGAATAATTAACTTAAACAAAGCCAATGCATTTTCTTAAAGAATCTTCAAATGACAATGCTTTGGGGTTTCATTTTCATTTTAGCTTTCACAGGCTAACTGCTTTGGGGCCATCTGACCTCACTTAAGGTCTACAAAAATGCTTATCTTTTGAGCTTCAGCCAAGCACATTGCACCAAAGGCCCAACAGATAAAAGTAACATTGTCATGTTATCATTGAGTTTTGGCTAATTTTTTTGAGATACCAGCATATATATACAAGATAATAGTTCATCATCAGTTGAACAAGGTGGAAATACCTTCCCAGTCAAGTTTACCAGATCCACTGTTCACTTCGGATTCAGTTGGATTTTCTGAAGGAAGAGAAGTTGATTTTGCTATCTCTACATTTACAACATGAGGGTAGTTCTCCTGTCTTGAAAGATTCCGGCGCTGAATAAAATCATTTGTTAGATACAATTTACAGAAATTACATTTTACTGGAGAAGCTAACAATTGTCCTGCATTATTTTCATTAACTAATTACACCAAAAGAATGAGGGCAGCAATGATCAAACTTAAAACCTCATAGTCATAGAAGCAAAGCTCTGATCCTATAAATAATTTTATTATGTCTCAATCAATAGTTACCTTTGGAAGCTCGTTTCTACGCCTTAGGGATGATGTACTCCATCCAACAAGCTCTATTTAAGAGTCAAGTATTCAAGTGGTTCATGCAAGCACTACAGACACAGTGACAATAACTTGTGATGATAATTCTACTAAACTAAAACAAAAGGATACTGTCATAACGAACATTTGCATAGGCAACACGGCGTTTAAAGGACTTCAAAGCAGACCTATAGAGAAGGAGGTGTAATTTATTATGAGTTCATGGTACTTGCAAAAATCATAAGCCACAAGAGCCAAACTAACCAATATATGAATCTTACATGAATTTAATATCTTCAGTGTCACGAACCATCTGAAGAAGAAGAGGAGGTTTTCCATTGTCTTTATCAGCTAAGAAAAGATGTTTTCCTGTTTTACCAAAAAGCCCTGAGAAGCCAAATGCTGCTTTCTCCAGAGGGTGAAATCCACATAACATTGGAACCTGAAGTATGCAAAACCATGTCAAGAAGCCATTATGTGTGTATTTAACACTATGGTGTTGCAAACTGCTATCTACCAAGAATGCCCTTCACATGCAGCAGTGTAGTCACACATAGTAATGCACTCAAATTACATGATTTGCAATAAACTCGCATTAGACAAGGCATTAAGTCCAGGAGAAATTAATAGATAAAGTGATAATTATTTAAAGCTCCCAAAGAAACACCTGTTTATGCCCTCTAGAACCAAGGTGTGGCGTCGCGGAGGTAATAAAATTTATTGGCTCCAGTCCTGCAATTTTTCCTTCATATTTCCTTTCATGACATTCTTGATCTGAATTCTGACTCTCAATATGTCCATTCCCCTCAGAAATTTTCATAGAAATGTCTTTCCCATAAAGCTTGGCTATTGCATACCTTGCTACCAAGCCACCTAAAGAGTGACCTACAAATGAAATTTTCTGAACACTTGGGTGACGTTTTATAACTGAAATAACCTGAGAAAAGAGAAGACAAGAAAAAAGATATTTTATCTTTCTGGATTGATGTAACAGATTTGGGATAAATTGAATATCTTAAGATTGATAAACAAGAAGCTGTTCAAAGCTACAGACAAATATTCGGTTAGTATTGAAAGCCAACATGAGCTGCAGAAGCAATAAGGTAGTAGGAAGATCAATAGTTCAATGTGAAAGCCATAACACACCTCCTCTGCTAATCTATCTCCCATTACATCAACACCATCAAACGTCAACATTGAGGAATTACATTCACTGCCTGCATTGCACAATGGTGATGCGATCCATTAAATCATAGAACCCAATTTTGATGTGAAAGAATGCAACAAAAAGTTGCATGAAGATAATTCAAACTGCTTCACTTATGAGCCCATACATAACACACACACACACACTTGTTTGACTTTCCAAAGTTAGAGGATTAATTTGGCACTAAAGAAGTTAGAGGACCAAACTATGTATTTTTCCAATTTCTTACTGCAAGTCTATATTTAAAATATCAAAGTAAATTAATAGAGTAGACTGTATAATATATGGTTCTATATATATTATTTCTATATCATGAAGATAAATGTAATGACTAATGAAACCATTGCACCAAAGTTCTCCTTACTTGTTTTGGAACTCCAAGCAAGAATCGAATCCTCCAATATACTCTTGGTACTTGAAGGCACCAGTGTAAATGAGGTGGTGAAACAGGGATTTGAATTCCCTATAGTCACTTATACTATGATTTAAACAGAAATCGTGCACAGCTAAAACCACGAACAGTTTCCAGGAAAATATGTAGTGATTGCAGGGTAAAATGACTCGGGGGATCCGAGTCCAAGGAAACAAGGATCAAAGCCTAATATATGCAGTTCTATAATGTCACCACCCCAGTTCTATAATGCAGTTCTATGATTTGTTGGTACTTATTATTAAACATCAAATTGATGATATTCCTTTAATAGTCAAGACATAAAAGGAAGCTACCAGAATGGTGTGGACTTACAATGTACAATAGCATCGTGTGGATACCTCCTCAGAAACTGCTTTGCAGCAAATTCCCAATTCTGAGCACTGCAATAAAGAAGTATATATAGCTACATTACTAAACAAATACATTAATTAAGATTTAAGCATAATCACAAAAGTAAATGTCATAATTTTAGTACATGTCTTCCAACCAGACAGTTTCTAGAGTAGAGGAACATAATCAAGCTCTACAAACATCATCGATTATGATTTATTACTAAAGAACTAGGAAATAAAGTGAGAAAAAGTAAAAGTAATTAGACAAATTACCTGCCTATGAGACCATTAACCATTATGACTAAGTGGGTTGGATTTGGACGCTGTCCAGAAGCATCAACAACCTCCATATCATAACTTTCCCCCGTGGCATCATACTCGATTCTGAAACAACCAAACTTGGGCACATAAGAACTCCTCTTTTTTCTGTTCTTCTTTGTGTTCCTTCTGTTAGTTGTTTCAATATTGAGCTTCATCCCTCCACCTACGACTTCTTGGTCTTCTTCTCGAACCTGGGGTTGTTGTTCTGAACCCATGGAAGCCATATTGAGAGGTTGGAGAACAAGAAAAACAAAAAAGTGTGAAAACGATGAGTTGTTGGTGTGGAAATGAAGCAGGTAGCTGCAGAGGTTTCCAGATCAAAAGAATAGAGATCGTTGGAGACGGTTTAAGTAGTTAGTCATAGGATGCTACATCGTTCCCATGTACTAGAATTCAACACGAAGCTGCCTTCAATGACTTTCTACTGCAACTACTTGACTCTGACCCTTCCAATCTGTTGCTTTATTTTCGTTTTTGTTTATTCAAAAATGTTTTTTTAAGGGAAAAACTATGATTCTTGTATGAGATATTCTGCTGTATAAATGTAAGTGTAGTTTATTTTTCTTGTGATTTAATTTAATATAAATAAATGTATCATATAAGGAAAGCGTTTTTTTAAGTGTGATACTTTAATATTCAAAATACTATAGTTTATTTATGTCAATGTCATCAACGCCATATACCCTATTGGCTATTGCTATGAAGGATTTGGAACTTCAGGAGCAAAACCCATTAAACTTGTTTCTTCTGTTGATCTAACTAATCTTTATGGTAAAGAAATGTCACGTGGGATGGCATCCATTTTCAATTTTCAAATGGAAAGGTCTGGTTACATAGGAAGTTTCAACTTTCATGGTCTTCTATCTGCACGTCACTCACATGGTTTTATTACCTCACATCTTAACATTTTCTATGTACGTTCTAGAAACCATAAAGAATTGACTTGGGTTTTTCTATTTTACCCGACTGAAGACAAACTCTAGAAGGATACACGGTTGACAGTATTTAACTACTATACTAGTCATTAGACTCGGGTTCCATCCCTGACTCATGAATATGAAAAAAAATCTGATTGGGAGATATCAGTCCTTAAATATCGTCCAATACCTCGAGGGATTGATTTCGACAATTGCGCGCGGAGGTTACTCTGAAAACCAAAAAAATGTCATTAGACGTAAAGTTTATATTGGTCACAATTCATTTTCATTAAAATTAATCACTTATGAGTAAATAAATTAAATTTACAATGATTTATACTTTAACAAACAAATGTTTGTTTGCCTACTTACAAATAAAATTATATTTCAGCGTGGCTGCCAACGCTATGGATAAATTGGGTGTGCGATTCTGGTTTGTCTCACCATTTCCCCTTTTTAACTTTTAACAAACGACAATAGGAAAATGTTAGAAAATAGGTTCGGCTTGGCTGGGTTGCACTTTACTCTTTTTCTGGTAATGGTTCTTTCCTTTAACTTGACATACTATTACTCGTGGCTAATGCTTCCGCTTTGCATAAGATGTCTCACACTAATTTTCTTTTATTGATGAATAAACTTAGGCTTTGTTTTTTAGTCTTGTTTAGGAGGGGAAGTAAGAAAAAATGAAGGTTTATGAGAACCTCTCCCTTATTTGTGAGTAAAAAAAATTGGAGGGGAAGTTTTTGAGGATTTTAGAAAACCTCCCAAACCCCTCCTCACCTCAATTTTTTGGTTTACCCCAATTTAGGGTTTTTTTTTTTTTTTGTTTACCCCAATTTTTAGAGGAAAAGGAATAAATTTTTTTTTGTATTAGTATTTTTTGTTTTGTTTTGAAAGGTGCATTAATATTATTTAAAAAATATTACATATGTTAATTTTCTAAAATAAAGGTAAAATTGTAAAAGTATGTTATATACCCTCCATTTACTTTCTCTCATACAATATACACTTACAACACTTATAAACAAGGTGAGGGATAATACTCTCTTTCCACTCCCTTCCCTTTCCTTTCATTTCCCTTTGATCTCATCCATTTCCTTTCCTTATAAACTCACAAACAAATCCTTAACTAATCCTCCCAATTCTTGCTGCTGCTTCCACCTCTTTGTTCTTTCTTATCCGTCTAAACTCTAAACCATTTTTGTCATAATTCCCGTCCGCATCAAGCTTGAGCTTAGAGTCGAAGCTACCCAAGGATAGCGATTGAGCAATTAAATTCGAAAAATATCTTTGAATAAAGCAACAATGATAGGCATCAAATTTTGAGAGATAAGCCCTACAATTTAGAAAATCTCAATGAATTAAATTTAATTAATTAAAATTATACCTGAAAAAAATACAAAAAATGTTATTGACAATATAAATATTTTTTAAAAGTTGTATCTACTCAAATAATTGACAACTCACTCTAAATATCGTATATTAAAAAAATCATAAATTTATTTCTAAATTGATTTAGAGATAAAGACAGCAACAAAATAATTATGGTCACAAGAGTCAGTATTAATCGTGTCTATAGTTAGAGGTTGGAGTGTTCGTGGTCCGGTTTGGATCGGTTTTGAAGGAAAAAGTCATCTGATTCGAAGTAAAAAAATACATGCTGTTCGGTTCGGTTCGGATGACTTTTAAAAAAATATCCGATCCAATCCAATTAAATGCGGTTTGGATCGGTTCAGTTGATTCGGTTTTTAACCACGCATCATTCGTTATTTACATTACGTTATATAAAGTGCAAAAAATATATATAGTGAATAAAAGGCCAAACTGTTTCCTATTAAGTTAAATTGCAAAAACCAAATCTGCATACTAGGACTTTTTAAATGCCATATGAACTTTAAAAAGCAATTCTGTCATTTGTCTCAAAATATCAGCGTAATGAACAGCCATGCAAGACCAAACAGTGGCTTAAAAGCCATCACTCAATGACATAATATCAGCGTATTGTAAACACCAAACAGTGGAGCCTGGTCAAAATGCATGTATGTATATATATATATATATATATATATATATATTATCGGTTCGGTTTCTGAACCTCCAACCGAAAACCGAACCGAACCGATCGGTTCTCCCTAATATCAGTCCAAAAAAATCTAATTAAATTCGGTTCCCATCAGTTTTTGGTTATTTCGGTTCGGTTATGCGGTTTTTTTTTTTGGATCGGTTTGGATCTGAACACCCATAGTTAGAGATAGAACCATAATATGGGTTGCCCCATGCTATTTAGATTTTAGGTTTGTTAAATATAATTTTACCTCCTTAAAACTATGCTATTTGCCCCTTAATCTGTCTATCTTAGTTTCCTAGTTGCCTGATTATTTATTTATTTTTTATAAAAAACAAAAGTTTAGCTGAGTTGGATCTCGAGGGCTCACCAGGGCCAGGGCAGGCCTCACGGCTCAAAAAGCACTTATAGAGGTCCTTACAGATTACCCACCAACGAGATCCTCACATCGACAGTGAGATTCGAACTCACGATCTTGTAGGCTATGAGCCTTATCCTTAGAACCTGGACCAACCTTCGTTAGCCTTGTTGCTTGATTATTGTGACAGAATAATTGCCGACTTTTCCTTTTTGGGCTTGGTCTTATATAATTGCCAACTTATGTGGCTATACAATACATTGGGCCCGGCCCTAATCGTCTTTGGGCCACTGGCCCTGTCCAGACAGATTTTGCGCTTTCGCCCAACACTGCTGGAAATATCGAAAATCTTTTTCATCCGTTTCTGTTCTGGTGGATTTTATCTTTTCTTTTTAATCTACAATATTTTTAAAAGAAAATTAATTAAAAAAATTTTAAAAAGGTGGAAAACCCGAAAAATCTTTGCAGCCATTGGGAGGGAGATGAAGAATTCGTGGTGGAAGTGACAGAAGCGACATTATGATATCCATAATATTTGATATTCCATATTGAAATTAGTTCTACTTACTGAATTTGTTACGTTATGATATTCTTTCTTACTGAAATTCAGTGGAAACAGCATGGGTTTGCTAAACCTGAGGCTCAATTATAATTATAGTGCTTCTATTCACTCTCATCATTCCTTCATCAACTCACCCATCAAACTTTCCTCATCTTCCGGTCAGTTTTTTGCTTTCTATATTTTAATCTCTCTGCTGGATTTTACATTAAATTTTCTTATAATTAATTGCAAGCAACCAGGACAATACCGTAAATTATGCTCATTAGTTAGAGACATTTGTTTATATGCTTCTTGGTTTAGTAGATTTTCATGTAGATCCTGTAATGAAGTTACTGATGATTTAGCTAAGTATGGTAATTCATTCTGGAGTATGGGTGAATAGTCCACCTAGTTAATTAGTTGTATTTCTGTTCCTTTATTATCCGAGGCTAGTGCCTAACAAATTATATTTCAGATAAAGAATTAGATTCTTTTTAACTCATGCCATTCTTCATTATTGTCATATTGTGTTTCTATTTCTTCCTATTATTTTTGAATTTTGAATACAATATGATCCAGCTGGAGGCAGGGAAACTACTTTCAACTCTGAGAGGATACCTTCCCTTTCAAGGGTTTATGAGGAAGGAGATACTTCCCAGAAAGGCTTTCCAAGGGCATTCAGTTGTTCCTCATCAGCCTTGGAAATCTTGGATAATGATTCTTTAGAAAGACCAGAAATCAAGGTTCAACATAGTCCTCTATCAAGCCATATCATATCATGTTGCCATTTTTTGCGGTGCCAATGTATTTTGTGTTATTATGTTGTGACCTACATAAAATCTTACATGTTTTTTCTCAGGTAAGTAGAGGAAAGCGGTCGCTGAGGGGTGTGCATGAAATGATTGATAATACCCAAATGCCGTTTGGAGAAGAGATGTCTACCATCTCCACGAAGTTTCAATCTTTCAGAGCAATGCATTTTCGTTTGTTATTGGAAAATCTTGGTACTTTAGAAGAAACTTTTGCTGATTCTGAAGCGCTGAAGTTGAAAAATGACATTATATTGCAACTAGGAAAGCTTGGAGTTCTAGAATTTTTTAACGCCTGTCTGTCGAGATCTATTGAACCCTCACGTATATTGGACTTTACCGATGGACATCCTGATCAAGTTGGAGCGCAACAGAAAAACAGCAAAGTAGATGACTACGTGGATAAAGTTTTTGTTCAGTCTAGTAGGAAAAAGCTAAATAAAACAAGAAGAAAGAGAGCGTTTACTGCCATGGAAGTTTTGCCTCAGTCATTGCCTTTAAAACCTGATCAGGAAGTTCTATTGTGTTTCCGACCTTCCTCTGTGAAAAGAGAATCAAATGGTAAAAGTAGAAGATTAATGGTTGCTAGAAGGGAGGCAGAATTGTCAAAAGCAGTAAAGGTTAGTTTATTGTGAAAAAAATTCACTGAGCTGGTATCATGCTTATGAATCACTTAAACATTTAAATAATGTACTACTCTAGGTTCTCGCAGAGTTGGAGAAAATTAGAGCAGCAATAGAAGAGGATACCAAGCAAGTTGCAAGCTTGAGTAGCTGGGCAGAAGCAGCTGGAGTTGATGAAAAGGTGCTTCAGCAGAATTTACTTTATGGCCGGTATTGTCGAGATGAGCTTATACGAAGTACTCGTTCCTTAGTTCTATACCTTGCTAGGAAATACAAGGGCATGGGAATAGCATTGGAAGATTTGCTTCAGGTTTGTTCCAATTGTTATAGTGTGTAGTTTTGTCATTTTTATAGTTGAGTAGTAGTTTTGTACCCGACTTTTTTCCTGAATGTTCACTCATCATTTATTGATGTGAAAGAACCTAGTTTCCTAATAGTACAGTTGACATTTGTAGAACCAATAGTTAACAACTTGTGAGAATTAAAATCACTGCAAGTCATTCAAGCTATGCGTATATATGAGAGGGAGGGATGGGGAGGGAGGGAGGGGCAAACACTGGGTTAACGATGTCAATTCATATAAAAGGGAGATCATGCAAATATATGTATGGTACTTACACACTTACCCTGCACAAACTTTAAAATTCTGCAACTTTTCCCCTCAAATTTTAGAAACATGTGCTACAGTACCCTTGAATGTTCATAAACAGTTCATGTGGTGCTTTTTTAGTGTAATGCACATGAATCTTACCAAGATGTACCGGGATTTGTCTTCTAAACTAGATAAAAATGTGAGAGATTGCATTCTGCGGGTAATCTGCAAACAGAAAAATCAGTGGGAGGGGCTGTGAATTCTGTATGTGAACAGAGCACTGGGAAAGACTGAGTATTGTGTTGATATATAACATGAAAGGATCATTGAAAGAAGTTATAAGGTGCTACCCTTTGGTAATTTGTGCTTTGATAAATGCTTTCATGAAGTTAACAAAAAGTATAAATATTGAATAAAATGTAACTATGATATACTTACATGAATGACCTCTTTCTGTTAGCTTCTCACTGAGCTGTAACTTGTTTTTTCCATATATCATAGGCAGGATATGTGGGTGTTCTCCAAGGTGCTGAGAGATTTGACTGTACACGGGGTTACAGATTCTCAACCTATGTGCAGTACTGGATAAGGAAATCCATGTCTAGAGTGGTGACACGATATGCTCGGAGTATTGTAATCCCTGTATGTTCCTGTTTTGGATAGGTGGATATTTCTTAGTACAAATGTTATGCCAGAAAGACCTTGAATTTGATCATCATTTGTTTTCCTCTTCATTATTCTTTTAGTGGTCACTGAGCAAGGCAATAAATCAGATACAGAAAGCTCAAAAATCCCTGAAAAGCACCACTATGAAATGCCCAGATGATTATGAAATTGCAAAGATGACAGGTCTTTCTCTGGATAAAATTAGATCAGCTAGCAATTGTTTGAGAGTTGTTGCCTCAATTAATCAGAAGATGGGGGACTGGCATAGTGTAAAATATATGGTAAGACTTTAAGATTCTCCCAATACTTCCCTCTCGTACATGCCACTCATAATTTTTTATGCTTTGTGAATTTGTAATTGTTCTCATGATTTCCCCCCAAATGGTCATCATCATCTTCATTGATAAAGAAACCAAAGGTGCAAATCCCAGTACACAGCCAGGCAGTATCACAAAATCCTATGCTTTTAGGCAATGATAATAAAAAGGAAGATAAATTAGTTGCTGTATCCAATGCATCAATATAAATTCCTAAAACGAGATCCCAAGCAAAGTAAAAAAAAAAAAATGGTAAACATGCAGATGATTTATAAATTTATCTTAATATTAATCATCATGTGTAGTATGTACATGAGGCTAGGAGTTGAGGTGTAGAGAAAGTAACAAGTCTTATGCCTTCAAGTTATATCTATTTCCCACACACATAATTGCTGTTTCTATTTGATATTTTGATGTATTACTTGTCTCTTGATCTCGGAACTATATTCTGCAAATAGTGATTGTTGGATTCAAGTTAACTCCATTTCTTTTGTAGTTTTATTTCCCAATTTATCCCCTTTTCTTGTTACATTTATTTGTTGAGTAGGCTTAGGTGACATTTGGTTCATGAAATATTTTATTCCCAGGAATATTTCTTTCCCACCCTCGCTCATGGAAATGAAAATTTCAAGTTTCATTCACCAAATTTATTCTCGGACAATTTTTGTGTCTGAGAATAATTTTCAATCTCTTGTACCAAACATGTTATACTTTTATTCCCAACTCACTTTCCCGAGAATATCAAAATATATTTGATACCAAACTCCACCTTAATGATGTCATTGCTATGTTCAAGTTTTGAGAATGCTTTGCCTAAGTTAAGGTGGAACTGGTGTTATGGGTCTATTCGGGGTCTGCAATTTCAAGTCACTCACTATAACTAAGCATTACTCAAAAATCTATTCTTGGCGACTATTATTGTTTTCACAACCATTGGCATTCTCATAAATCATACAATTTTGGTGCAGCAGATTGTTACCAAGTTTCCATCATACACTATAAACTCATGAAAAATATCATATAAATATTGTTCTTGGTTATAAGCTGTTTCATGGCATTAATACTGCAGGAATTTATGCCTGATAAGTCAATAGGGAGTCCTGAAGAAGCTGTTATGAAGCAGCACATGAGAGAAGACATATTTGATCTCTTGAAATGCTTGGATTCAAGAGAAAGGCACATATTAACCCTACGGTTTGGTCTATGTGATCACCAGCCCAGGTCTCTTGAGGATATAGGGAGGCATTTCAAAGTTAGCAAAGAGTGGGTGAGGAAATTAGTGAAGAAAGCTATATCAAAATTACGCAACAAAGCAACCATCTCAAATTTAAATTTTTATTTGGAATTGGATTTGTAGATTATCATTGGCTTTGGGAAAGCTTCAATATCATCTTCATTTCTAGCTGCACATAGGAATCTGTACAAACTCTTGGTCCACCATAGTTGCCATTCAGGTGAAAAATGTAATATCCCCACTTTTAGCTGCCTGCTTGATACAAACCCCCCTCAGAAAATGATTAAAAAAATAAATGCTATAATGTGTATGATTACATGAATGGGGGGACTTTATGGCTTGTGATAATATTTCCAACGTGTTAATTTGTTAGTTAATAGAGTATTTCTAATAAAGATCCAAGTTCTATTAGAAGTTAGAACAGGGTAAAATAGATGATACAGTAAGCGGAGTTATTAAATATATAACAAAATGGCATTTCGGCCTTATTGACTTATAATACCAATAATGATTTGATAAAATAAAATAAGGAATTATTAGTAAAAAGGGCTTCTCCTCAATTTATTCAGCATTTTATTAGACTTATCCATTTATAATTTTTTTTTTTACCGGTTTATCCTTTATAAAGTTAATAATAAAACAATAACAATATAATATAGAGTAAAGATATTTGGATACATAGTTTAGACAACTTGTATAGATATCGTAGAGCTTATGAATGTCTTGTGAGTGATGAAATGTATGAGAGAGAAAGAAACAATAAATAAGTGAGGATAAATATTTTTATATGATGTTCGACACTATTTTTTTGTCCAAATATCATTACTCTGTATCATATTACAAACACAGATTGAACGTTATTTTAGGGCGGCTAAAACCGCAGGCCGGGCTAAGTGTTCCGAATTCCGTCCAATAGAAAATAGAAAATTCGCTTGATAAACGAGCTGAACCCATAGCCTTTGATCCAATTTTTGATGTGATAAAAAAAAAAAAAAACCTTCATCCAACGTGACTAAAAACAGAAGGATCATATTATCACAAAAAAACAAAAACAAAAGTATCATATATATCTTTTGTCTTACATCATATATAGAAAGCAACCCAAGAATTGAATGAGATGGTACGAGTCTCTTCCAGCTTAACCGATGGTCTTGAGTTCGAATCCTGATCCTGGAAATACAGCAATATTAAAACTCTTGAGGGGGAGTTTTGCTGCCTTTGTAATCCTACCCAATTCGAGGGATTAGTCTTTACAGTTGCGTGCGCAAGATACTATAGAGAATCAAAAATAAAATAAAATATATTGATAGCAACCATATATATTAGTATATTACGGAGACCTCAAACTTTCATGTTATTATCATTACATAATTGTCCAATTGAAATAAACAAGGGTCGTGAAGACAAAAATTAAATTACATTAATTATTGTTTAAATGTTTCGTAAGATATCAGTCGTTAAAAGTGTGAGATTAATTCATTGTTATTATTATTTGACATGACGTTTTCATTCTTAGATAGATTATTATCATTGGATATCGGGGTAAAACTTCTTTACACTGACCGCGCATATAAATTAAACTCTAATGCTAATTCATGAGACTTATTACAAATTTACAATATATAAAATCTTTTAATAATTGCTTTTATAATATTCTTTTAATGGATCTTACAAACGAGTGCCCTAAGGACATTGTTTAAGGATTCCAAACAATGTAATTATTCATTGAAATGTTAAGTATATATATTCCTAATGTATTGAATACACAATTTCTCATAAAAACTTACTATTTTAAATTTCTTAACTACTATCGTTGGGACACTCGTTAGCATTTGCCTTTTTTAATAAGATCTCTCATTTACATTTTGTTTGGTTTATAGAGGAAAAAAGTGAATGGAGATAAAAATAATAGAAAATGAGCTGATTATTTATTTGGTAGGATAAAATTGAAAGTAGATAAAATTAAATTTTTTTGGTTTAAATAAGTATTTAGTCTCTAAAAAATGCGTGTATTTTGGTTTTAATTCTTATATTTTTTTCCCCATAGGTTTTGATCCCTACAATTTCAAAAGTTTAGAAATAGGTCATTACCGACAACTGTGCACGGTGATCTACTGAAAATAATTATTCACAAATTGAATTAAGTGAATCTGCAACCTATGAAGATTATTTCCATGTGGTTTAGGTGTCTTCTTTGCTGTATGATAACAATGCAAAGTTGATGGTGGGGATATATTCCTAAACTTTTGAAATTATACTGATCAATACCTATGAAAAAAATTATATGGCCTAAAAACCAAAACACACTCACCTTTCAGGGACTAAAAACTTATTTAAACCATTTTTTTTTTCATTTGATTGTGTAGAAAGTTAAAGAAAAGAAAAGAAAACTTATGAAATGATATAAATACACTTAAGTAAATTTAAAATATAATAAGATTATATATCTACATCTTTTCACATTTTTCTCTTATCTCTCCCCCTTTTACTTTTCAGATTTGGAGGAAAAACTTTTTTAATATGGGTCCCACAATTTTGTTGCTTCCTTCTTTTACTCTTTTATCATTTAAATAAGAGAAAATGTCTTTTTCTCAATTTTTTCATTCATCTACATTTATTTCATCCTCCTTTCCTTCTAAACAAACACAACATTACCATGACATTCAACTATTATTTTTCATCTATTTGTTAAGGGGCGTTTGTTTCATGGTTTCGAAAATTATTCATAGGAATCCCAGGAAAATAATGATGAGAATCTTATTTCGAGTGTTTTATAAAAAAAAAAAAGATTGGCTAATACCTATAACATTCTCGGGAATCATTTGTAAGAGTGATGTACAGAGGTAGTTACACAAATTTCATTCCCAACTTTATAGAAACCTTTTTTTTCTCACCATTTCCTTGGGAATAAAAACATGGGAAATTGGAAGTTATTTTATTCATGTAAATGCTTTATACCCTAGAATAAAATTTATAACTTTGTAACAAATGTGTGAATTTATACTTCTAACATCTACATTCCTGAGAATGTGTTTGGATAAACTAAAACAAACACACCCTAAGCATATTGCTGGAGAGGTTTCGATTCTTATTGTGTGTATGAAAAAACTTTGCTGGGAGAGATATTTACTTTAGCGATCTCTATAGGCCTGTTTGTTATTGATTAAAAATAAATGATTTTGACATTCAATAATTTATAGATTATTATTTTTAGATATTTTAAATAAAAATAGAAGCCATTTTGTGCTTATTTACAATCATAAAAATCATTTTTCTAAAAATAGTTAATTATAAAAAATGTTATTTTCAAAAGCCATTTAGCCTTTCATTTTAGCCATAATTTTTTTTCTACTTTTCATTATTTTTAAAAGAAAAAAAAAACACAATTTTTTTTAATAAAATAAATAATAATAAACACACTCTATGTCTTGAAGAGAGTAATTTTCAACTATCTCTTGTATTCTTAACTAGATTGATAGACTCGTGCCATGCACGAGGAATATGTTAATTTTTAAATATATAATTGTTGAAAATAATCATTAAAGTTTAAATATATAGTATGAGACAATTTAAGTATTAAAAATATAATTTTAAAAAATAAGACATATATAAAAAATATAAAAATATAATTTTTGAAAATAGCCATTATATTAAGGGGAAAAATAGGAAATATGCGTGGCGTGTACAATCCTCCATGGTCCATACAAATTGGAAAGAATGGCATCCTTGGAAGCCCCAGGACAGCAAAGCCGGAGCAACTTGGATGAGTAAGCTTCTTCGCACTTCTACATTTATACGCGTGTGCCCCCTTTCCTTTCAATAACCCATCACCCTTAATTTTCCAAACCCAATTTTAATATTTTATTTAACAACATGCAACGAGACACTCTCACACACTGACACCGCCATCAAGGGTCTATTCATATAATCAACCACCAACGCCACACCCCCACCACCCGTCACCGGTGGCTATACCTCATTCGTCACTTCCCGGACCCACCTCAGTCGCAGTGCAAAAAACGCTGCTCACTCCCACACAGCGCTTGTCGTGGTGCTCTGGCTACGTGCATAGGACCTACCCGTGTGTTTCACGCTAGTTATAACCTACTCACCGTGTCGGTATTCACTTTCCCATTCCACGTGGTTTCGTCCGTTAATTATTTTTTCATTAATCTGGGGTGTGTCTCTGACGCTCCTTGAAAGCGGCGTGAGGTTCGGTAAAGCGAGAAATTATCCACCACGGTGAAGTCCACAGCATTCCCGAATACTCCCCCATTCAGAACGAAAAGAAATCAAGATCTTACGCAACGAAAGTTAGCAACAGCGAGCGTCGCGTGAACCTTACCGTATTGAATGAGTTCCTTTTTTTCTTTACCGTCAGAAATGAATTTAATAAAGCTCGGTCTTCACCAATCACCATCGTGGTTCTTCTCTCTCATTCTCATTCGATCTTCTCCCCGTGCGTCTCTGAGAGATTAGAGATATCTAGGGTTTTCAGTGAGATTGAGATTCCTTACGCACGCAGAGACTAGGGTTTTAACGCGACGCTTCATTCGTTGCATTCGTTTCCGAATCCAAATCCAATTTCACTTCAATTTCTCCGAGTTTTCCCCCAATGTAATGACTTCTATCGCCGGCGAATGGCTCGATTTCGTTTCTTCTCCGCCATCACTTTCGTCCTCGCCGTCGTCATTTCCGGCGATGAATCGACGGAGCTGGAGCGTGATTTCTCGGTAACCGATTTTGACTGGAGCCTCTTCCATCAGGATTACTCTCCGCCTGCTCCGCCGCCGCCCCCTCCACACCCGCCGTCGGTGTCGTGTGTCGACGATCTCGGCGGGGTAGGAGACCTTGACACGACGTGCAAGATAGTGAACGATGCGAACCTCACCCGCGATGTGTACATAGCAGGGAAGGGAAATTTTAACATCCTACCTGGTGTGAAGTTCCATTGTGAGATTCCCGGCTGCATAGTAACCGTTAACGTCACCGGTAATTTTAGTTTAGGAGCAAACTCCTCGATCGTCACCGGAGCTTTCGAACTGGAGGCGGAGAATGCCG
This sequence comes from Echinosophora koreensis, assembly GCA_035048595.1. Lineage (NCBI taxonomy): Eukaryota > Viridiplantae > Streptophyta > Magnoliopsida > Fabales > Fabaceae > Echinosophora > Echinosophora koreensis. The sequence continues at coordinate 8,751,352 of JAPCYP010000001.1, read as the reverse complement.
GTTTCGAGAACGGTTCGGCGGTGAACACGACGGGCATGGCCGGGCAGCCTCCGCCGCAGACGAGCGGCACGCCGCAAGGGATCGATGGTGGCGGCGGCGGGCATGGTGGGAGGGGTGCGAGCTGTTTGGCGGACACGACGAAGCTGCCGGAGGATGTTTGGGGAGGGGATGCGTATGCTTGGGCTACGCTGCAGAACCCGGATAGTTTCGGGAGCAAGGGCGCGTCGACGAGCAAGGAGAGTGACTATGGTGGGTTGGGTGGTGGGCGTGTTTGGATGGTCGTGCATCAAGTTCTTGAGATGAATGCAAGTGTTTTGGCTGATGGAGGCGATGGAGAGTCCAAAGGTGGAGGTGGCTCTGGAGGCAGCATCTACATCAAGGCTTACAGAATGTAATAATTGATTTATTTATCTAATTTTCAAGTAAGATTATATATACCGACATGCATTTGGAGAAACATGATTTGAATTAAAGCTCTTTTAGTGAAGTTGAGACACATTCAGGGCTTGAAATTCATTTTTTATAACTATCAAGAGATCCACATGAATCAGCATGCTGGAGCCTGAAAGTTACTCTTTATTTTTGATTTATTGGTTTCTCATGATTTTCTGAATGGACTGTCACTGACTTGTACTTGAGAAACTTGAGTGGGAAATTATGTTTTGGGTTAATGTTTCAAACAATTTTAATATACTGTAACCAACAAAAGTTAGACGGTGGCATGCCATAATTAGTGATACTTTATTGGTGGTAACTGAATGCGGGCATAACAGGGTATAAATCTTTTTAACAGGGAGTCATGAGTTGTATATGAGGTCCATTGTGCAGGTTGTGAATTCTCCAGGGTCAGATTTTTGAGTAATTTTCCAGATTTCCCTTATCAAAATTTTTTTCCTCAATCATATAAGCCACCATTTTTCTACCCCTTCTTTTCTTTTCTCCCTAACACATTTTTAAACTATAAGTTGAAGTTCCATCTGATCTGGTAATGGGAAAAGCCAAATGGTTAAATTTTAAATGGCTTTCATGTACAAAAGATATGTGTTTTAAACATAGCCAGGTGTTATCTTTTTGTAAGTCACAATCGAATGTTGCATGGTCATAACTGATTCTGATTCAAGTTACCATGTTTGTTTTACTTTAAATACTGTCTCTGCACTCTCTTCCTGCTCTTTTCTTTTTCTTGTTAACGAGTGTGTATGCACTGTCCATGATGCTGCGTTACATGATGTGGTTTTCTGCACAAAACATCAGCTACTCATCATCATTATCACACTGAACATATCAGTATACATTTAGATTCCCAACTATCACCTCTATTTGTGTGGAATCTGTTATTGAAGAATAAAATGTTATCATAGATGTTGGCGAATGTATGTGGCGAGAAATATATATTGGAAGCACTTTTTCTCCCCATATTTGTACGCCTAAACATATATAGCCAATTTAGTCTCATGTTAGGTTGCAATGCAAGTGTAATGTAATTTTCATGAATCTAGGTTCAATACTTTTATGCTTTTTCATTGATCTGGTTTTTCCTTTCCAAGAGCAGGACTGGTATTGGGAGGATAAGTGCTTGCGGAGGTCATGGTTTTGCTGGTGGTGGTGGCGGCAGAGTTTCTGTTGATGTTTTCAGTAGGCATGAGGAGCCCAAAATTTATGTGCATGGTGAGGATTTTATGTGTTCGCACTGATTAACTCATTCTAAATATACTTTGCAGAGGACCTTCCCTGCAAACTAGTACTCATGTATGCTAAGCTCTTAATATATAGTTTATTAGTTTAACATGGGGGACCCCCCTTTTTCTTTGTGTGGGGGCGGGGGTGGGGTTCTCTCCCAATCTCTCCGTGTTCAAATTTTAAAAAACAAGAACAATTAGTAGATGACATCGGTACAATTTAATAATTCTAGTTCAATCTATAGGGTGAGTATTCAAGTGAGTGATCTTCAGAAAACCAACCCCTTCTCCTCAGGTATTTCGGTTGATTTGTCGGAAGATGCAATGGGTGATTATGTATTTTGAATTTTCTGGGAATTTGTAATCTGGCTCTAATTCCTAGTCACTTATGTGCCTGACTTATTATTATTAATTTTTTTGGTGTGGGAATTGCTCTTTGGGAGAATAATATCCTAAAGAATCAGTTTTGAGGAACTTCCACATAGAAGCACCTGATTGCAGAAAAAATGTCGCTCTTCGTCGTCAATTTGTTTATGAGTTATGACTGATTAGTCCAAAATGTTTAGGAAAGAACCATTAACTTTTCCCTGCATTTGGAAATGAAGCTCAAGTTGCTCTCTAGAATTAACATGCGCTAAGGAACTACTCACTACTCTAGGCTTTTCTTATCAACCAGTATCCTATTTTATGGACAACTCTGGTAGGTAGGGTGAGATATCACTAACTAGTTAAATGACCCCATCCCTTTGGCTTATTATCAGATGATTTTGAAACTCTTATATGAGTATATGACTTTATGTTGTGTTTAGCTATATTGGGACTCCAGTCTTATCTTTAGTTATGTTGACTGCACAATCGATTTCTTATTTCAGGTGGTGGCAGCTCTGGCTGTCCTGAAAATGCAGGTGCTGCTGGGACTCTTTATGATGCAGTTCCTCGAAGCCTTATAGTTGATAACTATAACTTGACAACTGATACAGAGACACTTCTCTTGGATTTTCCTAATCAACCTCTTTGGACTAATGTTTATGTTCGAAATAAGGCTAGGGCCATGGTTCCTTTGCTTTGGAGTCGTGTTCAGGTTTGTCAAACTCGGATCCATAAGTTAGTTGGATAATACCTCAAATGAAACATTTGAAGAAGGAAAAAAGAATTGAGGTCCCTAAATCATTGGATTGAACTGAGAGCTTTGGAAAAGAGTATTTATTGTTGTTCTACCCAGTTATATATCTGCAAAATTCTGATCAGTCCTCTTTCATTCTATGTACTGGATGAGGCATAGGTGTATTATCTTATGTTGTGAATGCGAAAATTGACTCCCTCAAAGAAGCCAAGTGTTGAAGCAACTCTCCAGTATTTTTAATTTTAATCAATTGTTGAAGATAAATGGAATGAAGTGCCAAATACAATAACTTATTGGAGTGTGTGCTTTCATATGCTTGTGATCCATTTGCTTGATATATATTGCTTATATTGGCATGTACTGCTAAATATGTTATTTTTAATCTATATATTGCCTTTATCCTTATTCTTAAATTATAATTCTAGTTTTTTAATAGCTTTCTTGATGTTGATGTGTTATATCTTTCTTCTAATTTTTTTTTTTTGGGGGGGGGGTATCTTAGTTAGATATTCAAAGGGATTTGAATGCTCATAAGAACTTTCTTTCTTTTTTTGTATCTGTTTGTATTCTTGGTTGGCTGTTTCTTAGAGGATGCCTTATTTTCTGTGTCTGTTCCATTCTCTTTCTTATTAATTCTTTCTTGTGAGGACATCAGTTCAAATCTGTTCCTTTTCTTATTCATTATATAGGTGCAAGGACAGATAAGTCTCTTGCAGGGTGGGGTGTTGAGCTTTGGGCTGCGACACTATGCTACATCAGAGTTTGAGTTATTGGCTGAAGAACTTTTGATGAGTGATTCTGTGATGAAGGTATCTGGATTCTCTGAGAGTTTGTTTCATAGATCTTGTTTCTTGATTTAATGTTGAGCCCAAGTTCCACTATCTGTTGCATATTTGAATTGTGCTTTAAAACTTCCACACATACACTCCCGATTTTTCTTACCTGTTTTATCCAGAACTACTAAACATAAATGAGCATATCAGGCATAGGCTGACACTAACATTTTAGTATTTATTTATTTTTGCAAACTACTGCTAGTCATGATCCAATGTCATTTATTTATGCCTTACATTCACTTAATTTGTGTGACAAAGGTATATGGAGCTCTACGCATGACTGTTAAAATGTTCTTGATGTGGAACTCAAAAATGCTCATAGATGGCGGGGAAGATATAGCAGTGGCAACTTCTTTGCTTGAGGCTAGTAATTTGATTGTTCTCAGGGTATTTAGCAACTCCTTCACTGTACGTATTATATTGCATATGTTATGTTCAACATTTGACAAATCAGTTTCTATTTACAGGAATCCTCTGTGATACATTCTAATGCAAACCTTGGAGTTCATGGGCAAGGTCTACTTAATTTATCTGGGCCAGGGGATTGGATTGAAGCACAGCGTTTGGTTTTATCCTTATTTTATAGCATTCATGTGAGACATTGTTTTGTTTTTTACACTGATCATTTGTGCATTCTTTTAAGCACTTAATTTTCCCTGTCTAATTCATCTGGTGCAATGAATCGGGTGATCACTTTTCTTTTTCATTAAACTAACTTTCTTTTTAGCAATCTTTTCATATTAATTTTGTAATATGTTTCTTATTCTTAAGTTTTAACTGATTAGCTGGAAAACATTTTTATACTGATTAACGTTTGTTGCATGCTATGTCACTCTCTCTCTCTCTCTCTCTCTCATTTTTTCTTTATTTTAATAATAATCTAATACAGTCTTGTATGTTCTAATATTAATCAATTATGAAGACTTTGTGGTTATTCTTAGTAAAATGAAAGGATACAAAGAAGTTTTCCTCCTGGACAAAAGACATAATTCAAAAAAAAAGCAGTTACAATAAATCTATTCAACACTCTGAAATCTGAATACCTGTATAAACCTTCAGAAACCTTGATCTGAACACCAAAGAGAAGCCACATAGACGATCCTATTACATACAGATCTAAGGTCAATGACTACTGCTTCTAAAATTTAAGCATACTGCTCCAACCAAATACCGAAAAGCAATGGATATTTAGCTCATAATGACCAAATTTTCTCCTCTTTATGCCTGCTAAAACTTCCAAAACTGCTCCAAATACACTATTTTTGTGTTTATGCTAACACTTATGATTATGAAAGCAGAAACTGTCAGAAGAATCTTATTCATGGTTATTAGCTCTATTCACAGTGTCAGCATCTTGGGCTTTATTTGGTGCTCACTCATTTTTTTGCATAAATTTTGGGGCACAATAGACTGCTGTCCCTTGTGTCATTCTTTTGGTGGCTCGGTTGCACTTGCATTCTTTCAATGTTCTTGGTTTTCCCAACATTTTTTGGCCTTGGGTCTGGGTGTTGTCAAATTTTCTAGTTTAAATAGAATCATTGTGGCGACTTGGTTGCTTCTTGGCAGTAGCTGATGGTGATAGCTGATACATGTATGTGTGTTTGTATTTTTAAGCATTATTTAGTCTTACTTTTAAAACCTGAGTTTGCTTTTGGCATATTTTTAGGTTGGGCCTGGATCTGTCTTGCGTGGTCCGTTGGAGAATGCAACAACTGATGTTGTGTACGTTTGGATGTTGTCAAATCATATGTTGACTTCTTATTCTATGCTTTAGTTTTTAGTTCTGATAATTTTCTACACTGGTAATTGGCAGTACTCCAAAGCTTTACTGTGACAACAAAAATTGCCCCCATGAATTACTTCATCCTCCTGAAGATTGCAATGTGAACTCATCCTTGTCATTCACCCTTCAGGTAACCTTTAAAGTTTTGTTGGTCTAGTGAATTGGGTCATGCTAATACATCTATGGTTGAAAGTTCTTTTGTTGCCTCTGTAGATATGCCGAGTTGAGGACATCCTTGTTGAAGGCCTTATAAAAGGTTCTGTTGTTCATTTCCACAGGGCAAGGACTATAACTGTTGAATCTTCTGGAATCATTTCTGCCTCTGGAATGGGTACGTGTTCTTGTTGTCCGAGAGGTTTTTGTCGCTTTTAAACTCGAATACCTGTGCTTTTCCTATATTCATTCCGTGTCTTCAAAATAATTTTGCAGGCTGTACAGGTGGTTTGGGCAGCGGAAATATTACAAGTGATGGTATTGGCAGTGGAGGTGGGCATGGTGGTAAAGGTGGGGATGCATGTTATAATGATAACTGTGTTGAGGGTGGCATTTCTTATGGTAGTGCAAGCCTGCCCTGTGAACTTGGTAGTGGAAGTGGAAATGGCAGCTCAGCTGGAACCACAGCCGGGGGTGGTATCATAGGTAAGCTTATTTTTGGGGTCAGTTAATGGTTCTTTTGAATAATGTTAGATGTTTGTCACCACATTTCCTTTAACTTTCATTCTTGTGTTATATCTGTTGAGCAGTCATTGGATCATTAGAACATCCCTTGTCAACTTTGTCCGTTCGTGGTTCTGTAAGTGCCGATGGAGAGAATTTTGAACCAGCAATCAGAAAGAATAAATTTGCGATTGCTGATAATTTTACCGGAGGTCCTGGGGGTGGATCTGGTGGCACTATACTATTGTTTCTCCAAACCTTGGCTGTTGGTGAATCAGCTGGCCTTTCTAGTGTTGGGGGATATAGTGGTTCTAATGGGAGTGGTGGTGGAGGTGGTGGAAGAATTCACTTCCATTGGTTTGACATTCCTACTGGAGATGTTTATCAGCCCATTGCTAGTGTGAAAGGAGACATTCAGACTGGGTACGGCTATATTAAGCTTTGCTGCAATTCCACTATATCTTTTAAATTTGAATTTTCTTAATACTTCTGGCTGTTAGTAAGCATTTGGTGGTGTGTCTTATAGTGCCTACCTGCCATTTTATCCCAGAAATAAGTTGCCTCAGTGTCACCAGTGTTCGATGTTAAATTTGCTATATTTAAAATAAGTGTAGCTGCAATTGATGTTATTTTCCTTTGCCCTTTTTTTTTTTTTTTTGGGATTTATATACTTTTCCCCTCCATGGGAATATATTTTCATTCTTTACCTTCTTAATCAGCTTAGTAACTGCTTCTAAGATAGGCATCCTTGAGATGTGTGCATTCTGATGTCTTCCATCCAGATGCCTCACATTGCCACAGAATTTTGGCCTCGTTACTCTCGCCAAACCCTTCTGGACCATAAAAAACCGCTCTAGTGCAGAAGGGTACAATCAGTGCTCATCACAAATGCTTGAGGTTTGTGAATTTGTCGCAAATCTTTTCTGTTGATCCTTTTAGGCCAATGTATTTATTCTTCTTAGGGATGAGGGTTGTTATTAGGGTGAAGAGAACTTGTTTCTTTTCATTTTCTATGCATTGGTGTTATAACCTTTTCAACTTTTAGGTTATATAAGCTAATGGTAATGTTTCCCCTCATGATCACTTATTTCTGATCAGGAAACTATGTTCACCCCAGGGGGTGATTTTGCAGCCTAAATTTCTGAAAATTTTAAAAATTTCCTTTGTTTTATTTTATTAAGTATTTTTCCTTGAAGTTTTCTGTTTTTGGCTTTTAGCACTTAGTATTTTATTTCCAGTTCTGCCCTTGCTTTCATTCAAATGTTATAATGGCAATTTCAGAATTTTATAAATTTTTTTTTTCTGGTTATAATAGGGGAGGAAAAGGTAAAGACCAGGGTGGCTGTGGAGAAAATGGGACAATAACTGGGAAGCCTTGCCCCAAAGGGCTCTACGGTACATTTTGCGAGGTATGTTTGTCCATTCGTTCCCCCCAATTCGATTATAATTCCATATCTATTTATGTGCTCTTGCTTTCTGATCTTGAATTTCCATGTTTGCTGAATGTGGGACCTTATTCCATGTTCAGTTGTTTGTCAAAATCTGTTAGTTTTAGGTCCCATTTGGGTAAATAATTTATTTAAACGCTTATATAAAATGGCCTTATTTGAAAGGCTTTTATGCCATAAGCTCCTTTTAAATTAATTTATTTAGTGTTTGGATAAGCGCTTTTAGGGTCAAGAGAGTTAATATGAGAGATGAAGGGTTTGGTTTTCATGGAATTGCAATTTATGTGTGTGTGTGTGTGTATATATATATGCAAGCACTGTTACTAATAGAGAACCTCTAATAAGCTGTAAGCTTTGCTATCCAAATAGGATCTTAATGGTTAGATATGTTAATGGATGGATAATAGCTCTTGTGACCATATTATTATTTAGGTTTTATACATTATTTGGATTTCAACCTCTATAAGGTGGCAGGTTGATGAGAGCCTGGCATGTTGCGTTTCCAACAGTGATATGTTGATATATATGAGGGAAGTTTACTTCAAATTTTTTCTGGCCTATACTTAAAGGGATGTTGATATGTCAAGTTGCAATAGACTTGAAAGCAACTTTTTTATGGTTAAACATGTGTTTGGAGAATAATCAGTGGCACTTGATTCTGAAACAATTTTTATTTTATTTTATTTTATTTTTTTTTTTTTGTGTTTTACTTTGATTAGTAGCTTCAGCTAGCCTTTGTAGAACTGGTGGCCCTTTTAACTGCCACTCATTGGCTAGAAGTGTTTGAAAGATCAAAGCAGGATCTTTTTGCGGCATTCTCAAAGTTGCAAACTTTTTGTGCATCATGCTTTGCTTGAGCTTAACTTGATGTGTCTTACATCAGGCTTCACATTGTTGAGGCAACCCTGCCTTGATGCTGGTGAGCCGCTTGACTGGCAGTCCACTTTGCCTCAGTGCTTAGGCTAGTCTCTGCTTTTGACAAAACTGGATCAGTGGAAGCTTATTCAGATTAATAGGAGTGTTTTTTGTTACCCCTTGCCTCATGTTATATGACTACCTCCTTTTTTTCCATCTTGTGATCACTAATTGATGCTTCTACTTCTAAATTTTCTATTCATAGGCTTTATACTTCTTGCTTGCCTCCAGGAATGTCCAGCCGGAACATACAAGAATGTTACTGGATCTGATAGATCACTCTGCCGCCAATGTCCTGTTAATGAGCTTCCCCATCGTGCTGTTTATATCTCAGTCCGAGGTAGATTTTAAAATTTAATGGATGATTAATTACACAGGCTTGCAAGAGGCTTTATTCTCATGAAAGTTGGGGATTGTATTGAAATTCTTGATATATATTGCAATCATGGATAAGTATTTCCATTTTTTTTTTTTTTGGAAGGGGGTTGCAGTGGGTAATGTGATACCTCTTGTTGCTACACAGTATCTACTAAAAGAACCTATCCTTATTATAATATCTGGTATATCAGTGCATAAATTTTTGTCTTGACCCATTGTACAGGTGGTATCGCTGAAACTCCTTGCCCTTACGAATGCATTTCAGACAGATATCACATGCCAGACTGTTATACTGCAATTGAAGAGTTAATATACACATTCGGTGGGCCTTGGTTGTTTGGTCTTTTTCTTACGGGTCTCTTGATCCTGTTGGCATTGGTGCTTAGTGTTGCAAGAATGAAATTTGTTGGGGTTGATGAATTACCAGGCCCAGCACCCACCCAACATGGTTCTCAAATAGACCACTCTTTCCCTTTCTTGGAGTCGCTAAATGAGGTTATCCTCAGACTATGTGGTTCCTTTCTTGTTTTCTTGTTAAGATATTTGTGAATTAAGATGATCATACCCCTTAATAGTAGCATTTGTGTCTGTCTCGTTTTTTCTCTACTGATGCTTCCCCTTTTTTAAAATCCTTGGTAATGTTATGATGATGCTGTGCAATGCCTAGGTCTTGGAAACAAACAGAGTTGAGGAGTCCCAGAGTCACGTTCACAGAATGTACTTTATGGGACCTAATACCTTCAGTGAGCCTTGGCATCTTCCGCATACACCTCCTGAACAAATACAAGATATTGTGTAAGTAAAACTTTCCTTCTGTTTGATCCTTGTAGATTCTCTGTTAAAATTTGAGGATATCATCCATCTTTTTTTGTTACTTCATGTTATTTGGTTATGATATTGTGATGGGAATCTTCCAACATTTGGCATGGCAGTTATGAGGGTGCGTTCAATACATTTGTGGATGAGATTAATGCTATAGCAGCTTATCAATGGTGGGAGGGAGCAATATATAGCATTCTTTCTGTTCTTGGGTATCCCCTTGCTTGGTCGTGGCAACAATGTCGCAGGAGATTGAAGTTGCAACGCTTGCGTGAGTTCGTTCGATCAGAGTATGATCACGCTTGTCTTCGTTCTTGCCGCTCACGAGCTCTCTATGAAGGGATCAAGGTTTGACTTGGTCGTATGCTTTTTGTATTTGTGAACAATGATTATTTGATAATATTCAATTGATTTATTGAATGTGTTGGTTTAGGTGCATCTCTTAAACCTGTCTTAATATGCATTCATGTGATCAACTATAATTGTTAAATGCATTATTTATTAGTATGGATAACTGGACACATGCTGACTGAATGATTAGTTTTTATTTAATTTTGATGCCCATTTAGTTGTAGCTCTATTATTAGAACAACTGAGTTGTCATAGCAGATGCCAGTTAGTTTATTGCATCATCGTTGATCATATCTTCATTTCTTTTTCATTAATAGACAGGGTGAGATGATTGATTTAAAAAACTTGTGGGCATGTTAATTGCTAGTGGGAGATAAAAAATAACATCATATTCTCCCACCGGATATGTCAGGGTGATGTAATCTTCATGTTTTTGTTCCTATTTTGAATTTAAGAGCTGTTTGTCATGAATAAAATATTCTTAAGATAGCTTTGCAACTTTTCATTTCGAATTGTAATTAGAGTAAATTTAGTGTTCAGTGCTATGTCAGTATGTTAATTGGCCTGTAAAATTATGTAGGTAAATGCAACCTCTGACTTGATGCTTGCCTATGTGGATTTCTTTCTTGGTGGGGATGAAAAGAGGACCGACCTTCCACCTCGATTACATGATAGATTCCCAATGTCATTGGTTTTTGGAGGTGATGGAAGTTATATGGCTCCATTCTCTCTTCACAATGATAACATCCTTACCAGCCTCATGAGTCAGGTTTGTTTATTTATTTTGGGTAACTCAAATGAGTTGCAGTTTTATTTCCAGATGCTTGTATGTTTCTGTTACTTTTTGTTCCATTCTTAGGATATTTAATTACATGTTTTTTTCTTAGTAGAAAATTATATGCATATTTTTTATGCTGGCAGTCAGTTCAACCTACAACATGGTATCGATTGGTTGCTGGGCTGAATGCACAATTGCGGTTAGTTCGCCGTGGACGACTAAGAGTTACATTTCGACCAGTCCTTAGATGGCTCGAGACCCATGCCAATCCTGCACTGAGTATCCATGGCGTACAAGTTGATCTTGCCTGGTTTCAGGCTACAAGTAGTGGTTATTGCCACTATGGGCTTGTAGTTTATGCTCTTGGGGAAGATGGTTATCATACTGGGAGAAGTATCGACGGAGTTTTACGAACTGAGGACAGATCACGGTAATCCTTTATACTCCTGGCACATTACTGTATACTTGTCATATCGTCTTTCCAAGATACTGTAAACAATAATGTTGTGATTACGCTCTAGAGAAATTTGTGCAGGCCTGCATTGTTTTTGATGTAAGATAGTTGATATTTTCATGATTTATTTTTTGGTTTCCAGGGTTCAAAGTGTTAAAAAGGAGCATCCTTCGGGGCTTCCGAGAAGCAGACCTCTTTTAAGCCCTCATGGAAGAATCGAGGACAATTATATGAGACGGAAGACACATGGAGCTGCTTTAGATGTAAACAATTTGCAGATGCTTGACGAGAAGAGAGATATTTTTTATCTTCTCTCTTTTATACTTCATAATACAAAACCTGTTGGGCATCAGGTATCTTATATTGATATTTTGTGTTATTAGATAAAGTTTCTGGTTCTTGTCCTTGTATCATTTAATAACTGACATTTTCTTCTTTTCTTTTTTTGTGGTGACTGCAGGATCTTGTTGGTTTAGTAATCTCAATGCTACTGCTAGGAGATTTTAGTTTAGTATTACTTACCCTGCTTCAGTTGTATTCAATTTCTTCGGTGGATGTCTTCCTTGTTTTGTTTATATTACCTTTTGGCATTCTTCTCCCATTTCCTGTTGGAATTAATGCTCTCTTTAGTCATGGACCAAGGCGTTCTGCAGGCCTTGCACGTCTTTATGCTCTGTGGAACCTTACGTCCTTCATAAATGTTGTGAGTTTTCTATCAAATTTCAGCGAATTGGTGTTACTTTATCCCTTTATTTTTTTTTAGGCTGAAGTATTTTTCCACTTGGTATGGGTGGAATATTGTAATATATATTATATTTTCTCAGCTTTCATTGGGGTCTTATTATCTTTTTACCTAGGTGGTTGCATTTCTTTGCGGATATATTCATTACAACTCTCCATCTTCTTCCAGTAAAAGACCCCCCAGCTTTCAGCCATGGAATATTGGCATGTAAGGGTATTCCTAGCTTCCATAAGAGCTGTTTATTTGGGAAAATCTGATTAGTATAGCTTTTTATTTCTCAACTGTTTGTGGATGCAGGGATGAAAGTGAATGGTGGATTTTCCCAGCTGGACTGGTTTTGTGTAAATTATTCCAGTCTCAACTCATCAATTGGCATGTTGCCAATCTGGAAATTCAAGACCGTTCCTTGTATAGTAACGATTTTGAGCTGTTCTGGCAGTCGTGATGGTATGTTCACAGCATATATTCTATATTAACTTTTCCCCCTGTTCCTTCACTTCTCTTGATCTATCACATGTTCAATTTGAGTACAGTCGTCTAGAATAGGTCAACGATTGACATAGAGACGGTAGGAAAACTCAAGGTGGGGAGAAATAGAACTAAAGATATCCAAAGTAGAAGTTGTAGAGGCATTTATTACTGTAACACCTAATGTTCAATAGTTTTGTTTTTTCTTTTTCTTTATTTTAAAACTTTTCACCTTGAATTTCCCTACTGTGTAAATATCGAGTAAATAAGCACTCTTTAGAATATATTGTAGCCGTCGACTTGCTTAACTCGTGCCTACTTTATCATTTTGTTCTATTGGTAAACGTTTTCAAATTTAGTAAAATGAACATAGAATTTGGGTGTATTGGGACAATATTTGAGCTTTGAGCGGGTTTTCCCCCATTGTAGTAAATTTTTTTTTTTTTGCTCGTGTACAAGTCTATTTAGTTGTAATCTAACTCAGTGAAATTATATTCATGTTTTTCCCTATTTATTTTTCATACCTCGTTAAGATAATCTCCTTAAAATGATTAAAAGGTGGTTGATAAGCTTGGCAATTTCTGCCGACCTGCAAAGGGCTGGTTAATCTTGTTTATTCCAGTGACGCCCTGCGTTGCCCCCATATATAAAAAACCTATGAATTTAAATTTGTTACGTGTTAATTATGTTTTTAGCTTTTCTTTTTTTAAAAAAAAGTTGGTCTGATTTGTGTTCTTAGCTTTTAAGATGTGTTTATTTCGTTAAATTTTAGACAGGTAGTGGAGTATACTCTTGTTTTCATTGTGTAAGATGATTTTTGGTTTTCAATATTGTGATTGATTATGCTATTGGTGTAAATTTTTTATGTGCCAAAGCTCTTCTCAAATTGACCTGTTGTATGAGTAATTAGGTCATTATTTAGTAAAATCAAGGACGAATATACCTTTCTTCGCTCAATTTAGAAGCTATTTTACGCCTTATCTGTTGTAACCCTAGTTGACATGAGTTGTGTGCTAGTTCTCGTGCACGCCTCCCGTTAGGGAAATAAACGTGTGGATTTGTTGGTAAGTTGGTATCTCTTGGAGTTCGTAATATTTCCACCCAATTTCGTCAATGATGATTTCATAGTCATAACCCTTCATACTTGTTGATATTTTCTCCTAGTTTTTACGTGTTTTATTTTGGGTTCTTTCCTGGTTGTCGCGCACACAAAAAATAATACTACACTTAACCTAGGTACCACTTGTCAGATTCTGATTGATTTTTTTAGGGTAATAATAGAGTTTTGTTATTTCATACGAACAGATTTTACACGAATACATTACGAATCTAAATGGCAGTAATATGGATAAAATGTAAAATGAATGGTAAAAGTTAAGTGGTACTGTGGCAGGTATGAAAATAAAAGCTTCAATCAAAAGCATTTGTAAAACATTCAGGAATTAACTTTTCTGATATTTAGCGTTATTGAAAAATATTGGGATTAAAAATAGATGATCCGTGTCATTTGATCAATATTTGAGTAAGGCAGTTGTAATTTCTCGAAGAGAAAATTATGCCCGACACCAAGCAGTATTTTTTTTTCATAGACAGATGTTAGCATCTTATTGTTAGTTTTTTTCTCCTTCGTCGGGATTTGAATTCCGGATCTCTAACTCCTTCAAATGAATAACAAGGAGGAAACAAAACTAAACAACCTGAGGTATTGAAACACCTCTGACATCATTTAACAAAAACAAATCAAGAAGAGTAAAGCTATTATCAAGCGTAACACCATCCAAGGAGAAGGAATGGCCTTTATCGACCAAGAGATCAGGGCATTGGTTTGCTTCCCGGAAGGTGTGCACAATCGAAGGTCTCCAATCAGTGAGTTGGAGAGATAGGACCCCTTGAAGAAGGGGAGAGTGGGTGGCCTCTGCATGCACCATGTCCACAATAATTTGAGTCCATTTCAAAGATGACCCTATTTAGAGAAACAGTTCTTTGGCAAGCTTGATTCCTTTTCGTAAAGCCCATAATTCTGCCCAGGTAGCGTTACAAGATCCAACCTTACAGTAGAAACCTTTAATAAAACGACCAAGAGAGTCTCTAGCAAAATCGCCACACGGTGAGCTCCCATTCTTAGCAATGTGGGAGCCATCAACATTAATTTTAACAGTCTTTTGGAGGAGCTGTCCAAGAAACCTCCACAACATTGCCAGGATTATTGTGAGACCCAATACTCATCATCTGAAGATCCAAGATTGAGTTCATGTGAGCCACAATTCTATAGAAAAGCTATCTTCCAAAAGAGAGGAATTGGAGAAAACTAACGGGTTTCTATCCTTCCAAATCTCATAGGTAGCAATACCAAAGAAAGTAATCCAAGACAAGGAAGCATCACCACTGTGGTTGGAAGATAAGTTCCAATCAAGCCAACTATGTAAGCCACTACTAAAGAACTTACTCCAAGAACCAGGATTGATGATGCTACTCCACCAGTCTTTAACATCCGGGCATTCCCTGATCATATGCATAATAGACTCAGGACCACTATTACAACAAGGACACATCTCACAAGCTGTCATACCTCTCTTTTTCCTTTCTGCATTAGTCATTAGCTTGGCATGAGTTAACTTCCACAAGAAAGCTTGAATTCTTCTAGGTCCACACCATTTCCAAACCACCTTGAAAGTTGGATTCTGATCAGCAATATCAGCATTGGGAGACAGCAACTCATAAGCAGATTTAAGAGTGAAGAAACCATCAGAAGTAGATCTCCAACAAGGAAAATCTCTACTGCCAGACATGGGAGGTTTGACCACAGCAATCTTATCACAGATATCAGGAGGGATATGCTGCTGCAACTATTCCAATTCCAAGAGCCATCAGCAGAATAATGCAGCACGAGGAAATCTCTTTTTGATTATGGGACAAAAATACCAAGAGTATCAATAAGAGGCATGCATCCAGGAATCCAAGAGTCCTTCCAAAAACGAACATCCTAGACATTGTTGATAATCCAGATGATGTTGTCCTTCACTAATTCCCAGGAACTGACAATTGCTCTCCAAGTACAAGAGGAATAAGATTTCAGATTGAACTTTGGGATGGTGTTCATGCCACAAGAATACTTGGCTTTCATCACCTTATCCCACAGTTTATTAGGTTCAGAAAGAATGTTCCAAGCCAACTTCATCATATGAGCCTTATTTAGCATTTGCAAACTTCTAAAGCCAAGGTCACCCTCCTTTTTTGGACAACAAAGCTTCTCCCAAGGGATTAAATGACATCTCCTCACATCAGCATTAGATCCCCAAATAAAATCTCTGCAGATTTTTTCAGCCTCTTGACAAACTGACACAGGGATTTGAACAGTCTGGAAAACATAGCCAGGAATGTTGAGTAATGAAGATTGAGCAAATGTCACTCTACCAACAAAAGAAAGGGTTTTAGCTTTCCAACCACTGAGTTTCTTCCTCATTTTATCGAGAAGGAAAGTGAAACAGCTTTTGGACGGTCTTTGATGGATCATAGGTGTTCCAAGATACTGGCCTAAGTCTCTTGTGGATAGAGTTTTTAATTGAATATCCTCTGTTCAGCTGCCGTAATAGCAGCTTCGTTTTTAATTTTTGCTGTAACTGTTTTGTTAGGCCATTCTCCTCATTTCCAAATACTTCTTAATGTGATATGGGCTGACAACAAGCCATTAGTGCGCACAGGATGACATTTTGATTGGCTTGAGCTTGAGCTCAATAAAAAAAAAAAAAAGAGAGCTCATTTTGTTCTCAGGTTTGGGTTCGTGAGCCACTCAAGATTGATGAACCAAGTCTAAAATCTATATTAACACGCCATAATTTAACAATTAATTCACCTTAAAATATAAAAATTTGCCATAGCCAGCAATAGCAAATTGTATTCGCAAATGCCGACAACCACTAACAATTCAACCATGTCTTTTAACATGAAGGAAAGACCACCATAATTTTAGCAAGCAAACTGAACAATTGGTTCAAAAAGTTTAATTTACATAAATAATAGGATGTCATTACTAAAAAGAGAAATACAGGTCTTCTCCTCCGAGTTTTAATTTATTTACACTTGTCCCTACTTTTGTTTTAGAAATTATACTGATAACATAAACCTCAATGGGATGAATGTAATCCTAATTCCTAATATAAACCTCAAGGTGGTGTGATGATAACATAAACCTCAATGGAGGTTAGCGTGATTTTTGGATAAGGTAATTGAGTATAATTAAGTTAAATATCAAAAAAAAAAAATTGTGTATTTTTTCCTTATCGAGTTATCTTACGAGACGGGCTAAACGCATGAAAGCTCACCTTAACTCCTTTTACCTGTTAAATTTTTTTTTTTTTTTCCATGAATTCATAAGTGAAAGTAATCGAGTTGCAAGGGAGTTGAACTTTAAGCAGTTACAAGCCAGATTGGTTTATTGTAGGGATGGGCACAAGTCAGGTTACGTCGGGTTATTGGACCTGAACCAATCAAAGTTGGACATACTGGGTTGAGTCGGATTTTAGGGGGGGAAATTGTAACCAATCCACAATTAAATTTTAATAACATTAAAATTGTACTTTAAAATCAAAATATACATTAAATTAGATACGAACTTTAAAAATGCTTCTTCCTTTGTTTCTATACTAACCCGCAACCCGGAGGGTAAGTATATTGATATAAATAAAAGGGGGAAAAGATTCCAACATGCATTTCCTTGGTTCTCTTATATGACTTCTTAAATTAGGAATATAGAAGGAAAAAAATAACCACCTTGAGGAATATGAAACCAATCAATGCATAAACAAGTCTAGTATGCATAATTATTCAGATGTTATTTTGTTGCTTATATATTTATGGTTAAAGTAATATTTTGTTCCTTATACTTGACACGAATTCTCGATTTGGTCCTTATACATAAAAAATTATTAAAATTGTCCTTATACATATAAAAAATACCCATTTGGTCCTTGATGTACACCATGTTAAAAACTTATCTAATAATTTTTTGCTTCGTATAGGGATCAAACAGGTAATATACAGGGACCTAGCAGGTACTTTTTATATGTATAGGGACAATTTTAATAATTTTTTTTGTATAGGGACCAAATCGAGAATTCGTGTCAAGTAAGTAACCAAAATATTACTTTAACCTATATTTATTAACTACAAAACTAAATAAGATGGAGGTGTTCAACCGTTCAAGAACCAAAATAAGTTAGATATTTTGGAATTAACTAAACACATTTTATATGGAAAATATCAAAATATAAGGAGGAGGAAGTTACGAGCCCTACCGTTGCCTCTCACTCCATCCGTCCTGAATCTCTGCTAGTTTCACGATCTCAACTAGAATCCTATTTACATTTTGGTGACCGCATTTTTTATAAAATACATCAGGATTTACAAGTTGTCTGTTGCATCTTCAAGCTTTACTGTGGAGCAACAGGCAACTGCCACTGCAATAAACAAATACACCCCACTTGGACGAAAATCAATGTTTCTCTATATCTCCTTCATGTGCCATCAAATTGCTTCTTTCTGCATCATTGGTGGTACATTGATGCAGTTGGGGAGAAGCAAAGAGATTCTTCTCAATCCCATCAGAGGAAAGAAGTGGATTCACAAAATTAGTGTTGCTGCCGCTAGAGAATGAACCTGACCCAACAGTTGTTACATGGGTAGAATCAACATCAATGCCTCCCGTAGAATTTGGTCCATTTTTACCGCTACCTACAACCCGCAAATAGTATTATTAAACATCACCGCCTTTTGTTTGTGTAGTTATTGTCCTTTCCAGGACCGCTACGCCCAAATCCAAAAAAACCAAGTAATTATTGAAGAGGATAAATGACCTGTAAGAGTAGGGGCCGCAAGAGGCGTGTTTGAAAACGCAGGTGAAGTTCCGCTTCCTCTTTTCATCTTTGACTGCAGAAAGAACCACACATTAGAATCAACGGTCGGCTGATTCAGCTATGACAGAAACATATCCCACATCATCATGTAAACATGATAAAGGAAGAAACAGCATTAATTCTTTATTAAATATACATGGCAACAAAGATTGCAGAAATTTAGAATGCCAATAACTAACTCATGCCTCAACTGACATGTGGAGATGTACTCCTAACTTATGGCTCACAAAGGAAAAAAGTTAGGGTCAATTAAGGAAGACTCGAATGCTATTGCTAAGCACCTTTCTCAAAGATCTGTGTTTGTTTTTCCTAATAGATGATCTGACACAGCAGAGAACTTCAGTTAGCATACCTTAGTAATTTCTTCACAGTGCTTTACAACAAATGAGATATTTGCACAACGTCCATGCAATAGAGCATAGGCCCACAAAAGAAGCTTCCTTGGAATGCTGAGATCAAGCGCTTCAATCCCACTGATACTTGGGTTGAATGGTGTGTCTGTCGCTAATTGAGATGGAACCAGGTAAAAGTTGAGGCCAGAGGTAAGCACTACAGAACTCTCCCGGTAAAAATTGTAGCAAGCTTTGAGCAAAGTGTCTGCAGTTTCCAAATTTTCATCAGAAACTTTCTTGATCATTATATTTTTTATTTGATACAACGGCGGTCAATTTTGCTTCAACTTTTTCCAAATGAGTTGGATCTTCAAAAGCTGTACTCCATAATTCATGTGGCTGCAAATCAATACAGAGCAACTGGCTATTATCCACCCCACCATCTGTCAAATTAAGGACCTGAATCCCATTTGAAATTCCACTTGATAATGGAGTGATTTGTGCCAAATTATATATCAGAGACCGGCACCAAGCAACAGAAGCATGCCTGCAAACTTTTGCACAACTACTATTTGAGGACTTCGGATTCTTAAAACGTTTCCGGATCTTCTCATTTATTGCTTCAAGGGTTTCGATTTTTCCATTTTTCTCCAACAATGCAATATATTCATGAAGATATCTGCAAAGATTAGAGTATCTGCATTAGCTTTTGCCAGTGACAAAACAGATGTCAAAGACATATTTTCAATAAGAGAAGCTACAGAAGTTTATTGAGCTAGAATTTGTTCAAAAACGTCATATATTTCTTTAAATCTTATTTACCCATATATGATACTCTCTGACGTATCTGGGCTCTCAATTTCAGGCAAGCTGCATATTTCTGGCCATAAGCTCCCTTGTTCCATGAACAAAGCAAATATTTTCTCCAGCACATTGTCAGACCTGCTTACTGACCCAGAGCTAGTATTCAGAGAATGGTGAATAGTTGAAACCAGGGCCTTTAAATACCTTCCAATGGCCACCGGTACCAGATCTTCAATGCATAATGAAAACTGCAATTGTGGTGGAAGTTAAAGACAAAACAAATAATACTATCTGATCCCAGGTAAGCAAAAATGACAGAAGAAATTATGCAGGTTACATAAACAGGGAGACACACCCAAATAAAAAAGGAACGAAAAAGAAGACATGTATTAAAGCTTCAAAAGCTTCTTAAGAACACCTCTGGTGTATAGGGGAAGAAGGAGCAAATAGTTAAAAATATTGATTCCATAGTTTTTGACTAGAAAGAACCCTGCATCTACTGGATTGGTTACATAGTTGAATGACTTGACAACAGGACCTTCCAAAATTTTCTTTGAAGACAAAGACGACCAGATTAGGTTTGGATCTTACAACTGTTTGTCTTTAATTAAGTTGTATTAAGCAGTGGAAGATTGACTAGTTACTCAGTGTTAGGAACTTTTTAATAAGTTAAAAAAAAAAACCATGAAGACAAAGGGAACAAAACAGAAAACAACAAAGAGAAGAGACAAAATCAAAGGAGCAAGTCTTGGATTAATATTGGTTCGATGTTTTAACTACAGTTCTAGTTCTGAGTGAAATTTGGTCCATTTAAGGGGGGCAGCTGTAAGTTTAATATTCATAGACACTGGATTACTCCGAAGTTAAAGAGGCTACAGATGGGTTTTTCATGTTTTCAGAACAGGTAAGGAACTAAAGTTGTTGGTTCCCCTCATAAATCTGACAACAAATCCTTCAACTCAAGATCAGATTTTGATCTGGTCATGAAGGGTTCTTTCCTTTATGTCTGCATAAACTCTGAATCCACATCCCCAAAGGTAAATTTCCATCACCCCAATCTCCCTCATCTTAACAAAAGCAATCTTACTATCTAAAAGGCTACAAGTCAAAATCATCAAATGTGTACATCAATGATCAATCCAGTGGGAAAAAAAAGGTTGTAAAGAAAGAGTGCATGCTTCCATGAGAACATTTGAAGTATAACTAAACTGTAGCTGTTATGATGTACTGATGTATAACTTCAGTTTAAGAAGTAAATCAGACTCTTTGGTATTTACCCTCTTATCTCCCCGCAGAGAAACATATGCACGTTCAAGAGTACATCTATCTCCAGTCTCTTCTAATAGTTTGAGATAAAACAGCAAATACTTTCGAATGCAAGTAATGAATTTTCGAGAACTTTCTGGTAAGTTAACCTCAAGGGTTTTTTTGTTTCCAGCAGAACCTGGTGCCTTGCGCCTGATACCATTAAATGCAAAATAGGTTAGTTCTTAGTTATTGACAGAATTGCTGTTTCCTTGCTCCTTCATAACATGGAGAATAAAAAAAGTCAAATCCATCTAATGTTGCTTTACTGAGGAGTGAAACCCTCAAGTCATGCAAGGCAATTTGGTAACATTTCTTTTGATTTGATAAAAAAAAAAGAAAAAAAAAGAAGGTTCCAAGTTCCAACAGATTGTATCCTTCAAATCATCAAAAGTTTTTGTTATGACACTAATTAATAGTACCAAAGTATTAGTGATGTAACCTTCCAAACTTCCCATAGTATGAACCATCAATTGTTTGTTATAAAATTTTATTCCATTCCAGTTCAAACTGGCAAAAAGTTAAAAAAGAAAGAATAAGAATAAACATACCTTCCTTTTTTTACCATGCTATCAATTTCCCACATATTTATTGTAAAGGATGAGCGAGAAGATTTGAAGCAGAAAGATAGTTGATCTTTTGCCCTATCTATGTCACCACTCTCACCCCTTTTATACAGCCCTTGAGCTAGCATGTATCTGGCCTTATGGAAATGTTTCAGATCCCCCTCTACGCAAGTTTCAAGGGCAGAAAGGCAATCATTGTAAAGCATGGACCATGCCGTATCCAATTTGAGCAACCCATCATGCTTTATTTCCATAGAACTGGTCTGAATGCATCTCTCCTTTGTATTTAAAAATGAGCTATCCATATCACCAAGGATACTCATGACAGCTTCTTTTACAGATTGATTAAAGGAGTTTGCTGAAAGAACCTGTTGAGTACCAAAAAACTTTCAATTAACCAGATTACGATGTCAACTAAAAAATATTAAAAGGTTGACCTTTGAATCAAATGCAACTGTATAGGACAGAAAAACAAAAGATATGACTGTTAATCAGTGTAAATGCACAATAGCAAACACAAATAAATAAAATAATACCAAAATAGAATTTAGTGGTCAGACAGGAAAATAACCTTCAAAATCTCCAAATTCTGTTTTCCACACTTAACTAATAGCTTCAAGCGTGAGGCATGCATCCTATAGACAGGATCAACAGCTGATATGTTCAAAGCAATAGCTTTATTGTAATATGATAATGCAATTTCATGTGAATATCCAAGCTTTTCACTGAGTTTACCCAAGTAAAATGCATGCAACCAATCTTGCCTGTACAAGAATCAAAGTAATTTATAAACATCAAAACAGAACTAGAGAGATATCTGCAAATAACAATACACGAGATAAGAGTATATACTTAAGTGTGAAGGCTTTCTTAAAATGTTTCATTGAATTCTCGCAAAACATCGTCCATGCTGCATCCTTTAAGGGTAAAACAGATCTCTGATCATAAAATGGCACTACATTCTGAAGGCTGTCGTAGTAAACCAATGCCAATAACTCATGTATCTCACACTGGAAAATACAAGTTCATGGAAAAGGTTAAAATCATAACCAATACTTTTACCAAGTCAAAGATGACCGGCTTCTAAAATGAGTATCAGTGTGTATGTATTTTAAGTAAAATTAACGTTAAATTAATATCCAGATCCCTGAACTATTTGAGAATTTTCAAATAAGTCCATATACTATAAAAGTTTGTAATTGGGTCCATGAACACAAAATTTGTAATTGGATCTCTCTCACTCTCATATACTTCTCCGTGATTAAGAATCCGTTCGGGTTCCGTTATGTGATCCATCCACTAGTCATTTGTGGGTCCCTGAACTTTTTAGAAAAATTCAAATAGGTCCCTTATACTTTTTGTAACCCTAACGAAACACTAACAAAAAAAAAGTGTACAAGGGATCCAATTACAAATTTTCCGTGTTCAAGGATCCAATTACAAACTTTTAAAGTATAG
This sequence comes from Echinosophora koreensis, assembly GCA_035048595.1. Lineage (NCBI taxonomy): Eukaryota > Viridiplantae > Streptophyta > Magnoliopsida > Fabales > Fabaceae > Echinosophora > Echinosophora koreensis. Next base: position 8,728,544 of record JAPCYP010000001.1, on the reverse strand, counting down.
GGACCTATTTGAAAATTCTCAAATAGTTGAAGGATGTACATATCAAATAAACCTTAAATTAACACTACAAGCATATAAAGCTACAATTCCAGAAACCACAAATCTTGAACGGTACAGAAACAGAATAAATAAACTTTAACAGCACATTATGTTATCCTTAAATATTATCAGACATTTAATGCAAACCAAGTGGCTAGCATCATGATGAATTCCATCATGTTTATAATTTACCCTGCAGATAACTTTCAGAGCGGACTTTGTAGTCAAATTCTCATTTTGGATGAACCCATCTAAGTTAGCAACTACATTATAGTGACTATTCTCATCCAAGAAAAGGAAATTCTGAAGGCTCCATCTCCCACTTAAAACACAAATAAATATATTAACAGAGGGTAGAACCTTCTGAGAAGATGTCTTTGCCAAAGCTAAACTCATTAGTAGGCACCGTCTACTCCTCCTTCGGCTTGTTTCAACTCTCTCAGATAAAGTAGGAGTCTTCCTCCATCCTACTACATTAACGTGCTTGCTGCCATCATTTAGTAACAAATCTACTTCCTGACTCAGCGCAAACAAGAAAAAGAAACATATAAAACCATATGGCAACATTTTTACTATTTAGAAATCAAGACAACATTGTTTGTCTGTAAATTTTACAGCATTCACAGTTTAAGAAGCCAAGATTTTTAAGTTACCTCATCATAAATATTTCCAAGTCGCTGCCAGCTTTCAAAGCGCAGATGATTGTACATGAGATCATATTTGAAGAGTTTTGCATTTTGTTCAACAAATTCTTCCCCTTCCTTGGTCAGGACGAATCCAGGCCATTTATCTGTTGCACTCATCTCCTCAGATAAAGCTAAGAAATAATACAAGTTACAGTAGACCACCAAATATGGCTCAGACCTGAAAATCAAATACATGTTGAGATAACCCTAGAAGCTAAAAACAAGGAATGTCATAGATATATTGTGGCCATTAAAAATATAAATCAGAAGAGACAAGATAAGAATATGGTAAATCCAAAATGAAGCACCTACAGTACTGTACAAATTTATACCTCCTCGATAATGTTGTGTTATACTGTGCAAGGCCTCCCACATCAGGAAACATGGTCTTAGTTATAGTTTCAAGAAATCCATCAGATCCAGCCTCCTCTGAGAGTTTATCTTCACAGAGGTCAGGATCGTCTAAGAACTTATCTATTGGGTTTCCGGCCAAGAGGTCCTCTGGTGGCTGCGGAAAATGTTTCCTAATAGCTCTTAAAACTCTACGGAGTTTGACCAATCCAGTCCTCTGGTACATACAAATTTTTGCCAAAATAAAATCAGAAATGAAGTTTCTGTGCAACATTCTGCAGAAAAGCTGAACTATACAAATTAAAAGACAGGGAATACTCACAGAAGATGCCTTTGCATAGGGAAGAACATATTTGAAAACATCAGCACACTGTTCCTTGGTCTGATAATCTCCCCGACTTGTATTTTTGTGCATCACAAGATCATCTTCATAAGATGAATCAGATCTTAGATTTAATCCATATAAACAGAAAAAGCACTGATCTAAGGCACTGTCTATTTTAGACTCAAGTTCTTCCCTTTCATCTTCAGAAAGTTCATTTCCACATTCAATCAATTGATTGCTTGAATTTTCACCTTTAATGAACTTATTATCAGTCCCAGCACCTCCATGATTTTTATATTCTACTTCCTTACTGTCTTTATCAATGGCTTTGCAAGATGAAATGCCTTCAGAAACATCCTTCTTCACAGAATTAGTTTCATCAATTTTAGTCCAATCCCGCCACATATCTGATGTATCTGACTTTGAATCTTCTATAGGCACATTGACAAGGCTGCTTTGGGACACCTCTTCACATCGCATTGATTCTTTACTTAAAAGGTTAAAGCTGGATTTAAGCTTCATATCCAAGGCCAAGAGATGCTTTATTGCAAATCTAAGAAATGTTCCTTGTTCACCTTTGCCACCTTCCCCCGCACAGCAAAGCCCATATTCAGCAAGCAAGTCATGTGTTGCCACAATTAAATCAACCTGAGTTAAGAATTCAAGTCATGTGTTGCTACAGCAAAGTTTTTTATTGAATAAAGGAATCAATAATACAACCAAATTGCTCAAAGTAAAGTTCTTCCAGGAACTTGATTGCTCACTTGAGTTTTGACAGGTGTAGTTGGGCTAAGATGCTGGAGTTTGCAGAAGACAATGGCTGCATCAATGAAACAGCTACTTTCTGCTTGATCAGAAATTACTTGTTCTGAGGCTTTGCTGCGGACAAGTATGTTTGCAACATACCTCATAATTAATAACAGCAGAGACTGCATTTGACAAATACTGCTTGTTGGAACAGGAAGGTCATCCTGTAAGCATAAGAACACAAATGCTTCACTAAGAAATGAAATTCTATAGTTAAACATGTTGAGGAAACAAAAGATGTTGTAATTAAAACCAAGTTAAATGAACCCATGATAGTAATCAGACAAATTATGGCTACTTCATTTTTTATAGAAAAAGAAATTGTTAGAGAGAAAAGGAGAAAAATCTAACTAGGAGGCTGGTAAGATATCATCCAAAGCAGAAAAAGTGAAAATGAAGAATACAGCAGAGGTGTCCAGCCTCTATATCAGAAATGAAAACTCCCTTGAAACAGCCATGAGCGTAGCACTAGAGAGAAACCATAAATACAACCTATACGATGGCATATCTAGTGGCAATGGGATTCCCTTCAAAATCAGAGCACTCTGCTCCACCCAAATACATAACATGACAGCAAAGTTTGCTTAGTGCCACCATTTCGATCCTTCTAAAACCTTTAGAATGGACCATTAAAATTATTGCAAAGTGGAAGTGCAGAGTCAAGATTGACCTGGCACATCAAACAATTTATTCTAAAGGAAAGTAGAAGCACAACAATGGAGAAATAATTGGACCACTGCCTCCAAACTCAAGTTGCACATAACATAATTATCAGGAGAAAGACCTGTGTGGGGCCTACAAATCTGCAACATGCAATAGTATTACTCAAATTGAGAACAGTTGTACAGACAAAGCTCTGTAAATTTCTCTTTAAAGAAATGAGTCCAATAAATGGATGTCAATCTCAACTAAAACATGTTCAAAACAAAATATGAACTTAGAGCTTAGCAGCATAAAGAAAACTAAAGATAACATATAAAATGCAATTGTAATCAGCCTTGTATAAATGAGTTAAAATGAGTTGATAATTTGTATAGCTGACAGTATTGCAGGCTAAGCGAAGTTTTAAAGACCTCCCCATTCGATACATATTGCAAAAGACTACAGTATGTCTATCCAGATCATAGATATCATGTTTTTTTTTCTTTAATAAAAGATGAATAAAGTAGGGAGTAAGGAGGAAAAAACAAGATCCTTTAAGGGGAGAACAAATCTCCAAATACAGTATCAGTATGTTTGGTTCCTTTTTTCTTCTGGTTTGGTGGAAGAAAGAAGAATTTCAAAGAGGAAACACCATCCTCTAAAACATGGAAAAGAAAAATTAAGAAAAAGCCAAAAACACCAAATACCAAAAACAGAGATAGTTAATCTCCTTGAATTCTACAAAAGAAACCTGTCTCCCCAAAATATCCATGCGCAAACACAAGTAATGGAAGCAGGATGAGCTTTTATTGCTTTCACATGCAACAAGAACTTTCTTTTAACCATAATGATGAGGCATGTCAATTTTATTCAAAAAGGAGTAATTGTATGTAGATGTTCAAGTATTAGGGTAATTATATTTACAGTCTAACAATATGCAATATATTTGTATATTTTAATATTTTAATTAACCGATTCATTTAAGTTGTGTTCATGAAGGAGAATTAACAACATATATAGTTCATGAACTTCCTTCCTGGATGAACAGGGGAGTGAATTTTAAGAAAAACACTTCATGGCTATGACAGCTTAAATCCAAGACTACTGAGAATGATATTTACTTACAGAATCTCCACGATGATCGATAACTTTCTTCACTTGTGAGATACAGTCAGAGAGTGCCTTCACTTCCTCCACAACCAAGTGACTACAGTGCTTGGTGGAACTTTCATTTGAATCAATATCAAAATTTGGAGATGCACTTAAATCAAGCGTTTGATCAGAAGATTTAAAGGGCATAATACATTTGTTCAACCCCATCATTGCCATAAGTATTTTCAGCTTTCTATAATGACAATTGAAATACATCTCCACATTCATTGGATTTGTCTTTTGACATGCTTCTATTAGAACATCTAGAGCCATGAGATCAATGGAAGTTCTCTTCTCATCTTTTTTATCTGCTATGGTTAAAGAAAATGAATCGATGTAGACATCCCGTGTAGAGAATAGAAGCGGAGAAAGCAAGGACACACACTCCAAATACTTTTTTTGTTCCATCATGTTAACGACAGACTTTTCCATCAAGAAATTGACCTTTAATATATTAATTTCATAAAGAACTCTATCAATGTTTAGCTCTTTTACAGCCTTGCAATGTGGGCGGCGGACTGAACATAGAGAATCTTCCATATTTTCCCTCTTTGCCAAAAGTGACAAAGAGATACAAAATTCGTCACAAGCTTTTGCCTTATTGCCATCAAATATAGACAATCTCCCACTTAGCCAAAAGAATCGAGCCCAGAATGAACTATTTTTAATCAGAAGTGAGCTATCTAAATTTGGATTGCTCTTGGAAGAGGTGTCAGTTGATATGCCACTAGTCTCTCGGAAACTGTCAACCAAAAGACAACCTTCATTCAAGGGACGTGTCAAGTGAAAAGGATAATCTAGAGCTACAGACTCTATGATCTTACAGAGATGATAAGATGCCTCTGACATAAATTCTGATTGTTTAGAAGCAGAGGGGGAGCATAATCCAAAGTCATAACACAGCTCAGCAAGAAAAATATTACATTCAGAAGTTCTCTCCTTTCCCCAATGCCTAGTCAACTTTTCCAACTCCAGAAACTTGACAAAAGCATCCTGATATATGAGGCCCTGTCTTGCAACCTCTTCTAAAAGCAAATGCCCCATATGGTAAGCACCATAATTTTTTGATGTTTGTCTTAAAAATGCAGAAACTTTATGATATTCAGAATTTCCTAAATAGGATGATGTAGTGGTATCACTATGAACAGGATCTCGACTACCCAATCCACCAGCAACGAAAGGTTCTAGATATTGAATGACAATCTTTGCACGGTCCTTACCACAAGAAGAATCTGATTCTTCTTTCCCTGGTTTACGACTCCGGAGCCTTTCAAGTCGAGAACTACGCCTTTCATGTTGTTGTTCTTCTTGGATATTTACTTCTTTCTCTTTAGCACTTGATCTTTCTATGTTAGTATCACTAAAAGCATTATTTTCACCATTGGGTCCTTTCTCTTCCACAGTGTTCAAAACAGCTTCTGATCTACAAGGTAAGTTTATGCTTAGCCTAATGTCTGGAGAATTGCATACCTTTTCAGGATTCATCTCAGAGCTTTGCAGATTCAATGGTAATAATAAGTTTTCGAGCAGTGCATCAGCAAGAGCCAACCAGGAAGCTTCTGTCAGGTGCAGTTCTTTGTTCTGATTCGGCTTTTTGAATGCAACATCCTCATCTAGATCCTCATTAGTACCTTTTCTCTTGTTAGGAAATTTGAGCCGCACATGTTTAGGAACCAGTTTGTCTATGCCTCTAGGAGCAAATGGCAATGGTTCTGATTCTTCAATGGTAGTTTTAACATGCAAAGCACGAGAATGTGATGGCCAGTGTCTCAAAATCAACTCACTAACAGAGAGGCAAGCAACCTCATCACCAATAGCAATAAGAACTTCTAAAAGCTTTTCCATGCAATTCCCTGCAGACACATCAAGGGGAGAAAAAAATCAGTTACATAAATACATATGTTATTTATACACTATGTGCATGTTTGGATAATTGACATAGAATTACTTTGTTGTTTGGGTAATAGAAGGTATTTTGAGAATAACTTTCAAAGGATGAATTTATTGTTGGAAGTGATTGTCTAAAGTAATTTCGAAAGTAGTGTTTGTTTGGATAAGAAGGTGAGTCTTGACACAACAGTAAGATTTCGACCTTGAGATGCTTGTCTAACCTTCCCCATATCCCATAAATATGGGAGCCTCATGCAGTGGGACACCTTTTTTCTTTTGTTATGTTTGGATAGTGTTAGGTAAAAATTACTTTTGAATGTAAAATTACTATAATAAAGTTTTAAAAAAATTTAACAACACCCTCCAAAGCCTTTTCCTACTAGAGGGGTCAGCTACATGGATCAAACAATGCCACTTTGTTATATCAAAAACCAAATCTTTTGATAGGCCATTCTGGAATAAATTATTGCTGAATGTCCATTCAGCCGGAAGCAGTGAATTACTTCTTGCAGGATGGCATTTCCCACTGTAAAGATGTTAATTTGAGTTTTGTTGCCAAATGACCCAAAAAATGCTAGAAATAATCCTACCATCCAAAATGCATTTGTACAGTGCAGAAGTCATTCTTCACTCTTATCTAAACATGCTCATACACACATGAAGAGATTGAGAGACAGCGCAAAACACAGCAAACTGGAATTCATGAAGGGTGAAGATAACCCAGGGAGGAAAACCAAAAACTGACTATCACAGACAAGAAATACTAATGAGTACTCAATTGGGTAACCGCAAGAAAAATGACCAAATTAATTATTAAGTGCTTACAGTTATTAGGGCTACACAAGAGGCCTTGCTCGAATGCCCAACGTGAAATACTCAGTAATCCCATTGAGCACGATAGCGTTCCCAGCTGGTTCCATACAACAGAATCTTTAGAATCTATCTCCACAGCCTGAAGATAACAGTGCAAAGCATTCTCATAATGTGTAGAACCTTGCTGAAGAAAAACGATGGCAAGGTTTTTCAATGCCAAAAATCTGTAGAAACCTCTGTAAGTAACACTCATATATGTTTAAGTGAATAGCAATACATAAGAGGGACTTTAATACAAGAATCAATATAGATCCCCAAAACTCAAGGTAGAGAAATTTATTGCAATAAATTCATGTCCAACGTTGCTTTAATAAACTAAGGGTTGAAAGAGAAGGCATATATGAGAATACAACAATTAGAACAAGACCTGAGTTGCAATAGATGACCATCACTGGCACTGCTATCCACCTGACGACAGAAAACATATCATGCTAACAATTCAAAGTGAAAAAATAGATGCACCATTCAACAAACTATGTGTTAAGCAGAAACAAAAACCTGAGCACTAGCTATAAGAGGATCTTTAAGCACAGCTTCTAAGAGCTCACGAGCCTTCTCATACTCTTTTGCTTGTAACTTGAGAAGCCCTTCATGATAAGTTTGAGACAGATGAAATTCCTGAAATAACACAGAAAAAAAAAATTATATTCAATAAACAATTATGTGTTATGTAACAACTAAATTTGGATATTCTAAATTGTGGAGTTGATAACATAACTATCAAGCATGCAAAGAACCCTAATCTTCGAACCCTAAACAGAGCTATTAGAACTGCTTAACATAATACCATTATCATTAAGCATTAATCAAAAGAAAGAAAGAAAGAAGACATGCCTGAGCTTCTTTCGTTGGAGCTAGTGGTTCCCACTGGCTTTTAGAGTCGGTATCGTTAATAGCTGCGATTGAGAACTGAGACAAACCAAAAAAAGTAAAAAGGGAAGAAAAAAAAACTTATTAACAGAATTTAAAACTTCCAAACCGTGCGAATCGAACTTCAAAAATTTACTTTCGTACCATATTCAATCTTCAGAACGTGACAGTGTTCACGCTGTCTCACTGTTGATTCGTCAACTTAGGGTTCGAGCTTCGATTATGGCTTTTAGTTTTTCCCCGATTCCGATTGTCACTTGTAAGCGAGGGGAGGGAGAACGAGCGCGCTCTGAGAACCGCGCTTCAACTATCCCGAAAACGACGTCGTTTGGTAGCATCTACCTTTTTTTTATTTTTTTATTTATTAAAAGCAAATAGAAAAATATGGGAGTACTGTTGCTTTATATATTGCACCTTGCAACATCTTTCATTCTCACCTTCTCGCCATCACAGACGAGCGGCGAGGGAACCAGCAGCGGCGGCGACGGAGGGAACCAGCTCAACCAGCAGCGGCGGCGACGGAGGGAACCGAGTCCAAGGTAACTTTGCCCCTTTGTCACTTCCATTTCAGCTACTCACACTACTTTCATCAACTGCGTTCATGATTTCATCCCATTTTTGTTCTTCATCTACCCATTGTTGAAAGATTGAAGTTGGAATTTGGGATTGGTTTCGTGCAAAAATGGGATGGAATGTGAGCTTCAATCAATAGATTAGTGTAGTTAAATGTTTGTAATCATTGCCAAAAATATGTAAGTGAAGAGAATGAAGGTTGCATTTGAGGTATTTGATAAAACATTAGGTATTAGACTCACTCAACTGTTTCTTCTGTTGATTCCATTACATTATGACTGGTGAGCATTTCAAAGTATTAAAATGGGAAACCAAACTGCTATAGATTAATATTTTGTTTAAGCCTAACCTAAACCATCATTATATGATTATTGTGGCTGTATTACCCTTGTTGGTCTGAAAGTTGTTAGTTGGCTCAGGGATCTAGAATCAAATCTTTTCTTCATCAGAGAAAGTGGGGTTTGCGGAGAGATGGGTTATATCCCTTTATGCACCACACCAATAAAATTACCTTTGCCGTGTTACTGTTACAATCTTTAGCCTCTATTGACTACAGATTGTAACTGCTCTTTTCTCACATTACCTGCCCTGATATGATTGAAATGTATGATTGCTTCAGCTGCATTTGCAACATTGCATAATTTATTAATGAAGAAGGTTACCGAGTGAACATAGGTACTCCCTCCGATCCACAATGTAAGCAAAAATTTCCAAATTTTTTGGTCCAAAATATAAGCAAATTTCAACTACTTTCTTCTTATTTAATGAAGTTATTCTCAAATACCCTTCATTTAATACAAATTTTGTTTTCCAATGACTCCTTTTATTCTCAATAACACAAGCTTAATAAATAAAAGGAAGGGTAATTTAGGTAACAAACTTAATTTTTTATTCTCAATGACTCTTTTAAATGAGATCAACTAACTATCTTAATATGTGTGTCCCATTTAATTTTTGCTTATAATAGAGACCGGAGGGAGTATTGGTTAAGGAATTAAAAAAATGGTCTTGTTAATCAGTGTCCACCGCTGCCCTAAAGAAGCAAGTTCTTGTTGAAAATCAAAGTTTCTTACTCTTCAAAATATCAAATGCACCAATTTCCAATGAATTTATACTATTTTTGACTCCTTAACCAGTGCCCTTCCCTAAGGGAACATTCTCCTAAAAAAAAACGTTTTCATTGGAAAATGATCTATTCAAAATTTATAAGTATTGTCATAAGTTTTTCAATGAAGATTTGTTTTTAATGGATTCTTTAACCAATGCAAGGATACTTGTTATTGTTAGCAAGACCCCAAGACCCTTTATTAATTTGGATTTTACTTCTTATGTTATTATCTCTTTCTTATTTAATATTAGACAAATGTTAACCACTGTCTGAAATGGTGTATTTAGTCTTTCTATAAATAGAGTATTTTTTTATCTTAATTTCTTAACCGGGCACAGATTAGTAAGACCTTTAATATTAATCCTTTTTCCTTACCATGAGTTTTTGTGTAGGTTTATCGAATAATTTATACACACCCTGTCTGCTCTCAGCTATTGCCATTTAAGGAGTCGAGTTCCTCTAGTACTCAAAAACCCTGCCACTTCCTTATCATTGGTGTCATTTATGATTTTGGGCCCTTATCATTTGCGTCATTTTAATGACCCATAAATGCTCCTAACTTTAAATTATCCAAGTTATCTCAGCTTACAAGTCAACTCTTCCACCAACTGTAGAAATTTGTAAATCTTGATTTCTCAGCCCCTTGGGGAAGGGGGGCTAGGAAACGTGAGCTGAAGACATCTTATCCTGTCTTTATTGCATTTTGTGCACTTAACTGGAACAGTGTCTGAATATTCTTCCGGATTTTGAAATTTGTTATTCTAACCCTTAGCGTTATCTAGGCCGTCCTTAATTATATAAATGATCCTCTATATCTATGACAGGTGGTGTAGTTCAAGATAAAAAAAATGTTGCAGTACTAAATTCTACCTACTTTGAACTGGTTCAATGAGTACTAAAATATACATTATCTTTTGCAGGTTTGAGGTGAAGATTTGGGTATCATCTTCATTATCAATGCATCACACTTACATGTGCAACATGCTTATTCTTGTTTGCATTCTCCACATCATCGTGAAGGCCCCAACCATCTGCTTTGGGAATATGTCAGTAAATAAAAATCCTTAATTATGTCTCCTTAAGTGTTTGGACTCTACAATTTAGAAGTCTCCGTGTTGTTAACTTAGTTATAGGGATCAACTGCTCACTGTCATAGGGTTGAGGACAAAATTTTGAAAGTTGGAGAAGAGCTGTTGAGAGAAACTTTGCCATTACAAGGTGGATCTCGCCTTTATCAAATACAAGATCTAAAACCCCATTCGTGGTATGAAGTGAAGATATCATATCCAGCTTCTGTATGTGTACTATGAATATTATGCCTTCTTTCAGTTCTTTGCAGGGGAACTTTCCTTTGGAAACTGACATACACTATAACTAAAACACCAGATACCCGCTAGCTTTGACATACAACTGAAGAAAGACAAGTTGGATATGGTGCTGAACAGTAACAGAAGATTACTCAACACTGAAAAACTCATTTTTAAGGCCTATAGCGATCAGGTCCAGTATTAATAGGAAGCTTTTTAGTCTAAAATTTATGATATGAAGAGTCTGTGTGTACTTAATTTTATTAGTTTTGTTTTTACAACATTGACTTGATCCAGGATAAAACCCACGTATTAGTAACTGTGACGCCAGAGGGATTTCCAGCAAAACCGAATGTACCAGAGAGGCAGTTTATTATATTCAATATAGGTAATTTTTTGCATGGTATATTAATGATGTTGAGACTAACAATTGTCGCATCTTATCCATAGCCATATTAATCATCTGATAATTTTTAGTTTATCGTTATGAAGATTTCCAAAATTCCAGTGTTGCTATATCCTATATTTTCTATATTTTATTCTTATGTTGATACGAATAATTTCCCCTGTTGCTAATATTCTATGCTTCTTTTGTTGGTACGACAGTATGTGATGAACTATTATTAGGCATGCCCCACAAAGTTTGGTGGGTAGTGGCACTGGCCTTGCTGTGTCTTGGAATTGCATTCATCCTTCCTTCTTTCCTTCCATCGTATTTGCTTCCGAAGAACGAAGTCCCAAGATCAGCTGATAATGTTTCAAAAACTTATTGACAAGCCTCCGAGAAAGATAAAGTCATCGTAAGATTAATTGTTTATGGTATTTGAAAATAGAATTTTGGAAGTCACCTTGTGGCTACTAATTCATGTTCCATCATGTTAGATGCGTGTACATTCAAGAGAACTTCAGGATTTGTTGTCTCAATCTCATTTTGCTAGTATGATATCTTCATAAATTTACTTTTGCTGGTGTTGTATAAATGTGTGTTACATTAGTTTTTCGTTACCTTCGCGCCTCCTAACCCAATAATAAACTGAAGCTTGGGCTTCTGGGACACAACTCCTTCTGGTGTTAGCCTTGATCTTTTACAGATAAATCTGCTACAACAATCAGATCCTTCTAACCCAAAATAAATTTCAGAGCAAAAAAAAAAACAGAAAAAAAAGAATATTGAGCAAGGAAACAATCAAACGCATTTGTTAACAAGCGGAAATACTGTAGCTACAGAAGAGATTTATTAATATGATGATTACACAAATAAGGTAAAAGATTTAGCTCCAAAACCGAACAGAATACAAAAACCAGAACAACATAAAACACTGCAATGCAAACAAGATACAAACAGCACAACCGAGACTTCAACATGCAAATCCAAAATGGTGCCAGCCCCCTCCATCTTCAACCTCGTACACGCACCATGATGATTAATAAGAACCTTGCGTGGTGGTGGTCTCTTGTGCTCTACCCTGTGGATAAGTACTGGCATAATCCTTGGCCCTTTCCTTCACGTCCCTAGCCTTATCTGCAATCATCCCTCTAGCATAATCAAGCTTATCAGAACCCACAGGGTGCTTGCCGGACACATAGTTATATATCCATGCCAATGCAGCCACAGCGGCGACACCGCAGCCGCCAGAAAACAAGAAGCCAGAAGCAGCTAGGAAAAGGACCACGGCTGCTGGGACTAGGATAGGACTGAACAAAACAAGAAGAGGGGTTGCAATGACCAACCCTATGACAGTCCCTGTGAGGATCAATCCAGACAAGAGCAAGAGGGAGACCCCAATAGTGGCAGCAGTCAAGAACTTGATGGTTTGGCGTGAGGGTGGGTTGTTGTTAACGTTGGAATCATAGGATGATCCATAGGGGACTGTTCTTGGTTGATCAGTCATGGTATGTTATTGTTGGTGCCTTGGTGGAGCTAGATTTGTTGAAAGGCAAGATTCTTCAGATGGAATGAATAAGAGAGAGTTTGAGTTATGAGTTGAGAATAGAGAGTGTGTAAGAGAAGGGAGTGGTATATAGCATTATAGGTGGTCTGGTGACAGAATACGCGGCAAGAGTTGAGGGTGCATCTTGGTGTCGTGTCGGGTTTGCATGGAATTGAGTTGCACGACAGCACAAGAAGCAACACCTGTCCCCTTAAGTGACTGGTGTCCGGAAACCACTCTGAAACACCCGTTTCTTTCAGCCTCTCGGCATGTTATGATGAAGCCATGAGAAAAGTCATTTCATTTTTTGGTTATTGTTTAGTGATCTTACGTTGCGGTCATTTGTGTCTTTATTCATGCATCGATCTCCTCAAGATAAATCCTTTATTTTTTATTTTATTTTTGAACCAAAGTAATGCTCATAACATTAATAACCAACAGTTGCGAAGTTACAAACAGGAACAGACTGAAATATATAAATGTCGTAGGATAATATATCGAATTCCTAGCTAGATGGTGAGCCTCAGCATTCACACTTCTACTGGCAAACTGCACTTCATAACATTAATAATCAAATTTAAACTTCCAATACTATAAAAGCCCAAACTACCTGGAAATGGAACGAATAAATTCAACGCTACTAGCTAGCACCAATCATAAGGGCTGATGGGAAAATAACCATCTCAAATTTTGCGTCGGTTAATGATGCTTGAAGTATAATGGATAATATATATTTGTTAGTTAAAACGTTAATGAATTATCAACGAAACAGTTAATAATTCATTAATTAATCAATATATAGTACTCACTAAAAATTTATTATATCATTAGCATTAGCTGATATAGATAGCAATGTAAAAATTAATATTAAGAAAATTGAAACTGAATTTAAATAAAAGAAGCGAACTAGTGAAAATGTGAGGTGCGCATGTCGAGCCAGATGTCCGCACTAGGGATGTCAATTTTACCTGTACCCGCGGATACCCATGAATAAAATCCGCAACGAGCACAGGACGGGTAGTTAAACGGGTATCCATGGGTAAAATAAACGCGTAATTTCAATACCCATTTATAAACGGGGCGGGTGCGGGTATCACACTATCCGTGCCCACGGATACCCGCACCCGTTTCTTAAATTACTATAATGCCCTTTATTATGTATATATACTAATTGCTAAACCTAATTTCTCAAAATCCAAGTTTGTTTCAAGTGGATCCTAGATTTTGTAACTTTGGTATTAGGAGAAAACATAATCCAAGGGTGTTTCAAGTGGATCCTAGCTTTTGTAACTTTTATTTTTTGGAGAAAACAAATGTATTTGATTACTTTTGTTAGTAACTTTTGTGGTTGGATAATGCTTTGACACTTTCGTAACATCTATTTGTATGAACATGGTTATTTTTAATTGAATTACGCATATTTTAGCAATTTTTCAAGCAAAAAGAACATTTTTTTTTCTAGAAAAAATAATCCGTGGATACCCGGAAACCCGTGGATATCCGCGAGTGGATACCCCCTCGCAGGATACCCGCACGGGTAACGGGCGGGGACGGGTACAGATTTCACCCCGCGGGTACTGGGGCGGGGGAAGTGCTACTCGTGCCCGCCCCGCCCCATAGCCATCCCTAGTCCGCACGACGATTCCCTCCTTGGTAAACATGTTGGAATCCTAACCGGCCTAGGTCTCCTTTCTCTGCTCCAAAATCATCAGTCCAGCAAAAGACCAGGAAATTTTGATTTCTGAACGATGGATTAGATTTCTAAAGTGAATAAAATATAAGTGAGAAAGTAAAAATATATATACTTCAATTAATTAAGAGAAATTTTTTTTTTCCGTTCATTTTAGAAGAATTTTATTCGGAACAATCATTCTCTTTTGGAGAAATCAATAGGTTATTTGGTAGTTTGAATATTTTAGAATGAGAAATTTGAATACTTTCTTCTACACTCTTTTTCATTGTTGGAAGAATTTTATGCAGATCAGATAGGTTTACTATTTATTTAATAGATCCATATAATTTAGTAAATTTTTATATAAAAAAATCACTCAATAATTAGAAAAATATTAAAGAGAATATTGAAAAAGATGTATTCATCAAATTGTAACAAAGACAAGTAAACTAACAGCAAATAGATAGGAACAATTATTGAACAATTTCGAAGTTAAATTAGGTGAATTGTCAAAATTGACTAAAGCTGAATGTTTAGCTTGCCAAATTCTGAAGTTAAGGATGAATTCTATAAATTTGTCCCTTACAATTGAGAGGAAAGCTCTCTCTTATTGATATATGCATGATAATTGCAAATGATGACCAAAAAAGTAAATTGTAAGAGGAAAGGAATCGTCAAAAATGTTATAATGAAAAAAGTTAACAACTAAGGAATTACCATAAAATACAACGTAAACATTCTACTAAAGCAGCCAAACTATAACCTTCCAACAAAAACTATAAATCAAGAAATACAACGGAATTCAGGAAATAGAATAAGCAAATTTATTGCAGAATCCAGAGTCCACATTCATATTTATTGCCGTACGTTGGGTTTAAAATTCTTAACTAATATGCTCATTTGTAGGTTCCCATACCTTCACCAGTCCCACCACCATATGATAATTGGAGGCTATCTGTTGAGAGTCCATGTTGGATAGCGATATGGTCTTAATAGTGGTTATAAGTAAAGGGTAAACCTCATCCATGAGTTGTCTTTTAGAGTTGAGTTAGACTCAAACCCAAATTTCAAGATGATATCAGAGTGTATTATAGATCCGTTGGACCATACACACATCTCCTGTTCTCGGTGTGAGGGGGTGTGTTGACAGTTGACTATTGAAAGTCCTGCATTGGATAGTGATATGACCAAAATAGTGGTTATAAGTGGAGGACAATCCTCACCCCACTTTAGTAGTTGATAATTTTATATAGTAGCATTAAGAAAGTATGCAGTGATAAAACTAAAGCAGGACCAGCAGCAAAACTTACCTTTCTAATTGTCTGGCAAGAAGGGATGGTTTCGGTGAACATTGGTCCTGTACTTAGTGTTATGCATTTCTCATTGACCCGGCCAACAATTAAGGTAACAAAAGAGTACAACGGATTAATAATAAATTAGTGAAAGCATAATAGTATTGCACACTAAATTTTCTTATCTACTTGCATTCACTTTTCAAGAGGAAGAGAATTCCCATTCAAATTAGCAAGACACGGCAAGGCATGTCAAAATAGATTCGGCCTGTGTTAGTTAAGGTAGAACTCATTTGGCCTTCCTTCAAATTTTAACATAATAGAAAGTAAATTTGCATACATGGCAAGGAAGTAAATTTTAGTACTGTTGAAGTTACAACAAACAGCAACAATTATAAAGTAGTCTACTTGACAGAAAAGCAAGTAAAGAATAGTAAGTCATGAAAATAATAGCAATCACCTAAAACTACTTAGAGAAGTACAAAATCATAAATTCATGTATATAATACTGTGTTAAGGAAACGAAAGGGACAATAAGCAGTTACAAAATACAGAGGAGCTAAGGAAAAGGGGCCCCAAAAGAATAAATAGAAAGCAGATAATTCAGCTCACTTGGAGGTTGAGATAAAAATGAATAATGCAGATCATGATGGAGGCTTGAATAGCCCAACCACATGTCCACCAAAAACATTTTTGGTTACATATATTCAAACATTTCCCCAAGATTGTTTGGGTTTGTTTCTATAGATTTTTTTTTTTTGATCAAGTTTCTATAGTGTTATTGTCCATTTGACAAGAATTTAAATGTACCTAGCTCACTCCAGTAGGTTAAGGTAGACATGTGCTTGTATGAGTAGTGCAGTAATGTTCAAAATTGGTTTACAAGGTTGTACATATATTATCTATAAAATTTATACTATATTGGTTCTGAAATTGTTTGCAATATTGTAAGAATCTAAAGAATGTTATACTGATGGTAGATAATGTCCAGTTAGATTTGAGTAGGAAGTGGACCTTCCTTTGAATCCTTTCTCGAGCTTTTCATGCTTTAGTTGACTATGGATTGTAATAAAAATGAGATTGCCTATAACAATGATGAGGGGCTGGCCTAGGTTTTAAAATAAAGGATGAAGGGTGTGTAATGAACATTGATTCTTTGATGTGAATCTTCGGTTGCTTGAAATGGCGTTCATGGAAAAGAATTCCACTACTAGTTGATTGTAAGAAATGAAATGATTGAGCATGGATTTGAGTAGTTAAACATGAAACTTAAATTAGCTTGTGTTTGAGATTTAGTGCTTATACTGAATGGAGATTGTGGTCTAACCATGAAGGATGGTTTAGTAAATAAATAAATAAATAAATAAAATAATTGTGTGATTCTGCTACTAATTATAAGCTGCTACTGTATTTCGTAATGGTGTTTTTCATGCTTTCTCTAACCTAAATGTAAGAAATTAACTTACTTCACTGTTTTGATTAATTTAATGTACCAAAATTTGAGAATTAAATTGTACTCTTATCAGAGTATAATTATCAAAAGAAAACCATGTCACTTTGGTACTTGGAATCTGTTAAGATATGAGAGTATATGCATATATGTCTCTTGATTTTCTATGATTTTATATCATGATTTTGAACTTGTTATTATGAGATATATGCCTGCACTTAGGGGTGGCAAATGGATGGATTGGATAAATTTTTATTCGGATTATAATGGATGGATCGAAAACAATCCATTAATCCATTTAAATCCATTAAAAGTTCATTAAAAAAAATCCAATCCATCCATGATCCATAAAAACCATTCAATCCATCCATTAACACTTTTTTCACGGATGGATATCCAATCCATCCATAAAAATTATTATAAAAAATTAAATGATTGTTATAACTATTTCAAATTAATAACTCTCTCATCCATTCATAAAAATATCTTTTAAAATTAAATAATCTAACCTTTAAAATATCCTCCCTCCCTCCCTCTCTCCCTTTTTTCCTCTCTCTCTTTACGATGTTGGTAATGTTATATTTTACTGTGATTTCTTTTTAATTATTAATGATCCTTTTTTTTTTTTGCTGCACGATTCAATCTACCTTTTAATCATTAACTTTGAGGCATCAGGTCTAGGTAAGTAACAACAGCACGTAAGAAACTTAAGTCTTTTCATTATCATTGTTTTAAATTCCAGCTCAATGAGAAAATAGTCCAAAACGGTGTGCTCATGGAATTTCTCTGCTTAAAACTCACACAACATCCTCAACTTTCTGAAAGTTATGATTTAATCCAATGGTTTTTTTTTTTTTTCATCATGTGATCCAACGAATTTAGAAAAATAATGGATGGATCATTAACCATCCTTAAAATAAATGGTCCAGCTTGATCCAGTCCATTAAATCATTTTCTTTTGTAATGGATGGATTGGATGGATTTACCTTTGGATGAACTGGATGGATGATGGACAAATGGATCATTTTGCCACCCCTACCTGCACTTTTAATTTACTATTCCGTTAAAGGTTTTTATTACAAAGTCATTCTGGATGAGAATTTATTCTCTATTATCAGCGTTTTGAATAAGATTATGAAAGAACTATACATGTTCTATTTAGTCACAAAGTTGCAAATTAACCTTTGTAGGTTCACATTAAGTCTTTATCTTAACAAGCAACTAGGGGATTTTAAAAAGGAAACATGAGAAAAGAGTTCACATGAGTGTTTAAACTAGAAATTGTTTCTGCACAATTTCTTCTATAACAGCTTAATTACTCTTTAACATTATAACTTCTTGAATACTTTTCTGAAGTGATTGAAACAGAGTGA
Source organism: Echinosophora koreensis (assembly GCA_035048595.1). Classification (NCBI taxonomy): domain Eukaryota; kingdom Viridiplantae; phylum Streptophyta; class Magnoliopsida; order Fabales; family Fabaceae; genus Echinosophora; species Echinosophora koreensis. Next base: position 8,710,203 of record JAPCYP010000001.1, on the reverse strand, counting down.
AACCAGTCTTGAATGAATTATCTAACATCATCATCTACATGAGAAAGCATGAATTTGTATAAAACTCCAAACATAAGTAGTGAGAGAAGTTTCATTTCTCAATAACGTGTATGAGTTACTGTACTATTAGAAATATTAAAGGTTAAACAATCGTTTATCATTGACAGAATCACGACAAGTGTATTGGATCATTGGAAGTAATATAAACGATAATAAACCAAGTATCGTCCATAGGGATTGGTGGCGAATTACCACTGTGCAAAGTAAACAACTTAGATGTACACTTGGGAAAGGAATTCAATATAATAAAAGAGGCTATAGAAGCAATAAATTTTATTAACTTTTTCATTTAGACAATTAAACAAATACTTAGAATGCAAGAATAAAGATAAAAGCGCAAGAGGTCCGATTTCACTTGATTATGATTTCGGGTACATCATGGACAAAGCACTCTTTGAATTACCCTTGATTTTATTATCCTAATCCCAATCTTTTATTGAAAATAAAATTCTCTAATTTGGTTATAATCCAAATTCCTTTGATGAAAACCTTACCTAAACCTTTTTAACAAGCCTAATTCGTTAGGTCAAATTTAAAAACAAGGTTATGAAGCTTCATGGAATTTAAGCAAAGACCACGCAAGCTACGCATTTGTATATTAACTTCATTCATGGCATCAATTATATGTGAAACAAAACTTATATCTCACTATTCTTAGCATAAACATGAGCCAACAAGTCATTTGAACAGAGGGACAAACGTCCAAAACACTAAGCATAGCAATTTGATACTCAACAAAGGTAATGGTTCATATAATTATAACAAAGTAAATATGCATTCAGAGATGCTTTGCCTTCCAAGTTTGATTATTATTTTGTTTTTTCCTCAATTAGATTCTAATTGATAGATAGCTTGTCTTGATAGACACCCACTTCAATATTTTTTTTAGGTGACATTGCATATTACTATTTTGATCTATTTGAGATGATTAATTAGAGTTTTTATTTTAATGTATTGTAAAGAACTATTATTTCATATTCTACTCAATTTTAACCGTTATTAGTGTTCTTGTATTGAAAAAAACGCTGTAAATGGTCTGTTCTTCTTTGCGGTTCCAGTTTATGGATTTAATTTTAAGCAAAAAAAGAAAGGCATTTTGTGTGGTAGGATTTTTATCTTTGAACTCATTGCTGGGAAAAAAGTATGATCTAAGCAAAAACTTGCATGTGCTGATTTTTTTGAGTTTGGTAAATGGCAATTTATAACTTGAAATAGATATATTTGTCCTATACTCTTGTTGCTGGAATCTATATTTTTTTTCTAATTCGGCCTTAATTTGAGTTGATCAGTAAAATGCATACTTGTAGCCTTAAATGTGAAGGAAGTTCTATACCTTCAATTTGACCTTGCTCTAGAAGGCTCTACATGCTTTCTTCTGTTTTTCCCTTATCTTACTTGCCAATGCATTTTCCCTTTCAAAATAGATTATTAATTTCAGAATCGATTATGTATAAAGTTGATTATTGTTATAATTAATTATTATTATAATTGATTATAATATAATTGATTTTATGTTTGGATGTGTTTACAAAAATGATTTTAAGATCACACAACTCAAATAAAGTAGATTATTTGAAAATCACTTTTCACGGCAAACATGTTTAAACATAAAATCGATTCTATTACAATCAATTCATAATCGATTATATATATAATGAATTTTGAAATAATCCATTTTTACATCTAATTCAAACATAATATAATGCTTTGTTAATTTGGATTGAAAAATAAAATATCAAGACAGAAGATAGAAAGAAAAAAAAAAGTGGTGAGGAAACAATAGAATGAATTTTAATGATTGTTTGGTATGAGAGAAAGAGGAAAGAGTGAATATGAATTTTTTTTCAATAGACAATTATGTCTCTCTTAACGTTAGATAAGGGGTCTACTGAAAGATGATGGATCGATAAAGTTGACATTTCACGTCACTTTATTCCTCTTTTTCCCTTTTCTTCTCATAAGTGAAGAGAAAACTTTTTCTATGGATGTCATCCATTTTTTCCTCCCTCTCTCTCTCTCTATTTTGTCTCCATAATCAAATAAGAGAAAACTATAAAATAATTCTATTTTGGTTTATTCCGTTTTGTTTCCACCTATTCCCCCAAACAAAACAAAAAAAGTGTTAGTATGTGCTAGCTTTTAGATAAGGATCATAATTTATGGTTTAATGGTACTTTGGGCTTATAACTATTTAATTGTGATGAAGAATCTTGTATCTTTGGTTGTGAATTTGGAAAAGTTACATTTGCTTAGTGGTACTTTTCCCTAATTATATAAGGGATGTTGGCTTTTTGGTGTTTAGTAAATATATTTTTTAGAGTATTGATGGGAGTTGTCACGAGTTATGGATTAAAAATGTATATAGTATTTAATTTTTTTTAATAATTCTAATTTTTGTTTCAAAAATAAATTTTTAACTTTTTATGTATAAGGATATTTTTGTCCGTTGAAACTTTGTTTTTATTCTATACAAGCTTATATTGTTGCACAAAATTCAGAATAGTTATGAAATTATTCAGACATGCATACCAAACGCTTGATAGTATAATATATATATATATATTGTAAGTGTATAACTTACTCTATATACATTACGAGACCTAATAGGTTTGTTTCTTGTGTGCTATACCATAGTGGGCTTGATAATACAAATTAAGTTGATATATTTTTTATGATAAAGAGAACACTTTAAAACTTTAATAGTACAAATTAAAATTAAATAAAATAAACACTGCAGTGATGCAGTCAAGCACAAGGAGAGCTCAATTTTAGAACAACTTCTTTACCTAACTATTGTTAGTTGTTTTTAAAATTATGGCATCTTTGAATTAACTCCTGGAGTAACACAACTTTAGCAACAACAACAAAAATGACGGTGAAAAGTATGCATTAAGAACCTCTAAACTCAGAGGCCAAATCAAAAGCAATACAAGGAGGGTCTTGCCAACCGCGATTATATTATATATTTTTAACTTTTGCCAATGTCGTGGTTCTCAATCTCTATTTATTTCTTTAATATTTACTTTTATAAAATTGCTAATCTCAATGTATACACGACTTATTTTAGAAAAAATTAATATTAAGTTGTGAATGCCAGCCACAAGTTATACTCCCTACGGTCCTTATTATAAGAGACACATGATTACTTTTTTTTTTGTTCAAAATATAAGAGACGTGCATGTATTTTGACAAATATTAAATGCTCATTTCCAAATTTACCCTTATTTATAATAGGGTTTATATTTACGAGATAGTGCAACTTTCAATACAAGTAGGTTTATTCATTAATTATTGAAGGGTTAAATTTGTAAATTTATATGAATATTAATTACAAATAGCTTATTTCAATGCATTTCCTTGGTCTGTGTGTTTTAGGGTTTTGCCTCTTATATATAGGACCAGAGGGAGTACTATTTAAAAAAAAAAGAAACAAAAACAAATTTGAAGTCATTACTTCAAGTAAATTTTATCTCCAAACACAGGGTGCACAGGGTGTGGATCTTGTATGTTGCGTGTATCATAGTTATATCTTGAGGCAACTGAAGAAGGGAGAAACAAAGCACTGGAAAACACGTGATATATACTGACAACCAAGGGCGGAGGTGGGGACCAAAGAATGCCACGGTCCTCAATTTTTCTTCTTATATACTTGAGTGTTTCAAAATTTGATAATATTTTTTAATTTTTTACAATAATATTTTATAAAAATTATTTTTTAGATTGATTTGAGTCAGTGTGGTATTTAAGGAAAAAATTATTGACTTATTTTTAAATATAAAAATAAATATTTAAATACAATCTAGTACATCAATTTTAAATTCAAAGAGTTAAGTTAAAAATGTGAGCCACAAATTTTATTCCATGAATCAACATACAGAATTATGGTGGGGACAAATCGTTGCTGCCAATGGCAGTGGGGCCGGGGTTTTGTTGGATCTTAGTGTAAGTCCAATTTGTCCTTTTCAGTATTGTTAAACATATATAGTGATCTTTCCACATCTAAATTATTTTGCATATCATAAGTCTCAATCTCATATGCATGCCTTGTCAAAATAATCAGGCTATGATCGAGAGATGAAGGTATTCATGCATGATTGGATTTCTAGATTCATAAGAAAGAAATAAAGACAATCATGGACCAACTCGGACATAAACTAGAAATTGTAGGAAGACAATTGAATTCATGTAACTGGTATTTCTACTTTCTGCAGAACCAATAGACTTAAATTCATACTATGGGAGTGCACATGATCCATTTTATATCTTCCAACTAGAAGCTAGCACGCCTTAAGAAACCAAAAGTAACTGATGGAGAGACTGTATAAGGATGAGAGATTGATCATGTAATTCATAAATTCAAATGTAAAAAGAATCTCAAATTTCTAAAATCAAAACAATGTAGATTTAAATCGCGATTCACACTCAAAATAATTGATACATATCAGATATCAGATCAGATATGTAATATTCACGCTTATCCAATGTGTACGTGTCAATCCCGAATACATATACGACAAGGGTACATCACCGTTTTCACGAGGCTCCAAATGGAAATCTAAACTTTTCAATTATTACTGCAATAGGAATATGTCATGCCACATGAAACAACATTTTTTGTTTTGTTTTAGGTGTCATCATCAATTAGAACGGAGATCTGCTGTCCCATTAATAGAGAACCAAGTTCCAAAATGTGAAATAATACGCGTGAATGAATGTTAAAGTTGTTATGCCAAGAGAGAGTAGAAGCCGCGTGACTCAGCTCAATACTGCCACTTGTCATACGCATATATATGGTGCATATTTAGGTGTCCACCAAAAACATTTTCAGATATTTAATCTGTGTTTAATGGTTATATATTATCAGTGTAAAACATGTTTACACTGTGTCAATCAATCAATAATCATAATATATATGTTTAAACATTTTCCCTAGATTCTTTGAATTTTGCTCTACTGTGTGATTGTCCCTTATTTGACCAACCAAAAAAAAAAAAAGTCTGAAAAATAAATAGTTCATGCTAGTCATCACTAGAATTGAATTATTTTTATAAGCTCTAGTATAACTAGCTAAGTAGGTAGAGATAAATTACCAAACTCACTCCAAGTAGGTTAAGGGATCACGAGCCATGACAGAAGGGAGAGCACCAGAACAAGAACAAGAGAGAAGAAGCATGAAGAGGATGCTTCTCATAATAAACTGCATCATACTATCCATTGGTGCCTCCGGTGGCCCACTCATAACGCGTCTATACTTCATCCACGGCGGCCACCGTGTCTGGCTAACCACCTTCCTTCAAACTGCTGGCTTCCCCTTCCTCCTACTTCCCCTCATCGTCTCCTACATCCTCCGCCGCCGCCGCCACAGCCGCAGCATTTCCACCGCCGCGGACAACCCCACAAAACCCAACATAGTCTCTATCAAACCACCTTTGTTTGTGGCCTCTGTAATTATCGGTGTACTATCTGGCTTAAGCAATTATCTCAACTCCTTCGGCTTTTCCTTTCTTCCTGTCTCGACTTCTACTCTTATTGTCGCCACCCAACTCGCCTTCACTGCTGTCTTTGCCTTTCTTCTGGTGAAGCAGAAGTTCACGGCTTACTCTGTGAACGCCGTCGTTTTGCTTACTATTGGAGCGGGAGTTTTGGCTCTGCATGGCAGTGGGGACCGCCCTAAGGGCGAGTCTGTTAAGAAATATGTGATGGGTTTTGTTATGACATTGTTGGCTGCAGCTTTGTATGGATTTGTTTTGCCGTTGGTGGAGTTGGTGTACAAAAAGACTAAGCAGAGTATCACTTACTCGGTGGTATTGGAGTTTCAGCTGCTAGTAGGCTTGTTTGCTACTCTATTCAGCACTCTTGGGATGATCATAACCGGTAGTTTTAAGGTTGGTATCTTTTTCTGTCTTTTCATGTTATCTTTTGTTAGTTATTGAGCACTTTTATATATTCCAACAATTCAATCTACATTAATCCTGGACACAATTCATAAATATAATTACGATTTTTCTAATGTACGCAAAAAGTTGTGTTTATACACAACTTTCTAATATAACATTTCTATTTTTTCATTTCTATTTAATATATGCAAGATTGTGTTGGTTATAAAAATTGATATAATTAATATAATTTTTAAAAGAAAATGAAGTTAATATTAAAAGTGTATTAATCATTGTTGAAAATTATAGTTGAGGAAAAAAATTTCCTTTAATTTTTTAACAATCCAAATAGCATGATAAATCAGTTTTAGTAATAAACTTTGAATTTTTTATTTTCTTTAAATTTTAGAAAAATTATAATATAATAAGAGAATGTTAGTTCATCCTTGTCTTCATAAGTAGGTTGTCTATAAAGTAGCATTTGGTATGGAATGTTTTATTCTCTGGTAAAGGAATTTCATTTTCAAAAATATTTTTTTCTCAGCTTTATAAATGGGAATATAGTTTTTAATCATCATTTACTAATTTTATTTCTGGCCATCTTTTATGTCTGGAAATAATTTTTTAAAACTTATACCTAATATGAGAAACTTTGATTCCCATGCCCACATTCTCATGAATAAATTTTTAATACTTATACCAAACGCTACCTAAAGGTTTTGTTAATTAGATGAAAGCAAAAAAAAAAAAAATTTAATTAAAAGTTGAAAAGCTAGCTTTAATTTTTAGCTGAAGGTTCATATTTGAAAAGCTAGCAAATCGAATTGATTTTGAATTATTTGATATAATTAGTTATAAAACTAGCTAGCTTATAAATATAAAATAACATAAAAAGATGTGTTTATATGATTTTTTATATAAATTTTATTTTATGAGGTAATGATCGAGTAAAGTAGAAATTTTCTTAAAATTTGAGTGAAATCTTAATAAGCTATAAGATATAGCTTAAATAAAATAAGTAAGCTGGCGAGATTTTTGGTCAAACAAGTTTATAATCTAGTTAAGTAAACTTTATATAAGCTTGTTGGACATTGTCTGCCTCAAATTATGGGATGCAGTTTATATACTTGTTGGGTAAGTCCACTTAATATCAATTAGTTTTATGATGGAATTTGGTAACACAATTTTTTTATACATTTTTATTGAGTCATATCTTATTAATATTTTCTATTTTAAAACCATACTTTAGAGATACTGTGAAATTTAATCCAATAAGAGAGTTTATTAAAAGCTTATCAAAAGGATTGTATGAAAAAGTGTGCATTCTTTATTTTTTAATTATATTATTAAGTTACGTTGTAACTTAAAAATAATTATTATCATTTTTGGTGTGTAGGCAATTGCAACCGATACAAGACATTTTGGGCTTGTGGAAGCTAACTATTATATCGTCCTAGTAGGGATTGCTATAATATGGCAGCTTTATTTCTTGGGAGCAATTGGAATCATTTTCTGTGCTTCATCTTTATTCTCCGGTATTATGATTGCTGTGTTGATACCCATCACACAAGTCTTGGCAGTTATTTTATATAAAGAGAAATTTCAAGTAGAGAAAGGGATTTCTCTTGTGCTTTGTCTTTGGGGTTTTGTGTCATACTTTTATGGCGAGTTTAAACAATTCCAAAAGAATAAGAAACGTAACTCAGATATAATGACAAAGGAAGTGTGTTAAGTCGTGTATGATATGATGGTTGGATCCTTTAGAGTGTGTAAAATTATGTGATATTGCTTATGAAATAATTAAGAGAATAAATATTTATTAGGTTTGTATTTTGCTTTATAAAATTTAGTTAATATTTGAAAGAGATGCTAGAGCATTTTTTTTCAATTGCATCTAACAATGTATTAAAAATTTAGAATCAGACATGTATTAAAAAACAAATCAGAGTATTAGGGACCATCCAGGACAAGAATCACAGGGGAACGTTCTCAAAGCCCATGTTACCAAGTCACGTGCAGAGGGACCAAGGGGATGTTCATTGAAACCATCCCTCAGTGAACATAGCCTTGTATTGGGAAAGCTGGAAAAAAAAGATTATGCTGATAATTGATTTATAATCGATTATAATCAGTATCTATTTTTGTTTGGGTATGTTTGCTGAAAAATGATTTATAAGATAATCTGTTTTGTTTGGATGAGATAAAAAAATCACTTTTGTGTAGTAAATAACAAAAAAGGGTATGTGATTATTTATTTAGATTAAAAATTTTGATTTTTTTTAACATTTTTTATATGTAATTTTTTTTCTTGTTTATCATCAATTATTTTTATATTATAAAAAATTGAATAAATTTTGTAAAATTTTAATATTAATAAATATATATTATTATTAGATCATTTTATAAATCAGTAGTTGTTGGAACAAGCCACTATAGCCATGAAATGTTTAATAAACTGTAGCAGGTGCAGCTACATGCGTGGGTGGGAAAGGGCATTTACGGTAGCACATGTTCAAAAGTGAATAATCAGGAGAGTAAAATAATCATACAGCTCATATAAAGAGATGGATGAAAAGAGCTTAAAACAGTTTTTTATTTCCGAAAAAAAGCTTTTCCAAAATTTCAGCTAATTTTGAATGAAACAGCTTTTTTCAATCCAAAACAGCTGAAATACAAGTTCCCAAACAAGCTCCTAGTGTGATATGCATTCGGATTATAATAGATTGATGAATGCTTAACAGTACTGCACCCTAAATTTTCTTATATGTTTGCATCCACTTTTCAAGAGGCAGAGATCAATTCTCTTCCAAATTTAGCAGCACATGGGCTCAAGGCATGCTCATCCGGCTTCTTTCTTCAAAAAAAAAGAACATTAACATAATAGAAAGTAAATTTTAACACATGGGCAAGGAAGTAAACTGTTTTAATGACTGGAGATGAAACAGAGGTAGCGAAGTTTTGTATTAAAGTAAGCGAGTATAAAGTAGGGTACCTGACAGCAATGCAAGCAAAGCATAGAATCAGAATTAAAGTAATAATAGCAATCATGATGAAAGGAAAGACAAGGGGCCCCCAACAAAACACAAGAGTAGGTAAGGAAAGGGACCCAAAAGCATAAGTAAAAAGGACACGCTCATTCCGAGGTCGAGATGAAATCAATAATGCAGGATCATGATGGAGGTTTGAGTTGCTCATCCCACCCACTTGGCTACAGCATTGCATTCTTTATATGGTTTAATATACCATTTCACTAGCCAATCATGATGATCGAAGACATGCATGTTTGATTTATGGATATAAAAGATTTACAAGAAAGAAATAAAAACAAGCATGAACTGGTATTCCTCCTTTCAGCAGAATCAACAACTTAGATTCCAACAGCGGGAGTTCATTTGATCCGTTATATATCTTCCAACTGGTAGCACTTTGACTAGCCATTTGATTGATCATTTAAGACTATCACAAGAATACACACTAAAAAAAACCATTTGTTGTTAATCAAATCTATTATATATAATCCAAACCCTGTAATTCCTTCTGTTTATTTGTATTTGTTTATTTGATTATCGTGGATTCTAAGAATCATTTGGTGCTCAAGGGATAGCAGTGATACCCATGAGCTTACAAATGAAACCTAGTATTGCTGTTGTGCCGTCTTTATCCAAGTTGAAGAGGATGCCGTCATACTACCTGACATTCAAAAAAATCTACTAATTTGTTTTCAACGTAATCAAATGACATAAACATAATTTCATCCAACACTTTAGGCTCTGTTTGGTAAAAACTAGCGGATAAAGGATAAGCTAGCAGATAGTGAATAAGCTAACGGATAGCGTATAGCGGATAAGCTAGTGGATTGGATTTAAAGTATTTGGTAAAACTAGCAGTTGAACTAGCTAATTAATGTAAAATTACATAAAAGGTTAAATAAATTATATATATGTATTTATATATATTTTATTTATTTTAAAATAATTATCAATTTTAACACTTTAGTTTATTTTAAATTATTTATCATTTCAAAGATTAAAATATTAATTTTAAATTTTAATATTTATTTAGTTTTAGATATTTTTTATAAATAATATGGAATAATAAAAATAATATTGATTTCTATTAGTATTTAATTTTGTTAGTAAAGGATAAATAAGGAATTTAATTAAGATAGTAATGATAAAAATGGAAGAAAAAATGATATGCTATACGCTATAAGCTCAAACGTTACTTCAAGTAGCGTCTAGAAAAAATGCTATACGCTAATTTTAAAAACATGGTTGTCAAACAAGTCTAATTTTCCATTCGCTATCCGGTAAACGCTATGTTTTTGGTAAACCACACACCGAATACGCCGTACCTCGTATTGCATACCGAATTCATTTTAAAGAAAAACTTGTAATTATAATATAAAATGTAACCAGTGTACCGCGTACCTGCTGGTAACTATGAGGCAGATATTCAACCTGACTTTTTCTACTTGTTTTCTGATTACAATCTGAATGGGGCAACATAATTAATAGTCATAGTTGTTTTATTTTAGGGAATCTAAAATATTCCCTTATAGCCAATGTGGAGCGCACAGACATATTCAATTGCTGCAATCTACAAATACTCATGCAAAAACAGAATACAGATGAGAAACAAGTCAAACAACCAAGTTGCGAAATGCAAGAAAGTAGATAACCCTTCTCTCCCTACTTAAACCGATCGATATTGTTGTCAATCCTTAATCCATGGCTAATGTTGAGCTACAAGGTTGTCGGGCTATAAATCGCTGCCTCGGTAGTTTCCACGCTTGAGTAGATATATAGGCGTCACTGATCTGCTCAATACTCCCACCTGGCATACGATGCATTATTTCAGTATCCACAAACATTTTTCATACATGTGTATGTATGTATGTATGTATATATACATGCAAAAAAAAATTCTCAAAATAGAACACCACGAGGCACACACGTAATCTGGCTTTTTTGTTATTTATGTTCATTTGACAGAACATACGGACAAACAAAAGAAAAGAAAGATCAAAGAAGATTTAAACTGTGCCTAACTTGAGTAGGTGAGAAATGAAATTTACCTAACGCGGACAAAGATAATTCAGTGTAGGCACCCACATTGGAAGATACGGAATCAGAACAAGAACAAGCTAGAACATATTCGATTTTCATATATATTGTCCTCCATTTGACAAACAAAACACAAAACACAAAGATAGACAGACAGACAAAAGAAAGAAAAGAGAATTGAATTATCCATGGCTGAAGGGAGGGAAGCAGAAAGAGAACAAGAGAGAAGCAGCATGAAGAGGATGCTTCTCATAATAAACTGCATCATACTATCCATTGGTGCATCTGGTGGTCCACTCGTAACGCGTCTCTACTTCATCCACGGCGGCAACCGTGTCTGGCTATCTACCTTCCTCCAAACTGCTGGCTTCCCTATCCTCCTCTTTCCCCTCTTCATTTCCTATATCCTTCGCCGCCGCCGCCGCCGCGCCTCCGCAGCCGAAACATTGCCACGGCAGCAGAGAACACCACAAAACCCAAAATGATCTCTGTGAAGCCACGTCTGTTTGTTGCCTCTATCGTCATCGGTGTACTAACAGGCTTAAGCAATTATCTCAACTCCTTCGGCTTTTCTTTTCTTCCTGTCTCCACTTCTACTCTCATTGTTGCCACTCAGCTGGCTTTCACTGCTGTCTTTGCTTTCTTCTTGGTGAAGCAGAAGTTCACGGCTTACTCTGTGAACGCCGTCGTTTTGCTCACCATTGGAGCAGGAATTTTGGCTCTACATGGAAGTGGAGATAGACCTGCGGGTGAGTCTACTAAGCAATATGTGATGGGTTTTGTTATGACATTGTTGGCTGCAGCTGTGTATGGGTTTGTTTTGCCTTTGGTGGAGTTGGTGTACAAAAAGACTAACCAGACCATCACTTACTCACTGGTGTTGGAGTTTCAGCTGCTTGTAAGCTTGTTTGCTACTCTGTTCAGCACCCTGGGGATGATCATAACAAATAATTTTAAGGTTGGTTTTTTTTTTTTTTTTTCTGTCTTCATTTTATTGTTTCCCATTAATTATATATAGTAAAAAGTTGTAGCTACTGGCCTCTTAACACTGAATCAGTTTTGGTAGTAAGTTTTAAATTTTCAATTTTATTTAAATGTTAAAAAAAGTTATAATATACTTTCAAATATGTTTCTTTGATGTTTCATGAGAGGAAGAAGATGAGTAGGAAGATTGAGGTGGCATACATTAGTATGTCTATTTGGCTTTTTTTTTTTTTTTTGAGACTCCCGATAATAATTACTTTCTCCAACATGAGAATCAAACTCCTAATCTCATGCATGCAGCCAACCTCTTATACCAACTGAACCAGCTTTTTTTTAACATACAGTAACACACTACCGGAAAAAAAAACACGTTTAGAGACCGATTTTATCAGATCGCCCTTGACCAACAACTTATATTGGGATCAATCTGGCCAAAATCGGTCTCTAAAATCGATCTCTAAACAACTCTTTTTTGTAGTGACATTATGTCATGTCATTCATATACAAAGATACACTTGCCATTTTATAGCATATTGTAACCATGTTTTGATGAGAGTAATGAGGATTATTTGAAAATGCCTATAACTATAGGGGTGATCTCATTTTAAAAGAAAAAGAATATAAGGATCAAACTAAAATAGATTTAAACTACAGGGGAAAACAACTTAATTTAACCTATAATTGTAGAAAGTTGAGTTCCACCACCATAGCCAGGTTGAGTAGCATATCCCTTAATTATATTACAGATTTTAATCTTTAGTTGTAACTTACTTCAAAAATTTATTTTAATTTTTGGGATGCATGAATGTGCAGGTAATTCCAACGGACGCAAGACAATTTGAGCTTGGAGAAGCTAATTATTATATTGTGCTGGTGGCGATTGCTATAACATGGCAGTTTTACTTTGTGGGAGCAATTGGAGTCATCTTTTGTGCCTCATCTTTATTTTCTGGTATTATGATTGCATTGTTGATACCTATAACACAAGTCTTGGCCGTTATTTTCTACAAAGAGAAATTTCAAGCCGAAAAAGGAGTTTCTCTTGTACTTTCCCTTTGGGGCTTTGTATCTTATTTTTATGGTGAGTTTAAACAAGCCAAAAAAAGGAAACAAACTGTATCTCAGGTATAATATTAAAGGAAGCATGTTAAGTTGTCCTTTAAAGTTTATGTCTATGTTATGCACTTTAATGAATAAAAATATGGTAGACAATTTTTACTGATAGTGCAAATATGTTTTACATTGTTAATCAATTATAAATTGTTACATTATTAAAAATATTTGACTCTTATTATGTCTCCCTTAAAAGTTTAACATACATATGATATTTTGTGATTAATTGACAGTATAGAAAACTTTAAAATGACAATATTAAAATTATTGAACTCTTGTATAATAGTAACATAATATAACGTATTTTTAGATGATAAGGGCTTATATGTACCATTATTGAACTCTTTTCCATTAATTTGTATGAAGGTTGTTTAACTATCCATTATTTTCAATGGACTCATATTTATTGATGTGCGTTGTTATTGTAAAGATTTTTACACTGTCAACTAATCATAAATTGTCATATCATTAAAAATATTAGACTTTTATATTAATCTCTTTAAAAGTAATTCGTACCATGATTTATGATTGATTGACAGTGTAAAAAAACTATATACAAACTTTGCATAATAATTAAAATATTTAATTTTAATATAAATAAAAATCAGAATAAGTTGTTGTTATTTTTTTAACCAGGGAATAAGTTGTTGTTATGGAGCAAGGCAACCAATTTCCACAATTTAAATGCTCCATGCCTTATTGCCCGTAAAATTAAAACATAGTTTTTTTTTTAGAAAATTAAAACAGTTAAAAGCTTATATATTATATTTACATGTTATTAACCATAGACTGAACTGAATTAACCAAATATTTATACCGATTAACCAAGGTGTCAACATTGGGTGTGCAAATATCATTTCTCTTTGAGTAGAGCTGTGGAAATGGGTGGTACCAACCCATTCATTTTCGGGCCAGGGCCTCGTATATGCTAACATTTTGATTTTGGTAGTCCACTCCACTAACTTGCCATCATCTTTTGAAGAGTGCAAAATAGTAAATAGAGATATCAAAGCGGGTTAACCTGCCTCACACCACCCTGATCCGCCATCAACCCGCTTAAAATGAGATAGGATGGGTTGACCCACTTCTCAAATATAGATTGAAAATGTTAACCCACCTCATTTTTGTAACACCCTCTCGACGCTACATGGTTAACTCATTGCGGAACCTAAAATAAACGCTGGTTGCTTTCGGAAAATAAATTAGGTATATAATTAGGTTTCGAAAATACAGGTCTAAAAGTTTTCTTACGATACAAATATTTACAGACATCAAGGTAAGAATTTAAAATCCTAATACATACGTCACAGTAAAACTTTCCACAAAATTATTAAAAGATTTTTCTCACCAAGGCGTACAAGTTTTCAAATAGACATAATAGACCATAATAAATACTTAGAAAAAGACTCCAACACCTAGAGCTGTCATTTTGGCCCTAAGCCCTAGGGCCAACCCATTTAGCCCACAATAATAGCCCAGCCCATCTAGCCCAAAACTAGAGTTGTCAAATGGGGTCACCCTAGCCCATTTAGCCATAACCCATGTGAGTTAGGGCTAAAAAGCCCACAGGGCCAAAAAGCTCTAAAAAGCCCTACGGGCCAGGGCCAGCCCATGGGTCATAATTTTTTTTATAGTCCTGTTTATTTATTTTTTTTATAAAACTTGACAAAAAGAACAACAATTATAATCACTCTAACATTATGTAATAATATCATTTAACCTATGAAATTAACTATTCAAATATGTATTACGTGCTATAGTTTTCTCTAAAAAATTGAAGAGAAACCATTGTTTTCTCTCTTTTCATCATTATCTTTATATGAAATGCATTGTTAAAGTAGATAATTGATATCAAATTATTACAGTAGATAATATTCCAGCTAAGAGAAGCCATTTACATGGATTACCTAAGTGGGTGTGCAGTTAATAAAGGAAAAACTATAGCACGTAATACATATTTGAATAGATAATTTCATAGGTTAAATGATATTAATACATAATGTTATTGATTATAGTTATTGTTCTTTTTGTCAAGTTTTATAAATAAAAAAATAGGTCTATCAAAAAAATTATGGCTCATAGGCTGGCCGTAACCCTTAGTATATTTTAGGGCTTTTTGGTCCTATGAACTTTTTTTAAATTTGGGCCTTTTGACCCCATGACCCTTTTGGCCCTGCTGGCCCATATGATGGCTCTACCAACACCTTTATACCAAAAAGACGAGTCAGACAAGAAAGTGGATAACCCTTCTCTCCCTGCTTAAACCGATCGATATTGTTGTCAATCCTTAATCCATGGCTAATGTTGAGCTACAAGGTTGTCGGGCTATAAATCGCTGCCTCGTTAGTTTCCACGCTTGAGGAGATATATAGGCGTGACTGATCTGCTCAATGCTCCCACCTGGCATACGATGCATTATTTCAGTATCCGCAAACATTTTTCATACATGTGTACGTATGTATATATACATGCAAAAAAAATTCTCAGAACAGAACACCACGAGGCAAACATGTAATCTGGGATTTTTGGTTATTAATACTCATTTGAAAACTCTAGTAGGTGAGAAATGAAATTTATCTAACGTGGACCAAGATAATTCAGTGTCGGCACCCACGCTGGAAGGTACGGAATCAGAACAAGAACAAGAACATATTCGATTTTCTTATATATTGTCCTCCATTTGACAAACAAAACACACAACACAAAGATAGACAGACAGACAGAAGAAAGAAAAGAGAATTGAATTATCCATGGCTGAAGGGAGGGAAGCAGAAAGAGAACAAGAGAGAAGCAGCATGAAGAGGGTGCTTCTCATAATAAACTGCATCATACTATCCATTGGTGCATCTGGTGGTCCACTCGTAACGCGTCTCTACTTCATCCACGGCGGCAACCGTGTCTGGCTATCTACCTTCCTCCAAACTGCTGGCTTCCCTATCCTCCTCTTTCCCCTCTTCATTTCCTATATCCTCCGCCTCCGCCGCCGCCGCCGAAACATTGCCACGGCAGCAGAGAACACTACAAAACCCAAAATGATCTCTGTGAAGCCACGTTTGTTTGTTGCCTCTATCGTTATCGGTGTACTAACAGGCTTAAGCAATTATCTCAACTCCTTTGGCTTTTCTTTTCTTCCTGTCTCCACTTCTACTCTCGTAGTTGCCACTCAGCTGGCTTTCACTGCTGTCTTTGCTTTCTTCTTGGTGAAGCAGAAGTTCACGGCTTACTCTGTGAACGCCGTCGTTTTGCTCACCATTGGAGCGGGAGTTTTGGCTCTGCATGGCAGTGGGGACCGCCCTAAGGGCGAGTCTGTTAAGAAATATGTGATGGGTTTTGTTATGACATTGTTGGCTGCAGCTGTGTATGGGTTTGTTTTGCCTTTGGTGGAGTTGGTGTACAAAAAGACTAACCAGACTGTCACTTACTCACTGGTATTGGAGTTTCAGCTGCTAGTAAGCTTATTTGCTACTCTGTTCAGCACTCTGGGGATGATCATAACCAATAATTTTAAGGTGGTTTTGTTTTTTCTCTTCTTCATTTTATTTTTTCCATTAATTATAGTAACAGGTTGCAGCTTCTGGCCTTTTAACACACTAATCAGTTTTGGTAGTAAGTTCTGAATTTTTTTTAAATTAAAAATTATAATATAATCACGATTAAATTAAGTTTGTCATCCCTATAGTGTATATGGATTTTTAACTTTGTCCTTAAAACTTTTTTCATTTTAAATAAGTTCTTATAACTATAAATACTTTCAAATAAGTTTCTTTGATGTCACATGAGAGGAAGAAGATGTGAGAGAAAGATTAAGTAATAATTATTTTGTTCAACATGAGAATCAAACTCCTAACCTTATGCAACCAGCCTCTTACACCAACTGAACCAGTTTTCTTTTTTTTTTTTTTTTTACATAGAATAGCATATGTCATGGCATGTCATTCATATAGATAGATATACTTGCCATTTTTAGCATATTGTAACCATGTTTTGATGGGAATGAAGAGGAATTTATTTGAAAATGTATTCAACTATAGGATCTCATTTGGGGAAAAATATATATAAGGATCAAACTTTTTTTTTTTAATAGGCAAATTTTTAGTGTGCTAATTTTCGTATTTTTGTTAGTAGGTGGTGTTTGAACTCTCAACCTCCTTATCACTCCACTCCTTAACTCCCCCACCCCAACTACCTTGACCACCTTAAGACTCCCTATAATGATCAAACTACTAAAATAGATTTAAACTACAGGGGAAGAAAACTTAATTTAATTAACCTATAATTTAGAAAGTTGAGTTCCTCCATGCCTCCATTACCATAGCCAGGTTGCGTAGCATGTCCCTTAATTATATTACAAATTTTCAATCTTTAGTTGTAACTTATTTCAAAAAAATTATTTCTATTTTTGGGATGCATGAATGTGCAGGTAATTCCAAGGGACGCAAGACAATTTGGGCTTGGAGAAGCAAATTATTATATTGTGCTGGTGGCGATTGCTATAGTATGGCAGTTTTACTTTGTGGGAGCAATCGGAGTCATCTTTTGTGCTTCATCTTTATTGTCTGGTATTATGACTGCACTGTTGATGCCTATAACTCAAGTCTTGGCCGTTATCTTCTACAAAGAGAAATTTCAAGTGGAGAAAGGAGTTTCTCTTGCACTTTCCCTTTGGGGCTTTGTATCCTACTTTTATGGCGAGTTTAAACAAGCCAAACAAATAAAACAAACTGTATCTCAGGTATAATATTAGAGGAAATCATTTTAAGTTGTCCTTTAAAGTTTATGTCTATGTTATGCACTTTAATGAATAAAAAAATGTAGACAATTTTGACTGTTGGTTCAAATATTTTTTGCACTGTTAACTAATATAAGTTTCTATATTATTAAAAGTATTTTATTCTTATCATGACTTTCTTAAAAGTTTCAATATATATGATAATTGTGAAGAAAACTTTTAACTAACAATATATCAAAATTAAACTTTAAGATAAAATTATTGGGTTCACCATTTTTTATTCTATAATTATAAGAAAATATTATTAGACTTTTTAAGTAGAAAAGATAAAATTATTATTAGACTAATTAGAGCATGTTCTTATTAGGTTGGATCAAATCCAAAACAAGACCTAAATTGTATAATAGTAACATAATATAAAGTGTTTTTAAGAAAATAAGGGCTTATATGTACACCATTATTGAAGTCTTATCCATTAATTTGTATATGTATGAAGATTGTTTAAGTATCCATTATTTTCAATGGACTCATATTTAATTGTAATTGTAAAGGTTTTTACACTATCAATATTAATCATAAATTGTCACATCATTAAAAATGTTAGACTTTTATATTAATCTCTTTAAAATTTATTTATACCATGATTTATGATTGGCTAACAGTGAAAAAAAAATTGATCCGGGATGGAATCCAGGGTATCCCCACAGTCGATAATCGTAGGACTAATCCCGCGAGGATATAGAGTACTAGTTAAGGGGCAACTCCTTTACCCACAGATGTAGCTCTATTCACATCATCATGATTCGAACTCCGGACATATGGTTAAAGGGTCCAAACTACTTGACACTTGAACCACAACTTATGGGTTGACATTGTAAAAAACTTTACGCTGACATTAATTACATAATAATTAAAATCTTTAATTTTAATATAAATAAATATCAAAATAAGTGGTTGTTATGAAGCCAGGCAACCAATTCCCAAAATTTAAATACTCCATGTCTTTTTGCCCGTAAATTATTACTATTATTTTTCAGTCGTTCTGCATAAGCACTTCATCCACACATCTTCAATAGATAAATCCCGTGATACCCTCCTAAAGTTATAATTTTCGCTTTTTATATATGAAATTTATTTTAGGCTAAAATACATTTTTGATCATTTATCTTTTAGGTAAAATTCATTTTGGTCCTTTATCTTTTAAAAGATTCATTTTAGTCATTTATGTTTCAAAAGTGAACCAAAGTAATCCTTTTCGCCATCTCTCATCCATCTGTAGATGGAAAATGCCCATGTGGCAAGTAATTCTGTTTAGTTATCCTTCATGGCATATGAAAATCATTTTTTTATTTAAAATCAAAATTATTAGACTTAAAAAAAAAAAACAATTTTCTCTACCCCTAAGATAACACTATGGCGACAAGACAGGGAGGGGAGGGCGACTGGAACGCCGGTCCTTGGTGGCTAGCATTAGCGTCGCGACGGTTCTGGGTGGTTGACGAATATACAAAACATTCCTTCACCATTATTCCTTTTCTTCTATTACCAATCAATTTTCTCAAACCCTAAAATACACAAAAACAAGTAGATCTGAGAAGGAGACTCCACCGCCATTGCTCCGCCCACCATGGGTTGTGAAGTGGAGTGGAGAGAGCAACAACAGAAACAGAGTGAGCAATAATATTCATAAAAAAAGATAAGGACTGTGCAAATAACGAGGATTGTGTAACTCACACCCTTTATCCCTAACCTCAGACAAGGTCAATTCCAAAACCGTAACTTTCCCCTCTTTTTATTACCTTGAACTCCATCTTGTCTTCTACACAGGCTGGTCCACAGTGGCGCTATGGTGGTGGACAATGGATTCTACTATTTGGTGATTTGGTGGTATTCCAAACTGGTGGGTGGGTGGGGACTTGGTTCAATTGGTGGGTGTGAAATTTTGGGGAAGAAGAAGATTATGATTATTATTATTATTATTATTATTATTATTATTATTATTATTATTATTATTATTATTATTATTATTTTATTTTTAAAATTGGAAAGGTTGACTTCCACGTGTCAGTTCTATATATGGAACAGTTGTCATGCCAACTGCCACGTAACGGCATCACTAACAGAATAGACAGAAAGTACTATTTTGCATAATATTTGAAAGATAATAGACCAAAATAAATCTTGTTAAAGATAAAGGACCAAAATGAATTTTAACCAAAAGATTTTAGCCTTTATTTTAAAATGCATAACCTTTATGTATTATGGTAAAAAGTGCAAACATGTATTTTTTTTTTCTTCCTTTTATCATTTTTAAATGTTATAGTTTGCATGTGAAGAACACTGAACACATAATCTCTTTCAATCTAATTCTTGAACACTCAACTCCTAAATAAGTGCAATTAAAAAAAACACAGAATTTGCACTTTTCACTATAGTTTAAAGAGTTTAATTTGTAAAGTTTTTTAAACTATGAACCAATCACAAATCATTATATATATGACCTTTAAGATAATTATAATAAGAGTCAAATCTTTTTAATAATGTGATAATTTATGATTAATTGATAGTGTAAAATATCTTTACACTGATAGTGCATACAAATTAAAACATAGTTTAAAAGCTTATGCATTATAAAGTAAAATTTATGTATAAAAATATAAATTTTTAAAAATTTAGGGAAGTAAGTATAATTTACACATTTTCTTTTTTAAAAATGAATAAAAATATTTTCTTTTTTAAAAATAAACATGGTCTGAAGGCTTCACGTTTGTTGGTTCCCTTCCTGAGCATTTTCGTAAACTCTGGCCATGCGATTACAACAAATATTGTGAGAAAGAAGAGAGGGGGGAGAGGGGGGGTTAGCTTCCATGTTGAAAAAGATAAAGAGCGTGGTATGGAGGTTGATGACGGTGTGAGAGCATAGGGGGTGGACTTGCGTGCCGATCAGAGGAAGAACTCAGGCTGTGGAGGGACTCGGTGGCTCAGGGATGCTTTGCCAACGGGAAGAAGGAATCACATATTAATGTGGGCGGAAATCAAGGGATTCATGTTTATGATTCCAATTTGGGAAAGAAGGAAATCACAATTAATGTAGGCGGAAATCAAGGGATTCATGTTGATGATCCCAATTTTGGTGTAAAAGTTAGATTTTGTGGCTGGTTTTGATGTTGCGAAAGACAAGGCACCATTATTGTATGGGGATATGATTCTTAGTATTCAAAATTCAAAGGGTCCACATGCTGGTGTTATCTTGGGCATTAATGGCACACATAACGATGCTGAATTAGTGATTGATGAAAAAAAGAGGCGTTGTTTTGTGCAGGAAGGTAGTAATAGGAGTGCAAGCTCTGATAGCCAAGTGGAATTTCAGCTTACTGCAACAGACACTCATATGCTTTTTTTTATCGGCAAGTCTTGGTCCCCAAGCCTGCCGGGAGCACTAACGATCATCAATCGGAACTGCCAAGGCCTGGGTAACTTGCGAGCAATTCCTGCCGTCAAATACCTCGTTTGGTGTTAAAGGCCGTATTTTTTCTTTTTTATCATTTTTTATGTTTTCTTTATAAAATTTTAGTTCAAGCGAATAAAGCAAAGGAAATCTATTGGCAGTGCATTGAGTCATTTTTCTAAGTTGTGCGAAATCTCGGTGATCTGACAATCAATATCTTTGCCTCAAGTTATGTGACGAGAGAGGATATTTCTTCAAATTTAAATATGACAATTACTCTCTCAGACTCCAGGTGCAAGAAGAGAAAGCCCTAGATCTTCTAGCCAAATTTAGGGCTATTATTTCAAATTGTAGGAGTCTTTTATCTTCTTATTTTACCAACTCTTTGGTAGAGTTTGATAGGAGGGAAGTACATGTAGCTGCTCATACTTTGTTAGGGGTGTTTACATATAATATTATCCTCTAGATTTGTGATGAAGTTACTAGATGTATTGAGTTCTTGGTTATTAATGATATGACTTAATTTTGCTTTTGTCAAAAAATAAATAAATTATTTGTTATAAAATGGTTAACTTAACTTCCCTTGCTCTGACTCTGTTAAGTGTCTGTTTGGTTTGCCAAATCCGCTAGCGTATAGCGGATAGAAAAGTAACCTCGTTTGGTAAGTGTTTTTAAAATTATTGTATAGCGTTTTTTCACTGGCGTATAACGTTTTTTCCAGACGTCACTTGAAGTAACGTTTGAGCTTATAGCGTATAACTTATCATTTTTTCCTTCCATTTTTATCCTTACTATCTTAATTAAATTCCTCACTTATCCTTAGCTAATAAAAGAAAATAATAATCATTTAACATAATATATAAATAAGAATTAATTTCACTATTTAGATTTATATTTAAGATAAAAAATAGAAAGTATATTTTTATCTATAAAAAATAAAATTTACATAAAAATCATATCATTATATAATTTTATTTTTATTATTTCATTTTATTTATTAAAAATAATTAAAACTAAACTAATATTAAAATTAAAAATTAATATTTTAATTTTTAAAATGATAAATAATTTAAAATAAATTAAAGTGTTAAACGTGATAATATTTTAAATTAAATAATATAAATAATATGTATATATATATATATATATATATATATATATATGTATACATATAATTTATATATAAAAAAATGCAAACATATCATTTTATGTCATTTTACATTTATCAGCTAGTCTAATTCTAATTTTACCAAACACTTCAAATCAAATCCACTAGCTAATCTGCTATCAGCTAGCTTATCCGTTATCCACTATCCGTTAGAGTTTACCAAACAGAGCCTAAGTCTCCATCAATTTTGAGTAGAGCCGGTGAAAATGGGCGGTATCAAGTATCAAACCATTCATTTTCCTCACATGCTAACATTTTGGTAGTCCACTCCACTAACTTGACATTGTCTTGTGGAGAGTGCAAATAGAGATAGCAAAGCGGCTTAACTTGCCTTACTCCATCTCGATCCACCACGAACTCGCTTAAAACAGGACGGGACAGATTGATCCGTTTCTCAAATGTCAACAAAAATATTAGGCCAACACATCCCATTTTATGCCAATCCGCCTAAATAATAATAATATAAAAATATTTATTTTTAATGGAACAAAAACTAAGCTGGTCAAATTTTAAAAACTAAAATCTTAAAAAATAAATAAATTATAACATAAAATTAAAAATTAAAATAAATATATTAGGCTAATAAAAATTATATCCAAAAATTGTACATAAGTGCACATGAAAAAAAAAAAAGCGAAACATGAATTATACGTGTAATAGCTAGGAAGCCATTGAAACAAAGTCATAAACAATAATTCAAGGTGTAATAGTTGGACCCGTCTTGCTATCAGTGAACTAGGATCATAAAAATAGACAAAATAGGTTTAAAAAAGAATGACAGACGGGTCAACCCGCCCTGCAACCGGGGTTGACACATCACAACTTGTGAGTTTGACGGGGCGGGTTACGTGGATGGGTTTTGAATGCTAATCTAATCTAGCAAATTTAATGGGTTATATATGAGTTGAGCCTCATTCTATCATCTCTAAGTTCAAACAAGTCACTTGCTCTCTCTGATTCTTTAATGTTCTATTCTTAAATATATTATTTTTAAAAATTTCATTTAAAAATTTTATTTTTAAAAATATTTTTTCCTACTCTTTTATATAAGAATAAAATTTTAAGTTTGATTCACAAAATTTATTCTGAGGCATCTTTTACACCTGTAAATATTTCTTTTTATTTTTTTATATTAAGGGTTTTTCTGTACTGTACAACCTTGCAAGGGTTAAGGAACCCAAATACAGCAACTATTTATTAAAAAACCTAAGTATTTTATTTTTGAAAGTATAAAATATACAAGCTCTCATATGAATTTGCTCTTTTAGGTTTCTTAACTTGTCTAAGATTGCACAGGATAGAAAAACTCTTATATTAAACATAAGAAACTTTTATGGATTAAAGTAGCATGCACTATAAGAGTAAAAAGTTTTACACTGACATCCACTAATATGTTAATATGTGTGGTTTTATTTTAATAATTAAACGAGAGAAATAACAATAATGTTGCTTTCTTAATATATTATTGGATGCCATTGTAAAAATCGTGTATACTAACAGCACATAAAAATTAAACTCAATTTCTATTCACCCCCCCTCCCCTCCCCGCCCCCGCCCCGCCCCGCCCAGCCCAACAAATATTTTTATGGAGTATATTTAAATTTTCCATAAAGCCTTACCTTTTGGGAATTGCTTAATCAATGGCCAGTAATTACCATGATTCTTATTTTTAATAATAAATAAATATTTAAATTGAAGATAAAAATTAATATTTAATTAAAAAATATTTTTTTTGACTCAATTTAATTAAAAAAATATAAAACAATAAATCTAGGCTATTTAATTTTAGTTCAATACATATATATCATATCACTAACCTCATCCTTACTTACAGTGGCAAACCTTGATTGAAATTCTCGGGGGAGCCACTAGTTATTAACTCAAATAATATAATTGAAATTCATATGAATCATACATAATTTTATTGAAGGTTGCTCATATTGAACTATTTGATCATTATAAAAATGATTTTAAAGTAAAGATGTTGAAGCTATATAATTTTCATCTTGTTCCATCGCTTCTCTTTTAAAAAAGGATTTAATTGGTATGCACTTTTATTGGATATAATTTTACACTATCAATCAATCATAGATTGATACATCATAAAAATGTTTGACTCTCATCTTATTAGTTACCTTAAAGTCACACATGTCATGATTTCTAATAAGTTGACAGTTACACTGTCAATGCATAACAATTGAATTCTTTGAAAAAATACATCAATTTTCTTATGTTTAACCGTTTTTTCTTTTAAAAAAAATTATACCACTCATAAAACATCCGAAATTAATTATATAAAAATTTATTGAAAGTCCAGTTAATCAACAACTCAATATAATAAAAATTGCATAAACAAAATAATCAAACTCGAAAAGAAAAACATCTAAAATAGAGAAAGTGAGAAAGATTGCAAAAGAAAATAGAAATTATATCTTATATTGATTACAAAAGAAACCTACAAAGGCCCCCGAAGAGTTCTTGTTGGAGGGTATCTTAGGTCGCATTCATGAAATCACAACAACACTTGTCTTTGCTAATAAAATGAGGATGCAATTAAATTTTTTTCTTTAAAATGAGGGAAGCTAGACATTAAATTTTTCTTTTAAAAAAAATGTTTTTTTTTTGTTGGGGGGAGCCGTTGCTCCCTCCGGTCTCTATTAAGGTCCGCCATTGCTTACTTAGGTTTTAATTTTTTAAACAAATAATATTAATATCCTTTTAAATTATATTATAAGATTACCCACAACGTGTGATCCAAGTGACTAGTAACTTGGGCCTTTAACCATATGTCCAGGGTTAGAATCCTGGTGATGGGAATAGAGCTGTATCGGTGGGTAGAGGAGTTGCCCCTTAACTGGTACTCTACATCCTCGGTGGATTAGTCCTACTGCTATCGGCTGTAAGGATACCTTAGGTTCCATCCCGGACCAAAAAATAATAATTTATTATTAGATTCAAAATAATTAAAATCAAAGTCAATACAAAACCGACCAACCCAATTTTTATTGGTAATCATGTTATTGGTACGAAGTATTCACCATCATAAGAGTGACTAATCTCTATTAGGGGATCTGTACGATATTTATGGGTTGTCCCCTCCCAACCAGATTTTCTTCATACACAAGAACTTGGAGTCGAATCCCTGATCACTTGCTAAGTAAGGGACTCGAGCTCGTTACCACTTGAACCAACCACATATTGGTGATCTATCTAATTTGAGAACATGCTAAATTAGGATGGGTTATGATGCACTAAATTAAATTTGAAGGTACATTTTACGCGTCTAACACTCTCTCCTCTCTCCCTCTTTCTGGTTCAAAAATCTCTTTGCCACTTGAGAAAACAAAATAATAACTCATTAACACATTTGTTGATCTCAATACTTTGATTCATATGTCACACTAAGAGAGCATTTGCATTTGTGGAGACAAAATATTTTTGTTCCTCTATGACTCTCTTTCGCTATATATATATATATTAAAGACACTTTCAAGACAATTGGGCGGACGTCAATGCCATGCTGGAAGTGTCCACAAAATCCTAACCCGAAGGATTACTACACAAGCCTTCACTTAATTTCAGGCTTTCAGCTACTTTACTTGCCCTTCGATTTGATCAACATTTTGGAGATCTCAAAGGGCACTCCTGCATGATATTTTTTGAAATTTTTTAATTAACTGATTAATTAACTATTATAATAATAATAATAATAATAATAAAGAGGGGCTCCTAACCCGTCCTAGAAAAAGACAAAGAAAAGGGCAATATTTTGAAAAACGATGATAAGAGGGCGTCGTCCACTCGACCGTTGGAGAGCCATTCGGTCGCGTTATTGAACCTTCTCTCTCTTTCTCTCTGTGCCTGTGTTGTAAGAAGCTCTTCTTCTTCTTCTTCAATTTCATTGCAAAATCCTCACATGGCGATCGCAACAGAGACTCAACCTCAACAACACAAGGTAATCTTAATCATTTCATTACCCTTCTCAAACCTACCCCCCAGGGTTTTCCTTCCCCCTTCTCTCTCACTACCTCTCCTTCAATTATTAACGCCTCTTTCTCTTTCCTACATTTAATTCCATTATCGCTTTCTTCATTTTCGATTTCAATTTCTCATTGTATTGTACGGACATTTACGAAACCAGTTTCTGAAAAATAATATAAAATTCCTCTTTTTTTTGTTCCTCTTCAGGAATTACCTAAAATTTCTTGGTTTCTCAACAATTAGGCTAGCTGTGAATTTTGAACCTAATTGACGTTGTTGTTTCGCTAAATTCGAAGATTTAGTGATAGTCTATCTCTGTTTGGGTTTTAAGATATTTTGATTTTGACTCATTGTTTCATCGTTCGTTTTGTTTGGCAGGCTTCTTCGGAGGTTTCAGCTGTGGAGCAAAGAAGGTGGACCCTTAACGATTTTGACATTGGAAAACCTCTTGGAAGGGGTAAATTTGGCCACGTCTATCTGGCCAGAGAAAAGAGAGTTAGTCTTTCTCATCTTCTACTTTAAATTAATTGCGCCTTTTTCTAACTAGATACTACTTTTCTGGAATTCTGTTGTTGTTGTTGTTGTGGTGATGGAGGTGTTGAGGAGTGTGTATCTTGATGATAATGGATAGTTCATAGCTGTTCATAGCTGTTTAGTGTTTACTTTCTCTGACTTTTTTCATTCCCTTACTATTTTACCTTGCTCCCCTTTTTTGCCTTTGGATTTTTGTTTGGGAAAAAGCTCTTTAATGCGTATTTGAATATTTGAGTATCGCTTTTTTTTTTTTTTCTCCATTCACAATGAGAATATTTGATTGCTTACATCAATCGCATATGGCTGTTGTTGATTTGTAAATTAAAATGTTTACTGTATATCATCCCTGTTGATTTGTACTGTTTTTTGTTTTTAATCTCCTTGTTTTCTTCATATATTCATTTTAATGTGTTGATTCTGAAACAGAGTAATCATATTGTTGCACTGAAAGTGCTCTTTAAGAGCCAATTGCAACAATCCCAGGTTGAGCATCAGCTTCGGAGGGAAGTTGAAATACAAAGTCATCTCCGACATCCCCACATCTTGCGCCTTTATGGATACTTTTATGACCAGGTATACTTTTATGCTTATGTCTGTAAAATCTGTGTGTTTCTGAGGAGGGTTGAATACACTGCTGATTACATTTTATGTGCAAAATAACTTCATTGCAGAAACGAGTTTATTTGATTTTAGAGTATGCACCCAAAGGCGAACTTTACAAGGAATTACAGAAATGCAAATATTTCAGTGAAAGACGTGCAGCTACTGTAAGTATATATCACAACAGTGCTCATTTTCTACATCTTTCGTCTCCCCATATTATTTTGTTTGTAAATTATAAGTCTAGCATTGAATTTTTTATCTATATGAAATCGGTACCAAGAAGCAAGTAACTTCTGAAACCTAATGTGAAGCCACACCTGGCTTAAGTAAAAATACAGTAGTCGCTTAGTTTTTTGTGCATAGGTCAGGGGAAGAAGTCCTGTGTTTTTCTGGCAACGTGTTTCGGTGTTTCACTTGAACATTCTTCTAATGTTACTATATTTCGTGGTTGAGGCAGTATGTTGCATCATTGGCCCGAGCCCTTATATATTGCCATGGAAAGCATGTAATACATAGAGACATTAAACCAGAGAACCTTCTTATTGGTGCACAGGTGATCTCCTACACCTAGGCTGCTGTTTCTTTTATGGTCCTTTTTTTTTTTGCTGTTTCCCCTTGTGCTTATTATGTCAATATCTTTTTCATTGTCAGGGTGAACTGAAGATAGCAGACTTTGGATGGTCAGTGCACACATTCAATCGCAGGCGGACCATGTGTGGCACACTTGATTACCTTCCTCCTGAGATGGGTATGTTTATGTCACGTGAATTACGCTTTCAAGTATTTAGTATGTTATACTCCCTGTAGATGATGCAGCACTATATTTCTTCTTCTAAACATTTTTGAGGTTTCAACAGTGGAGAGTGTAGAACATGATGCGAGTGTGGATATATGGAGCCTTGGTGTGCTGTGCTATGAGTTTCTTTATGGAGTCCCGCCTTTTGAGGCTAAAGAACATTCTGATACTTATAGGAGGTAAGCAGTTTAATACAATTTAAAATGAGTCATGAACTCTGTTTTGTATCATGATATGTGTAACTTGTTTTTAGTTTAAACTATTTGTGAACATTCTGATGATATATATTACAGGATAGTACAAGTGGATCTCAAGTTTCCTCCTAAACCAATAGTGTCTTCTGCTGCAAAGGACCTCATCAGTCAGGTTTTACTCTTTTTAAGTCTTGTGCACTATGGCTTTTTTGAAGTTCTCTCTTAAGGGCTTAAGATATTTGTAGTAGCATTTGCCTGACCTTTTCCTCTGTTCTTTTTACTAACAGATGCTGGTTAAGGATTCCGCTCAACGTCTACCATTGCACAAGCTTCTTGAACACCCTTGGATTGTTCAGAATGCAGAGCCTTCTGGTGTATATAGGGGCTAGTGTACCTTGTCAATTCTTTGTATTTTCGTAATTGTGGAAATCATCAGAATCAGCTTCTTCGAAGTATTTGACAACACTTGGTTGAGAGATGCTGCAAACAATTTGAAGAAGTGAAGGTTAAGAAGATCTGAACATTTGGTATTTGATAAAAGCATTTGGTTGAGAGATCAATCGACCACATTGCATACATATTCTTATCCCAAGCTAGATGCCACTTATTATTTGATTGTAAACGTGCAGAAATACAACTGATTTCTTAGATCTAAATTTATAAACATATTCCGTTGCTGTGTTTTGCTTAGTCTTATTTCTGCTATAGGTAGGATTGCAATCAAACTGTCAATTATAGCTTGAGGAGGGGATGGGAAAAGTTTTAGAAAATAGAAAAAATACAATCACATTGCAACTTTTTTGAGGTCAGGATTATTAGATATTATATTATGTTCACGAAGTTAAGATCACGCAATGGGATTATTTAAACGCTAGGATTATTTGTTACAATGTGACATGCATTATTTAACGTGGAAAACAGGGGAAAATCACTGCAAGATTGTAAAAGTTTTTACTAAGTGAAAGATATTAGTATTACAAATTTTCTTCAAATACATAGGGAAAAATAACGACTCTCTTAAAATAGGAGAATACACCTTTATAAAAGTAGGAAAAACAATTGAAGAATGAAACCGCATTCACAGCTTTCAAAAAATCTCGCATTCATGTATTAATGCATCATTGGATCAATCATAAAATGTGAGAAATTCTAGGATTGATCCAACGGTACAATAATGCATGAATGTGTAAATGTGTGATATTTTAAAAAGCACTGATATTTAGTACGAAACTAAGGAGTTCGAAAACAATTTTGTTATGCCAAGGAGTACTTTCCTATTTTGAATGTATCAATTGCATTTTCGAAACCTCATCCTCACCAAGTGAAATTAAAGAAGAAAAACAATCTTCAATTAATTACAGTTCAACCACTTTCATTTATTGCTTTCAATTTGATCAATCAGAATCCATGATACAAGATTGTGACATATTTTATGAGACAACAAATATTCTTCCCCGAAGGGACGAGGCCGTTGGGTTTGAGTGGTATAGTTTCTCACACCCAATTTTAGATGCATAAATTCAAACCTCGAGATTAATTAGGTACAATGTTCACAAAATTAGTCACAAAATGGGTTCATTTATACATTAGATTATTTGCTACCATGTTCACAAAACCAAAGACCCCAGACCGTAGTAGTTGGAAAATATTCAAGTATCTAAGAGTCAGCTATATCTAAATTATGTTGGAGTGGTATAACCTCGCTCGATAATAGATGCATCTAGCCATATACTACTATGAGAGTGGGGAAAGAAACATAGTAGTATGGCAATCAAGCTAAGCTAAGCCGTCAATTATAGCGTACTTTGCCTTGCTTCACAAAGACAAAATCAAGCTTGAACCCAAATTCACAAATTTTTGAGCTGATGAGCTGAGTTTGAGGTTAATTGAGTTTGACCTAAAAATCTTAGTTTCATGGATACAGACTTCATTATGGAAAGAGAAAACAAGCATGGTCATTCGGTTATTCCTACGAAGCACCATTATCAAATATTTAAAAAGAAATAAGTAAAATCATTTATCAAATACATTATTGCATACATATAATCAGAACACTTGTTAACCTTGTTATTGCCAAAAACTGAGGATAGAAACTCAAGTCACTCGCTACCACATTACCAAAACATAAAACGATAGTCACTGGACAAACTTCGTTTTCAGAAAAAATAATTCCATGTCATTCTTAATAACCTCGTTTTCATACGTCCCAACTTGCAATATCCAGGTACTCCACGCTGTCAAGGTGTCGGGCTTGGTTCAAAATGATTACCAATTTGAAGATTAACAAGCCAGTATCTATTTTTCTGTCCTTATACTCTGGTCAGCGTTGTTTTCTGATTTTTGTTCATCTTTGTAATTGTCCGCTTCTAACAACTGAATGAGAGGTTGTTCTGCTTTATTGGCTTCATCAAGATTTTTGCAATTGTTGCCTTCTAACATCTGAGTGGGAGGTTGTTCAGCTTTCTTGGCTTCTTCAACATCTTTGGGGTCCAGAAAGCTTGGCTGGTTGGTAGAAGAAAGGAGTCTTGCCCACATCCTGTCAGTAATCACAACCTTGTTCTGCCTCTCAGTGATTCTCTGGGCATCAAATTTGAACATACATTTTCTATTGTCAGAACAATTCTGGTCTTGGGAAAAACCAGCTATCAATTAAAAAATTGGAGAAGCAATAGAAAGCAAATGCATGTGGGCTTGTTGGGTGAAAACGTTGATGTATATAGAAGTATCGTTCTTCCTTCTCAATGACAGCAGCACATACCTTTGCATTCATTATTTGCAAGCATGTGATAAAACGAGAACACCAAATTACAAAATAATTTGGAGTCCATACGGAGTAACTTACATTGAATGGAATATAAGTATGCCTGCCATTGACCAGCCCAACTGTGAATCCAGTATAGCCAGCCATTGCTCCATGAACTGCACTCTGAGCAAGAAGTGTGCAGTAGACATTATCTGATGCATTGCTAGGAATTGCCCGGATCATGTAAGTTGGATCTGCCAGATAACTCAGTTAAGAACTCTAAACAACATTGTCTAGGTCATACTAGAAAACTCCTCTATTCCCCAATAAAAATGGGAATCTAAATAAAATATAAATAGATCAAAAGGGAAGAGGATGCAGTTAGAGACTGACCTATATATTTAAGAGTGATAGCCATCTTATTTGTCTTTGCAAAATGATCCTATTACAGAAGTAGGAATGTTGATCAAAAAGGAGAATAGTTGCACAAATTGACTGTTAAGGCAAGAAAGACTTTCAACAGAGACTTTTAAGGAGGCAATTATATATGAAAAAAAATGGATAAATAAGATGCAACTACATATAAGTCATCTGGTACAAGGTTAGGTTAAGCCATAGAGGAATATTGATCAACAGTGGGGTTTTTATTGACGAAGGCATGGATATGCACAGTAATCATAGTGCATATGAAACAAAACAGCAGGTGAGAGATCCAACTTGAAGAGTTTGCCACGCGACACTTGCAAAAACTTTCCTAGTTATTTTCATATTTTCTAACAGTTCAATAACTAAAATTTTGAAATTGCACTTACATTTTTTTATTTTATTTTTTATCATTTTCCTATTATATTATCAAGTAATGCATTAAGATTAAGTAGCGCTGAGTGTTACTGAAATTGGATGCTGGATAGATAAAATAAGAAGAAAAAATGATAATGTTAATCAAGATAACAAACAAGGTTTAGCATTTAATTAGTTAAAATTAAGTAGTGTAATAAAGCACATATTACATGGAAAGGTATCCGACCACCGAAGGGCTGTGGTTCAGTATTCACCATTCAGGAATAAAAGCACTTGCTTCTACATAGATTTAGCAGCCAGGCAGCAGAAATATCAAATATTGTGATAATAGCCTCCTGCCAAGTAGTCCAAATTAGTTTTTGGTGCTCAGCCACACGTGGAGTTTAGATTAGTTTATGGGCAGCTGTGATGTAGAATTGTAGATTGGGCTACCTATTTAGTCTTGTATTTTAGGGATTTTTATTTTACAGTTAGGATTTTTATATTGAGATCATTCAGTTATTCAGGGATGTTACTTTGTACCGGAATATCTTATTCCAGATCAGAGTAGGATTGACTTTTTATGATGTCTGTTTGTCTTTATTGGATCTATAAATAGGTGTTCAGTGCAAATAGTGTAAACAGTTAGACAACTTTGGTAATTAATGAATATTGAGAATATTTGAAACTTGAGTTGGAGGAGCACTCAACTCTAGAGGAGTACTTAGGTTTTATTCAGCGGAGTACCCTGCCAAGAGGAGCACTTGGTTTATGTTCTACATCAAGCTATCTGAAGGGAGTGAATACAGGTCAGTCAAAATCAATCAACTGAATCGTGTCTAAGCACTACCCTATTACCTAACCAGTTAATCTGTGAACTGGTAAGAGCTCTCAGAGCACTTAATTCCTCATGGAGATATATAACTAAACAAGAAGCAATATAGATATACTACACAAATTCTGAGGAAGAGAATCATGTTTTAATAATCTTCAGTAACAAGTAAATACCCTGATCTTATGAGATATCCATAGACCAACATCTTGAAGTAGCTTGTTTCCAGAAGCATCCTTCTCGTTCATGCCTTGCATGCTTTCCGTAAGAAGATCTTGTCCTGCCCCCTCAGCTATGACTATAACCATATGTCCATTTTCTTTCAGCCTTTTTCCAATAAATTCAAATAGTCCACCCTTTCCTTCAAGGTAGAAGGGTGACTCTGGAATCAGGCAACAGTCCACATCTCTACTAGCAAGAGTAGCATACATTGCAATAAAACCTGCAGTCATAGCATATTAGTATCCATTATAACACATAAAAGACAAACAAGTATGATTAGAAAGAACATACAGTGGACATTTTAGTCATTAGACTCATTTACATTTGCATCAAGAGAAGAAATAGGTTCAAATAATCTCAGTTAGAAGCCTTAAAGATATCAAACATAAATGAAGCATACATACCACTATAACGCCCCATTAGCTTTACAACCCCAATGCCATTCTCAACACTTTCAGCTTCAACATGTGCTGCATTAATGGCACGTTGAGCCTCCTCAACCGCAGTATCAAAACCAAATGACTTGTCAATCACCTAAATAAAAAGAAGAAAATTCAGATGAAGTTTATTCAAACATGGAAAACTGACTCCACAGATGTATTTTAAATGGTAAGATTAGATATCAGGGAATAAAAATTATGATATTGTGATCCAGCATACCGGGATGTCATTATCTATGGTTTTAGGAATTCCAGCAATTACTACTTTCAGACCCCTCCGTTTAACTTCCTGTATGATTGCCAAATATGAAAGGTAATTAACATGGTCAATCAGGCAGTTATAATGATACGATTTACGCAACCTAAATTTTTCAGGAGCATCATATGCCCAGATGTGGATTTATAACCTAGAAAAGGCATATACCAGATATATATCACCTTTGAAGGAAATGAAACCCCCTCTTGTTTTTCTTATTTGGAGACCAAAGGGAGGAATATTATGACAACCTTTGAATCACTGTACCTCATAAATCACAGAAGCTCCTCTCTGTGTTCCATCACCTCCAATAATATAAACCTGTAACCATAACCCAAACAATGGAAAACCCATGCCATGACAATAAGCTACTCATGTTTAAGTATATTGATATAACAAACTCTAAATTTATGATTCCGACATTCATCTTCATGAAAAAAGAATATTTGAAATTTTTAATACAGTTGACACGTAGTAAACCTGATTAATTCCACGATCCTGGATGCTGTCAACAATCTTGCCAGTATCATGCCCTCCTCTTGATGTTCCAAGAATCGTACCCCCACGCTTATGGATGTCATTGACCACCTTAGGTGTTAAAGTAATGGTGTTCTTGGAATAAAAACCTCTATAGCCACCCTGTATACATTGGATACAATTTAATTCAGGGGGTGAAACTAACGAAACAAGAAGTGCAAAAGTTATAAAAGTTTGTTCAGTTTAACTAGTATCAATAGGAAGTTTTCTTTGAAGACCTGCATTTACTTGTTAGAACTCATAAAACCCATAAATCACACTTTTGTCTTCGTGATCAGTCTTTGGAGGGTGAATGCCAAAAACCATAACAAATACTGATTATTTTATGCTGTTATAGCAGCCAGTAGCTTACCCTTATCAGTGTCATGTTTCATTCACACATGTTCAGCATCATGGCAAGAATCAAGATAGAAAAAAGGGCTCATGACTTGTTGCATAAGTTATCAAGATTTCAAAATGAACATCAATTGTTTTGTTGCAAGAAATTTCAAACCTGAGTAATAAGATTTTACACTCAAAACAACAATACAAAGTTTAATTTACTGATCCAATGTGATAAAGACAGACGAGGCAGCCTTGAGAACTTGAACTTGCTCAAAATGAACACAGAAATGCTTGAAAAGACAACTAGATGCATCTAAGGGCGTGTTTGGAAACGCCAACGAATGCTCCCCGATGTGCGTTTTTCGGGACGTGGTTTCAAATACATTATAGAAAGATCTAATTAATTCAAAAGGTTGCAACTTTCGATCTATAAAATAGTTTATTCTGTAATGCATTTCAAAATTGGAAACATCATAGACAATCTAATTTCATAAAACTAGTACCAAGAGCACACTACTAGTATCCAATTAACAATCCAAGAATGTGTACCAAGTTGCAGGCTGATTTGATTAATTTCCCAGAGGCCAGAGGATTTAGGATTCATTATACACACAAAGAAGTTGGGAGCAAAATGAAGTACATTTTAGAATGTAAGCTTTATACCAGCACATATGACAGACAATATTCCAAAGCAACAGATAACGTAAATTATATATAAGAGAGTTTACTCACTCACTTACATCTATGCCAAGGACTTTGTTGACACCGTACATGTAAGAAAGCCCACAGACAATTTCCCGTATGACAGTGTTGAGGCCAGGGCAGAGACCACCACACGTAACAATACAGGCATGCACATCATCCGAGTTAAAATATACCTGAACAGCATCTTATTAGGCATCCCATATCGTGACTTGAACCAAAATTTTACATAGGTTTCTAAACTACAGACAAAAAGAGGAATAACCTTTTGTCTAGGTCCTGCACGTCGAAAATGGACACCTCTTGGACTATCCTTGTGAACAACAACCTATGAAAAGGTAAAATAAAAGTTTAAACACCAATGCACCTTGTTAATGCTCATGTATAAGAAATAAACACATTGTTTTTATTCATCCATCTCTTCGCATAAAAAAATAAAACATAAAAAAGGTTCAACAATATTTATTTTAAAAAAAAAAAAAAGCCTTTCCATTCTATTATTGAGAAGTGTTATCTCTCGTTTTTCAATAAAAACTTACCTTTGTTGGATTCCTTAACCAGTGCCTTAAGGGCACTCGTTAGAAAACTCTTTCATAATATATTTCGTTTCAAAGAGAAAAACTTATTTCATTTTAATTGTCACTCTAGAACCAAGAATGCATGATTTTTCCCCCCTTCAATTTTAGCCTTAACTTTCGGTATCTCTGCTAAATGAAAAGAAATAGCATTAACGGGGTATGATTTTTTTTTTTTTTTGGGTAAGCGAAAGTTTAGATGAGTTGAGTCCCGGGGGCTCACCAAGGTCACGACAGGCCTCACGGCTCAAAGAGTACTTACAGATTACCCACCAACGAGATCCTCACATCGGCAGTGGGATTCGAACTCATGACCTTGTGGGTTATGAGCCGTATCTTTACCAACTGGATCAACCTTCGTTGGCCAACGGGGTATGATTTAGTTGAAATATATATTTCCCTAAATTTGAGAGTATTTAATACATTTGTAAATCAAGCCTTAAAGGCTTAAACAACACCTTTTTTTTTTTGAAGGAAAGCCTTAAACAACACATATTTTAAAACAAAGCAATAATACAGTGAATTCAATAGCAAAATATATCGGGTAAAGCAAAAAACTGCATAGTAAAAGCATCTAAGATAGATGAACTGAAGAAATTAACAAACAAGTAGCGTGCAGAGAAATAGAGCGAACCTTCTGCGGAACGGTGTCGTCCATGTGCACAAAATACTGCCTGATAACCAAAAAAACAGAACCAATATTTGGAACACTGTTAACACATTTCATGATATTCGAATCACAAATCACAGTATCAAACGAAGCGATTCACTTACTTGACAACCGAGTAAGCTGGATTGGATCGCAGCGGATTCGGATACGTCTGCAAACAAAACCAAACAAGTATTGTGAATGATGAATATGCGGTGATGCAGTTCGCAAATGTCACTGAAAATGAAAGAGAAAGAGAGAAATAAATACAGGAAGATTGGGAATGTAGTCGGAGAAGTGAGGAACGTCTTCGAGAATGTAACCAGCCTCGCCATGAACGATCTTCATCTGCGAATCGCCATCACTGGACGCCATTGCTACCTTCTGTGGATTTTTTTCTTCTCAAATTTTTCGTTTGGGTTTTGTAACGATTGCGAAGCGGAAAATAGAAGGAAAGAGTGGAATGAGTGAGAAATGGAAATTACGCTTACTAGTTGTGTTGTGATATGCGGCGATTTATTTAATTATTTAATTAAATGGTCATGATAATGAGTATCTTAATGATATTGGTTAATAACTCACACAAGAAAATTTGTATTAGAAAATCAATTGTTACACTTTTCAAAATGATAAATAAACTATTTTTTATATAAATTTTTTTTTTTTCTTAAACAATGTCTTAATTGTTACTTGTTTGTATTTTTCTTTAATTAAATAAACTCAGGACCCTCCGTTCCGATGCTTTCTACCATTCTAGAGAACGTGGAGATGGACGGTCGAGATCGAAACTCTTTGTCGGGCTGGGTGTTGGCACTGTAATAATTTTTAAATAAAAAAAGAGGTGAAATATGTTTTTAGTCTCTTATTTGTTAAAACAACTCAGTTTTAGTCCCCATTTGAAAAATATATTTTTTAATCCCGTTTTTTAAAATGTGTCAGTCCTTATATCATATATTTTTAGTTCCTCATTTTTAACAAAAATCCGGTTTTATTCCTCCGTTTTTCAAACGGATGTTTGGTGTAGGAACCATTTCTGACACATTTTAAGAAATAGGAGACTAAAAAAATACATTTTCCAAACATAAATTAAAACCGATTTTTTATAAAAAAAAAAATATGGACTAAAAATATATTTAACCCAAAAAATAATTATTATTTCTACTTATTATTTATGATTTAATTGATATTTTTTATGAAAAATGATTTAATTAATATATACCATCAATATAAATATTTTTTAAATTATCAGTTAATCATAATTATCATACTATTAAAATTATTTGATTTTGATAATAATTACTAAATTTACACATAAAAATGTGTAATCAATTCACTGGAGATGGCAATGGGTAGGGTATTATAGTATCCGTCCCCATACCTGTGTTTGAAAAAATTACCCATACCCAGACTCGTACCCTCATGTGTAGCAATTTTAGTACCCTTACCCGTACCCTCTGGGTACCTAAGTACCCGTACCCGCACCCGTTATCAGCACTTTAACAGTAAAAAAAACAAAAAATAGCAAAAGAAAGTTATATAACTAAAAAACTATTCAAAGGTCTTCTAAATCTACTAATAAATATTACAAATCAAAATATTTAAATAAATAAAAACATCCAAAAAGGAATTTTAGATACAACTAGGTTTAGAAAGTTAAGAATCTTTACATTAATTTTGGTTTTAAAATTTGTATTATAATTAAAATTATATATATTAGTAATATAAATAAATAATTAATTAATTATATATACATATACATATGTGCGGGTATGGATGGGGTGGGTACTATAGTACCCATACCTATTCAAATTTGTGGGTAATTACCCGTACCCGACCTCTTACCCATTATACGGGTAATTACCCTATCCATCGTGGGTAATTTTTGCCGGTACCCAATGGATATGGTACAAATTGTCATCCCTACAATTCACACTATATTTTTTTTATAATATGAATGACGCCCTTATTAACATAAACAACTAATATTTACTTATAAGAAAACAAACAATCTATCAAAATTAAATTCATTAATCAAAATATAATAATACCTTTTATCATGTTCACTTTTTATTTGTACATATCATGTTCACCTATCAAGAAGAATTTATACACCACATTCAATAACGTGAAAATGATTTACAGAATTAGCCTGAGAAAATAAAAACTCTTTACGTAATCAAGTAATAAAATATGTTCTATAGAAAGAAAGATAGGAAAAAAAAAAAAAAAAAAAGGTAATAAAATATGTCCCTACCTACTTTCTAATACTTGGGGAATCCAAGGGACCCATTTTACTACAGACGCGATGCGGTGGTCTCAGAAAACCATTGGCGCGGCTTTACCGGCTATAATTCTTAACTGTCATGCGCCCCTGATTTTGACGTAAACGCATTTTAGTTTGATAAAGGCCAATAAAGCATTTTTTTTTATCACACTCTCTTCAATAAATTCTCTTTAATCAGATAGATTTCATGTGGGATTCATATCATGTGAAATTACTTTATATTAAATTTATACAATAATAATAAAGATAATGTTAAAAGTAGTATATTAAACATAAAAGTAAGCTGGTTTAAATATGAATCTGAATAAAATATAGGAGAATACTAACAAATATCTTTAGGACATTGTTTAAGGAACAAAAAAAAAATTTGTATGAGAAATGATGTATTATGTTAGTATTTCACATTTTAAAAAGTGTTACATTAATTTTTCAATACAAACTTTTCTTTTGTGGATTCCTTAACTAACACCCTTAAGACATTTGTTAACAAGATTCTAGAATATAATAAACATAAAATACCATTAATGGTTCAGTGGTAACCAGTAAGAATTGGTTCCTACATCTAAAATTTTATTATTTTGGTCACAATGTCAACAAAAACTTATAAATTTAAAATTAATTTAGACACTTGATAATGTACTTGAAATTATTTTAAAAAATATATATTTTGATTTGATTTACAATTTAACGTAAACCCAACGTCAATGATACCCTAAATTGACATTAAAAAATAAAATTACATTGATTGTTATGTTTCCATTGAATCTATCGCGAATCTAAACATACACATTATCTACTTTGAAATTTCAAGTTTATATCATTTCCTATTCGTATTTTTTTTTTTAAACATGATTTTGTTGTAAATTATACCAATTCTAAATCATGTTATTCCAAAAGAGATACTATGTTCTGTTAAAAAAAAAAAAAAGGTACTTTGTTTAAAATAGTAAAAAAAAAATTAATTTAATTTATAAACTCAATTCACTGAATTTCGACAAATTTTAAATAAATTTCTATTTTACATAATTAGTATAAGTATATTTCTAAAATTAAACCAAAATCATTTTGTAACTTTACATAACAACATTTCATTTTAAACTCAATTTATAATATACTTTATAACTTTTAGGAAAATTAATTAATTGTTATAGAGTATTAAAAATATTGAATTATGCATATAGAATTCATCAATGGCAATTTCTCCGACAGTCGCTGTCGCGCCAGCATCTCCTTACGTCGACGACCTTCATCCAAAGTCTCTAACGGATTGCTGGTCGACGCATTCTTGGAGTTCAAGAGCCCTACTTCTGTTCGCGTTTGCAGGGACTCCTCCACCGACAGGTCACTCTATTATGGCTATGTCAAAATCGTTTCTCCCCAAGATGGTCCCGTTTTTGCTTTCTTGGCCTCTCTTTCAATGTTTTTTGGTTATCCGAATAATACAAAAAATACTCGAAATGGCGACCAAAAATAGTGACAGAATTTATTAGTTACCATTTGCGACCGAAATTGCGACCGATGTTCGAATCTACAAGAAAAATAGTTATTATTTGTTCTGCGACCGAAATGGCGACCGTAATAGCGACCGAACATACATTAGATAAAATTCGATCGCTAGTTCGGTCGCAAAAAAGAAGAAAAATATAACCAACTTTTATTGACCTATTAGCGACCGAAATTGCGACCGAAGTTGCGACCGATTATAGTCTGACGGTTTAATTTCTTAGTACATTGCGACCGATTAAATTTCGGTCGCAAATGCATTCCCAAAAAAAATTAAACTTGCGCCATTTAGCAACCAAATTCATTTCAGTCTCTAAGTTATGATGGATAAAATTCCAAATAGTATCCTTTAGCGACCGATTTTGTGACCGATTTTCAAAATTAGCCATTGCGATCGAAATAGCGACCGACTAATTCGGTCGCTAAAAACTAAAATCCCTAAAAACTCAGAATTCCCTTTTCTTCTTCATTTTCGCGATCTCTCTTCCTCTCTCTCACTCTATCTCTCTCTTTCTCCTTCGGCCACTACGGTACCGACCGCCGCCCCCTCCTCCGACCACCACCATCACGGTAAGCTCTCCTCTCTCTCTCTCTCTCTCTCTCACTCTCCCTCTATCTCTCTCTGTTTCTAACCATTTCTCTCTCTCAGTTCCCTCCTCCGCGCAGCTACACCGGCACCACCAGAGTAGCGCCGCCGTCCTCCTCCTCCTCTGGTATGTTTTCCTCTCCTCGCATCTCTCTCTCTCTCTCTCTCAATAGATTTAGGTAGACAACATGTTTGGTTGTTATACAGAGACTAATATCAGCAATTCTCCAATTTTTGTGGTAAATGGACTTTTTGGAATTGTCAAGTGGTAATTTTGATTCTGTATAAGTAGATACTGCTACTTTCTTAGTGTTATGTGCACCATCTCGTTCATTAAAAGGGTCTATATGTGCACCTTCTTGTTCATTAAAATTGTTATGTGCACCTTCTTGTTCATTAGAAAATCAGAGCATCAACATTCTTGTTTTCAAATTGAAATTGGGAACTCATGTGAATTAGCATGTGAATTGGGAGTACAACAAATCATGAATAAGAATGTTAGAAGAGAAAAGAGAGGAGCTAAATGGAGAAAAGTTTATCAGTTTTGTAGTAATAAACAAGAGGGGGAAATAGTTCAATTTGTGGTGTGGGATTTATTTCATTTATCCTTTTTCATTTCTTCTTGGGATGGAACTTCTTTTTCAAGTAAACAAATGTTTGTTATATTGCATCAAATGTTTTTACATATGCATGGTTTACCTTACCAAATCTTGAACATTATCATAGAACATTTGGATAAGGTATATATGTTTTCCAATTATAGTTTATTAAATTTGTAAATCCACCCTCCCTGTATGTGACTAAAACCAAACTGATGTCTGAAATCATAAAAGTGTTCACATATGCCATTCTGTAAGGGATTCTTTTAAATCTTTTTGGTGCTCCATTCTGTATGGGAAACTGCTTGCTATCTTTGATCTGATTTGATGCAAACTGGTAAGGTTTCCAAATAAGTGTGAAAAACAGGTCAAAGGGAAATAATATATATAAAAGTAAAAAGAACTCTTGTGTCGATTTGTAGCATTAGAATTCCAATTAAAGATCTTCATACACCAACTGCAAGTAAAAGGAATAATACAAACTAGGATGATGATTAGCTTGATTGTGTTATCTCATATTCACTTTGGTCCATCAACTTTCAAATGTATGACAAGGTCCCTAAACTCCCAAAAGTGTGCAAAGTGCTCCAAAATTGTGACATACATTAATTTTTGGATGGAACAATGTTAATTTTCGATAGGGAAAAGTTTAAATTACACCCTTAATCTTTGCCTCAATTCCTCAAATGCACTTTGATCCTTTAACTTTAAACTCTCAAAAGGTTGCAAAGTGATCCGAAGTCATGACAAGGCATGTGAAACATTCCATCTAGAAATTAAAGTGTCTTGATTTTGGACCATTTCACATTTTTGGCAGCTTGCAGACCTTGTCGCACATTTTGAAAGTCGAAGGACCAAAGTGCATGAGGCAAAGTTGATGGTTAATATGGTGTAATGATAACTTTTCTACTAATATGCCTGATAACATTGATG
Source organism: Echinosophora koreensis (assembly GCA_035048595.1). Lineage (NCBI taxonomy): Eukaryota > Viridiplantae > Streptophyta > Magnoliopsida > Fabales > Fabaceae > Echinosophora > Echinosophora koreensis. The sequence continues at coordinate 8,667,686 of JAPCYP010000001.1, read as the reverse complement.
ATTTTCAAATCCTCAATATGAAAGTTCAGGCTTTGAAGTCTTGCTTGTTAATTTGATATTTGTGGCTATTGGATTTATAATTGTAATTTATAACCATTGGTGTATGTCAGGGTAGGGCCGTATCTGTTATACAATTTATGAATTATGCACAAGTTTGCTATCTTCATTCACATTAGAAAACTGCTCTGTACACAATATTATGAAAGCAACTCTGGTTTTCTACTCATTTGTTTCACTAGGCAATGGAGTTGGAGTGTGTCACTTGTAATGAAATACTTGTTGATGAACGATTCAGCAATGTCTGGATACTTCTCCATTAATAGGTTATCGAGGCACTTCCAGTAGGAAAAGTCCTCTCTATGACCATCCTTCAAAACCACGTAAAAGCATCTATTTTCCTGAAAACTATTATGTCCGCTAATCTGTAAAAACAAGTCCCGAAATTAAATTAAATACACGAAATGCATGTGTGTGTGGATAGATTAAAATTATTAGTTTTCTTTCCTTGAAGTTGCATGTAAAGTTGCATGTTAGTCTGCTACATGGATCTTTCCATCTTTGCTTATTATCAGTTGATGAAGTTTAGACATATGATTTGTGTGAACTTGTGCCATTGTGCTTACTTCCTAATCGTGTTTGTTTGTTTTCTTTATTGTTTTATCAGAAAATGGATCTGACTAAATGTTTTGAGACAGCCATCCATTTAGAGCAGGTACAGTATCTCATCAAGTGAAGAATAACGATCGAAGAAAAAATCAAGATGATTAAGGCATAAACTAATCATTACTAAGTTGTTCGTGTGTATTTACAGGATTTGATTTCAATTCCGCGATCATTCTACCGTCGTTGGGGACAAGGAATACCGTGTGTTGTGACTATTGAAGACAAATGTGGAAATCTGTTCAATGGGAATATAGTAATCCATGAGGATCGCCCATATTTTGCAACTTTGTATTTGCTGTCCACTGGTGCATTGGTAAAGTTTAAGTACCTTGGGGGTTCTCGCTTCTACATGTTCATCCCTTTGGAAGATTGATGAGTTTTGATCAATACTTATTGGCTGTGGTGTGTTTTTATGTTTTGATCGTTAATTAGTACTTTATTAAACTTTTTTTTTTTTGATAAACAATTATTAAACTTGCGTTAATTAATGTATGTGTTTTCTTGGTCATATTGGCTGTGGTGTTTTGGATCGTTAGTATATTATATTCATGTTTTCTATTTATCCAAAAAAAAAAAAATATTAATCTACTTTGTTTATATCAGAAATTAAAAATCAATGGTGGTATTTTTTGAAAAACAAAATTTGGTCGGTAGGATTAAGTTACTGGATTTTTTTTTTAAATATTATTTTAATGAATAGCGACCGAAATAGCGACCGAATATCGGTCACCAAATTCGGTTATCTGAGAATGCGACCAACTATACAATGACCGAAATATATAATTTAGTGACCGAGATATCGATCGCCATTTTGCCACCAAAATACAAATTCGGTCGCTAAACATTTAGCGACCAGGGTTTCTACTACCCCCTTGATTCGGTCGCTAAACAGGATAGCGAGCGAATTAGCATGTTTAGCGACCGAATACCGAATTATTCGGTCGCTAAACATGTTTTTTTTTGTAGTGAAAGATTTTTGTGTGAGATGTTTTATTTCTTGCATTATGTATTTTTGAATTGCGATTTATGAGTATGACATGATTTTTCTACTTGGATAATTTGATTTGTAGCAATCCATGCAATCGAGTTGAAAAATCATTCTACAGCTTAGGATTTGTTGGATTATGTGGTGCAGCCCCATATTCCCTTTGTTCTCGTCGTTGGGGTTCCGGTGGCGGAGGAGGAAGTGCGACACCAGCGGAGGATGGGAGAGGGGGAGTGAGAGAAAAGGATCCAAAGTAAGAAGCTTAAAAAAAAACATATGGGCTACCAATATTAGTATCTGGTGTAACCCTTAACATTGCGCACAGTAGGCGACTTGCTAAAGTAGCGCACTGTAGAAAGAGCCTGACAATTATTTAATGACAATAGCATGATTACATGAAAGTTTGAGGTCTCGTGATATTCATATCTATCGTCGTAAGTCTGGTTGTAATGGATATATGATCTTTTTGTTTTTAGTCATGTTCGATGAAGGTTTTTTTTTTTATCACATGAAAAATTGGACCAAAGACTATGGTTCAGCTCGTTTATCAAGCGAAGGATGCTGCTACATCTTAAATTTTCCAGTGTGAAATGACCATCTTATCCCTGTAAGTTATTTTATCTACCGGCAATTAAATGTCGGAACATCATTTTTCAAGAATTTTTGCCTACCAACTAGTTGCCGGAATGTGCAACACTTGGCACCCAACAACTAATTGTCAGATTATAATTTTTTTTTCTTCATGTTTTTGACTTTTCAACAATTAGATGCCGGAATATAACTTTTCAAGGTTTTTACTAACCGGCAATTAGTTATTAGAATATATAATTGTTACTTCCGACAACTAATTATCAGATTATATTTTTTTTCAAGTTTTTCTGTTTCCGACAATTAATTGTCGTTGGAATATAAAACTTGAAAAAAATATAATCTGACAATTAATTGTTGGAATCATAATTTCGGCAATATTTAATTGTCGGAAGATGCGGGAAAACGGAAAAAAAGGAAGAAAGCAAAGGATAGTACCATTCATGCATGACAGAGCAAAAAAAGTCTTAGTTCACACATCTTGAGTTGAGATGATAGATAAGAGGGGATAGAGGGAGGTGAGAGAGAAGACGGGGTGGAGTAGATAGATTTTTTTAACTTGAGGCTATGTTTGGGAGGATGGAGTAAAGTAGTTAGTAATGGAGCGAGATTGTGTAAAAGCATTAACCCATTGTTTGAAAGTTTAATAAGTAATAGAGTGAGATGATTTAGGATGATAACCCAAACCACTCCATCCCACCCAAACCCCCGGTTTTTATACCTCCAAATTACGGGTTTGAAATTCCCTCATTAAACTCCCAAACAATAGTGATATATTTTACCTCTCCACTTCATTCTATTACTAATCACTCTGTTACTAATCATCCCATTTCATTCCCTTCAAAACCCCTAAACATAGCCTAAGGTTATTTTGATAATAAAAAAGATTAAAAGATGTGCGGGGTGGATGGAGCATGTGTGGATATATAGGTAGAAGCACCCTCAAGGGGATTTTCTATTGGATGGACTTGGGAACATTTATCCCGGCCCGCATTGTTAGCCGCCATAAATTAAAGTTCAATGAACTGTGTTTGTAATATGTTAAAGGATTAATTAAAGTAACATGCATTATTTGTAAAAAGTTTTATACTGACATTCATTAATATTTTGATGTGTGTACTTTTATTTTAATAATTAAGAAAGAATAATAATATTAAATTATTAAGATATTATCGGATATCTATGTAAAATTTTTTTTTATCCTGACAGAATATAGAAATTAAATTCTTTTAAAAATATCCTAATTATATATTATCCGTATAATTGTTTTATGATTAGTTGACAGTAGGGTCTTAAATTAATGTAAAAAGAAAATGGAATCAGGTTCATTGAATCAAGTTATTGTATCAAATTTCAGGAAAACATCTTTATATATGAATTCGGGTAAGCCAAAAGTTTTTCTATGAACAGGCTTGATTTTGAGGTGCAGAAAGGCGTAATAGGTATTTCGTCGGAACTGAGGGACATGTGGAGGGGCACGCACAGAAATGGTGTACTAATTGCTTCTCCGGCCGAAGAGTAAGAAGATGTTGAGGAGTAGTCATTGTACCGCTGGTATTTATTTATTTTTATAATTATAAGGTGAATTCTCTCAAACCTTACATAATTTTTGGGTAAAAATCACACTGCTTAGTTGGACCATTATTTTTTTTGACACTTCATTTAAAATGGACACATCAAATGATACCTTATTATTATATTTTTAAAAAAAATTAATCTTTTAATTTATTTTTAGGTTCTAAAGACCTAGATGCCACTTTAATCTCTTCCATCCATTGTACCAACCACCATGGCAGCCAACCCTCATATCAAGAATCCGACCACCTACCTCCGCCACACACCCACGAGCATCATCTCCTCCGTCGCGATTCCGCCACGCTCACATCCCTCGGCAGCACCACCCCATCGCAGGGACAGGAACCACCACGCTCCACAACTTCGCCGCCTCGTCACAACGTCTCCATCCTCCGTCTAGGCGCCATCCAGCCGTCGTCACTAGTGCTCCTCGAACAGCACTCCATGGCAGTCCATAGTTGCACACTTGCAGCCGTCCATGGTAAGTGAGGTTGCTGCATCTTAGGCGGATGGGTTGCTGATGAAGGAGGAAGGGGAAACGTTTTAGGGACAAAACAAAATGGATTTGGATCAGGTTTATGGCATGGAAGATGGGTAAACGGGTTTGGGTTATAAATTTAGTACCAAAAAAAGGTGTGGGCTAGTTTTTTTGGCCCAAATAGTTAAACAAAACTTATAAACATAATAAAAATTTAAATTCTTTATTATCAAAAATAAAATAAAGTGATAAACATAAATAAAAACTCCTACGTCTACATTTTTTTATGGGAATGTTTAATTGTTTTTTTAATAATTTTAAGCCTAAAAGAAAAAAATATTAAAAGGCCACTAATTTTTTTTTTGCATGACGCTCTAGCTCCAAATATAATTCTTCTTTTCAAAAATGGTTATTTTAATTAGAAAGTGGGCCTTGCTGACCCAAACCCAAATGACCTTCTTATTCCCTAACACACTCAACCTTAACCCAATGGAGTTGCTGTGTGGAGGAGCTGCCACGGCGGTCGGACGGCTCAGCGACATGGCGACGGGTTGAGGAGGCTGCAGAGCACGGTGGTCCGATCTGTTCTGTGCGGAGGGCCAAAGGTGCGCGGCGGTGCTGGGTGGGATCTGCGGCAGCGAGCACCCTCTGCGGGGAGCGATCGGCGGCGGCACGGGGAGGAGCACGGCAGCGTGATTTATTTCATTTCAGGGAAAAAAGAAGAAAGTAAAAATGAAGAAGGTAAGAGAAGAGGAAAGAGATCCATGAAAAAAGCAGGCTTTGGCTCCAAGTCTGTTGTCTCTTTAGAGAATGTACCAGTGTATGGACCCGTGCGATGCACGGGAAATATGATAATTTTTTTTAGAATTTCATAAAAAAAAATTATATATATATATATATATGTAATTGTTTATTTTATGTTTTTGGTTTAAAATATATAGTGGGGAATTAAGTATCAAAGATTATTAAAAAATTATTTTACCTAAAATGTGGATCACAAAGTGTAATAAATATTAACATAATAACTATCATTGATATCTATTTAAGTGTAAATAGCAAGTATATATTATCTTGTAAATATGCACACTAACCTGTTACATATTCTATCTGCTATACAAAAATATTATTTATATAAACACCATAAAAGAGATTGTGATTCTATCAAAAAAATAAAATAAAAGAGATAGTGATTAACCAAAAACATATTGTCTCTTTCTACCGCTATCAAAGTAACAAATGTATTTCAAGCAGATTAATCATTTCTCAATGTAATTTATTTAAACATAATGATCTTCGTAATAATATGATTTTTTTTATTTGAAAATCTATTTAATTTATTTCTCCCCTTGCCCGTGCAAGTTAATCCTTTTCAGAAAATATATTTATTTATCACATTATTTTTTTTCTCTTCAAAATCTATTAATTTATTTATCCTTGTTTCATTTGCAAGTTAATCATTTTTTAGAAAATAATATATCCGTCATATTATCATTTTTATTCTCCTTTGAAAATTTATTTGATTTATTTCTCTTCTTTGTTTGGTATGAGTTAACCATTTTTAGAAAATATATTTATCTATTATATTATTTTTATTATTTCTTGAAAATTTATTTGATTTATTTCTCTCCTTTTCTCATCAAAGTCAACCACTTTTAGAAAATATATTTCTCTGTCTTATTATTTTTAATATTTGGCATTTCTCCCAATACCTTATTATTTTAGCTACTTCCCTCAATAATAGTGATTTTTTTTTTTTTGCAAAAAAAATATAAATTAGTATTCCCTCTGGTCCTATATATAAGAGGCAAAACCCTAAAACACACAGACCAAGGAAATGCATTGAAATAAGCTATTTGTAATTAATATTCATATAAATTTACAAATTTAACCCTTCAATAATTAATGAACAAACCTACTTATATGGAAAGTTGATACTGTCTCGTAAATATAAACCCTATTATAAATAAGGGTAAAATTGGAAATGAGCATTTAATATTTGTCAAAATCCATGCATGTCTCTTATATTTTGGACCAAATAAAAATAGTCTTTTGCCTCTTATAATAAGGACCGGAGGGAGTACTAATTAACAATTTATTGTTCCACTACCTTGATAAGATACTTCTTCGAACAATTAATATTAATATTATATATATTTTTAAAGCTACAACTCAAAAAAAAAAATTTCTCTCTTAAAAAACTATTTGATTTGTTTCTCCTTTTTTTTCATGTAAGCTCACGATTATTAGAAAAATATTTACCTAAGATATGGATTTTTTTTCTTCTCTTGAAAATCTATTTAATTTATGTCTCCTCTTTTCACCGTGCAAGTTAACTATTTTAGAAAACATTTTTATCTAATATAAAAAAACCATTTCTTGAAAAATATTTTGATTTATTTCACCTATTTTTCAGTGAAATTTAAACTTTTTTCGAAAATATATTTTTCTATTATATTATTTTCCTTCTCTGTTTAATAATTTGTTTCTTCTCTTTCTCCCTATCCAATTAATCATTTTTAGAAAATTTATCTATCTATCATATTATTATTTTTCTTTTCTTTTTAATATCTATTTAATTTATTTCTCCCTTTACCTCATGAAAGGAAATTATTTAATCAAAATAAAATTAATTGAAAGAGAAAAATTATAAATTTAATTGCTACTATTAAATAGAGTAATAGACTTATTTTAAGCACTCTAAATACTAATAATTTATTTTAAAAAAAGAAATAATCTTATTTAAAATTTAAAATTGACTAATCAAAGATTTAAATTTAATTGATCTCTTTCTAAATATGATTAAATAATTGGTGTTTGACAGAAGAACATGGTCTCATAATTTAAAAAGGTAGTAGTGAACTCCAATTAATGAAAAGATATATCAAGGCTCCCATTCTCCAATATAGCAATTACAATTTAATATTGATGTTTAAAGGACGAAAGACCTAAATCCCATCACAAATTGATATCAAAACTGAATATATCCTTTTAATTAATATAAATGTTAATTAATTCGTGACCTCTCATTCCAATTTTCATTACAAATTATTTAAATTTAAATCTAGAATGGTAATCATTTACTTAATGACGATGATTGTAAAATTCTTATAATTATAATTGAAACTAATATTAATGCTATTGTATTATTATCCTTCTTATAAAACCTTTTGTTTCTAAATTGGTATTTAATTTATAATCAAAACAATTAAATACATCATTATAAAAAGATTCTAGATAATAAACAATTATATATACATAAATATTTTCCTGATAAAATCAATTTAAAATATATATACATTTTTATAAATTAATTTTATTAAAAACATATCGTTAGGCATTATTGAGAATAAAATGTTTACAAAAAATTTGAAAATATAACTCGAAATACGAAGTTTTTAATGAAAGTTAATATTTCTTTGAATTTGTTTAGAATGTCGAATAGAATTTTGTTTTCTTTCACATGTCACTGTTTATCCTATCTACTAACTACCTTCAGCAAATATATGTAGAAGGCTCCCGTGTAGTAAAATAATTGCTCGCACAGAACTCTGATTCTTTCCAAGCAAGCCTAGCAAAAAGAAGGTTTTCATGCAATAGGACTTATTCTAAACGAAGTTGATCTGCCTTGTAAGTTTATAGTATCACATAAGCCGGTGAAAAATGAATCATGACTCATTAGAAAAATAGATTACATATAAAAAGATAAATGCAAAAAAAATATATCATCTCACAAAATGAGGACTTGTGTAGGGATCATAGTCCGCAATTTCTCTAGTCTATTTCTTAAGGCTACTTCTTTTGTGATCATATCTTTTGTGATCATGATATGAATCTCATCATTGTTATCCATAAAAAGATTATTTGAATGAAGAACTTATGAAATCACGTTAAAAAATAATAAATTATAATAATTTCAAGAATTATATAAAAATCAAAGATGAAGAAAAAATAAAAATACTGTCGGAATCACAACAACAAAAATCTTATTTAATATACATGATAGTTGGATAAAATTTAAAATATTATTTAATGACTTACATTCAAAATACATTAAATTTACCATGTAATTCTCATAAAATTCGGAGTACTCAATTTGGATGTAGTAAATTAATTATTAATTATTAATTAATATATAATTAATTATCTTAATTTACTATAATTAATCATGTGCTTAACCTGAAATAACCCAACTTATCATCTAAGTTTATCAAAATTTCTAGGTATATGAGCAAATAATTTGCATCTTACCTTATGTCACTATATAAAGTTTGTATTGTCCAAATCGAAAAGGCTAAACGAAACTGCAACAAAATAAAAAATAATGAAGACTCGTTGTCACAAAATCACAATATATAGGATAAGAAGTCCAAAAAAAATGCAAATCAAAATGTTGATTTGTGAGGAAAATAAATCCTTAACCTCATCTATATCCACATTCAGAAAGATAACATCTTAATAGGTGGAGGCGTAATTGAACCACTCCTGATAAACTGTTTGATGCTCTTTGGAGCATGAACCTATTTAGATCGGATCGAACTCCTCTTTGTTCAATTGCTGAGAAATGAAAATATCAAAATAAATAAATAAAAGATCCAAATAATAGAAGAAATGAGAAATCGGAGAGAAGTGGAAAAATTACTCTTTGATAAATCTCAAAGATGTTAATCTGAGACGCGGCAATAGAGAATATTGTATCTTCTTGTTCCTCAAATGATGATTCTTCCCTTCCAAATGAAACCCTAGCCTCGGCTGGAGTCTGAGAGCAAAGGAGGACGAACTTGAAACAGACAAAATAGAGAAGGGAAGAAGCAGAGGCACAAGGGTTTGCAAGAATATATATCCAATCCCCAAAATGTTGAGATGCTATTTAAATATTATAACAAATAAATGGCCAATAAATATGAATCAAATCAAATTTTCATATGCAAATAAAATTTGAAATCTTTCCATTGACAGAATTTTTCACAATAATTTCAATTCAATCAAATTGAATTTGAAATATGCACATTTATATTATTTAAAATTTAAAATTCAATAATGTATTTAAAAAAAAATTTAATAGGTCATTATTCCTTATTTGAAATACGTATTAATAATTCATACAAAGGTAAAAGTCGAATTAGATGCAGGCAAAAAAAAAGTTGATTGTTTGAGCAATAATATTTGAATCTAAAATAGTATTAAAATAATACATATTGAAATTTGTCCTGCATTCATGAGTAAACTGATTTAATTTTATTACAGAATCGCAAATTGTCCTACTTCATCGCAATTATCATTAAATATGGATTTTAAAATAATCTTTAAATAATAATATCCTTTAGAATCTTTATTTGGTTAATATAAATATGGATTTGTTATATCTCAATTTGAATTCCAAATATGACTCATTTAATATTTAATGTTACAATTATTGCCATATAGTGAAGCCATGATTGAAATTCCAAACCCATGCCTAATTCCTAACCTTGCAAACAAAGCACAATAGAGTGTCATGTGTAAACCGAAGCTAGCTTGCATTGTAGAAGTGACACGTGTAAAATCATACCTGATAATAGTGACAGATTGTGACAGATTTGTATATTATATAGATGAGTTTAAAAATTTGTGTTTTGGAGAGATTATGGTGGAACTGAAAATTTGTGATTTGGAGAAATTGTGAGTTTGAGAATTTGGTAATGATGGTGGAACTGTGGAACTATCGTAGAAGTGTAGAACTCACGGATGAAAGTGGTGGAAATGTGACAGGGACAAATAAGTCTTTTGATTTTAAAATTAAATGAGAAAATTAAAATGTTTTTCTAAAAAAGTAATAGAAATTAAAAATGAACTGTCATATTATGATTGAGGTGGCAATATCTTGTTGGACCACTTGGACAGTGTAAAAGTTACTCAAAATTTATATAACGTTCCAGAGAATTCACCTAATTATAATCGATGTGACAGCTGTTTTTGTCAAACTTTTGTGTAATCTGTGCTTTCTACGACAACTAGCCAATCTGTGTTTTCACGTTATCATGCTTATAATTAGGTCCGAAGGTAGTATTTCATTTCATTTGTTTTGAGCTGGATATATAATTAGGACTATATATATATCCGATCTCTACGAATCCTCGTTTCCTCTCTCCGTTTGACGGCTGAAGTATAATAAACTTATTATTGAAACATTGTATGATTTGCTTGGTATGCTTATTGGTCATTTCTGTTTTTTCTTTTTTCTTTTTTTTCAATCTTCTATCATTAAGTTTTTTCATCGAGAAAGCAGGGAATATATATATAGTCTACATAAATTTACTATTAATTTTATGATTTGTTTCATGATCGCATGATGAGTTTTAGCATTTGAACTTTTCTTATACTATGCAGAAGGTGTGCGTGCTGGATTCAAGGCAGCTTGCATTACATGCGTCGCCAGTGCTGTGCCCACAGTATGTAATTTTTCAGATTGTTGAGGACTTGCTAATAAATATACTGTGCTAAATATTTCTTTTGTAATAAAAAACCAAAATTGATAAAATTAAATTTACGTTAGTTTTCTAGGCGCAACTTTTTATTGTAATAAAGTCCTATATATTATGTATAAAAAAAAAAATTTCGGTCCTATATTTCCTCAACTAAAAAAAAGTCCTATGTTTCAGCGTCCCGTGGTTGATTATTTATGTCTGCGTGAATGTGTTAGAAAATCATATCTAATAGTAATTTCAATATAAGACTATTTTATCGTGGAAATAATTTCACTCCAATTGTTGACATTGTGGCAATTACAGAATTACCACTTTTTAATGTTGAGATGTGATATACAAGCCATGTTAATGTGTGAATGTGCCAATGAGCCCATTAGCAAAACGGAGTGAATGTGTGCCATACACTGATACAAGCCTTTGAGCTCTTAGCATTTGAGAATTAGGACATCAGCAAGGAGTCCAAAATGCTTTGTAACCATGTACTGTAGTAGGTGAAGCAGTGAACAGATTGAATCCAGGGGCATATATATAGTCCCCTGACTTTTTTTTTTTTTTCTCTTCTTCGGTTAACAACTTTCTGATACCTAATAAGCAGTGTGATTAAGAAATATGGCAATTGCGGAATTTGCTTCATTTAATTTTGCATTTTACAAATTTGCAGTTGGCTGCAGTTCGCATGATTCCATGGGCAAAGGCAAACATCAATCATACTGGTCAGGCACTTATCATATCTGCTGGTATGATCTTAATTTCATGTTACAACTTACAAGGGAAATTCAGACATGTTATCATAATATAAAAGAACTAAATAACTAATGCATGAAAAGTATGTCATTTAGTTTAGGAGAAACAAAAATAATAAATCTATTTTCATCAAGGGCAATGTATGGTTGAAAGAAGGTGAGAGAGATGGGGAGGTTTGGTCACAGCTATAAATCCATTAGTCATTTTCCCTCCAATCCAAAACTCTCACTAAATTGGAGGGGAAGGATTTTGACCTTCTTATTTTCCGAATAAAGCTCTTTTAAAGTGATTAAAATTAAAAAATGAGAAAGTAAGGACATATCCACGTCTGATCATTTAAAGTATATTGGGATCTTAACCTACTTTAGTTAATCAAGGATTAATACACTTTTACTTTTTTACTTTATATTTTTTCATTTTAGAGGAGCCTCATCCTTATTTTTTTTTTCATCCTTTTCTCTACCAAGTTTATGAACCAAATAAGGGATTAAAGGTGAGAATTATATGTTACTTTGATGAGTATGTTACGCAAGGTGAGTTGTCAAGTATTAAACTACTAGGTTTCAAAAAAAAAAAGTATTAAACTTCTAGTATTAATTAAAGGTGACATTAAAAAAATATATATATACCGTACAATTCTTGCTAAGGAAGTGCTTTGCTTGTATGTAATTAGCTTGGAAGCAAGAATCAATAAATATTACAAAGTGTATTTGCAAATTCATATATTTATATGTACTTAACAGGGATTGCTTCAGTTTCAATAAAGAAGAAATAGTGCTCACCAAATGCTGTTTATAAACTCTTGAGTGAAAGGCTTAATCTATTTCCTTTAATTTGCTTCTCTTGCCAAAAAGTGTTTGAATACATATTAATTAAACATTGGACGACTCTGGTTGTTGTACAGCATCCATTGCTGCATTTTTCGTCACTGCTGATAAAACTATCTTGAGTGTGCAAGAAAAAATTTCCAGCAGCTGGAAGAGGCTTTGAAACTATGAAGACAATGCAGTTGTATCTTCAAAAGCGTTTGTTATTCCTATTTAGATAACTATCTGTAGTTTCCTATTTTTTGTTTCTCAACTTAAACTGCAATAAGTAAAAGTGGTTGGTTCTCAACATTGTGATCTCGGTGCATGATGGAGCTACTTATTGTGATGGAACAAGATTAACGGGCTTATGGCAAAGCTTGTCTTGTGTGTAGAAGAGTCGCATGTGGAATTACAACTCCCTGCGGCATCAAAAATATTATTTCTAAGTTAGTGTGTTGATCTCTTCTGCCATCTTTGGTTGCAAGATTTATTTGTAAGCTAACACCATAAAATAAACTACGCAGAAAATGTTTCATTGAGATTTTACATTAAGTTTGGTTCTTAATTAATTGCATATGGTGTTTCACTCTCACGCCCAATTGCCCATATGGCTCGGCATTCACCTTGCACTAATCGTTTTTTGTTGTTGTCTCTCACACTCGTGAGTCTCGACCCGCCAGTATTAGTTTCTTATTGTTTCATGAATAATTAACTTTTTTGAATAAACAAGTTAATTATCTACGTCTCCCTAACTATCCAAATTTAAAAAGATTTATTTGACTTTAAAAATAGTTTAAAATTTGAATTTTTAATGCTAAACTTTGTTGTTGTTGTTATTTAAACTTACGATTTATTTTTTTTTGTTGATGAAAAAAACTAATGATCTAATATAATTTAAATGAGTTCAATCTTGATATTAGAATCAATACAATTTAAATCAAACCAAAATTAAATAATTATATACTTTAAAACTGCTCCGAATCAAACCACAAACAGCCCTGTTTCATGTTGTATTAATCTCATATGATAAAGAATAGGCTAAATTAGTGTTTTGGTCCTTTATCTTTATTTTAAGTTTCATTTTGGTCTCTTATCTTTTTTTTTTTGTTCCGTTTTGGTCCCCTATCTTTCAACCGTTAGCCTATTTTGGTCCGTTCCATCAGTTTTGCATTGACGGCGTTAGGTATCCGCCGTCAGTCCCCGGAAACCGTCTCCGCCGTCGGAAACCGCCGCCAGAATCTGGGTTTAGAGAGAGAACTCCATTTTCACTTTTCTCTCTCTTCCTCCTTCTCTTCCTCCCTTCCTTCTTCCTCCCCTTCCTTCTTCCTTCTTCTTCCTTCTTCTGCAGCAACATGCACCTTGAGGGACAAGTGCAGCTTGGGTTCTTCTTGTTCGGGAAGTAATTAGAGTGACACGGTTGTGGAAGAAAAAGAGGGTGATTCTCCAATTCCCCTCTCTCCAAATGCAGAATACAGTCCAATAAATGATTTAAGGTGGAGAATACACCATAGCTGATGATCATAATCCATAACTCACCCAACTGAATATAAACAAGAAACAAACAACTATCCAAAAATAAAGAAAAAGAAAGAATAGGGAGAGGAAATTAAAAGTTATTACATTACTAATGAAGAAATATTAGACCCAACAGAAGATAAACAGAGAAATTAACATCATATTGATGTGTATAAACCAAGTTAAATTAAGCTCCAAATAGTTTTTTCTATTTCCCATTTCTTCTTTCCCCCTTTTATGTTTCAACTACTAACAATAAGCAATGAAGGAATAGCTGATAAATTTAGTGTGGCATTCTTATCAGAACCATGATCTCTAATATTGTCCCTCTTGTTATCCTTTGAAGATATTTTGCTCCCAAAAACTCTCATAGGACTACCACTATGAGAACTCCAACCACAAGACCAATGGAGTCATGTTCTGAAGCACCATTATAGGAGGAGTAGGAGGAAGGAAGAAGAAGGAAGAAGGAAGGGGAGGAAGAAGGAAGGGAGGAAGAGAAGGAAGAAGAAAGATAAAGGTGAAAATGGAGTTTTCTCTCTCTAAACCCATATTCCGGCGAGATTTCGGTAGTGGTTTCCGGCGGCAGCGACGGTCCGGCCACTGACGGCGGATACCTAATGCCGTCAATGCAAAACTGACGGAATAGACCAGAATAGGCTAACGATTGAAAGATAGGGACCTAAACGGAACAAAAAAAAAAAAGATAAGGGACCAAAACACTAATTGACACCTCTTGTTCCTTTGGCTTGTTGTATACCTGAATCTCCTTATTCTTAAGACCCGAATCTCCTCAAGATAAGGTGACCCAATATAAGATGATTCTATCGCCCGTCCTTAAAACAGAAGTTGTTTTTTTTTTTTTTTAATCAGGAAAAACAGGAGTCGTGGTTTGAATGGTAACTAAGCGACTGTTTAGGTGTAAAAAGGTAGAAACAATTGATTCCATTGTAGAAGTTATTTTTTCAATAGAAGGTAGTATATTTTGCCAAAAAAAAATCCAAGAACAAATTTTTTTCCCCCAAAAAACTTGTTTTTACTGAATTCAAACGTTAGAAATTAAATGTGAGTTGTTAGTCCCACATTGGATAGTAATGGGCAAAATGTAGGATATGTAAGAGAAGTGACCCATATACTCAATGCCTCAAGGTTTTGGGTGGAGATGTGGTGTTTTGTTCTCTTGGTGATATGGTCATTAGCCCTTGTATCGAAAGTCTTCCTGACCTGCGGTGGAGTCAGGCGACGTGTCCCGTTGGTTGGTAATAGCGGTGCAAATATAATGATGTGGGGGACTCACTTGAGGGGGAGATTATAATGTGAGTTGTTAGTCTTGTAATTGATAGGAGTGGGCAAAATGAAGGATATATAAGAGAGATGAACTATATACTCAACACTTTAAGGTTTTGGGTGGGGATGTGGTGTCATGGTCTCTTGTTATCTCAGTCATTAGCCTATTGTTGCTCCCTGGACTCCTCAACACCAAAACATTGTGTATTTTGATTAACACACATTGTGTATTTTGGTTAAAACACAATCTCATTCTGTGAATATATTATTCTCTTTTCATTTTTGTTTTCCCAACATAGGCGTACAAATGCTAGATATGATGTTACTCTTGAAAATGATTATGATGCTTCGCTTGAAAACAAGCGAATTGGACAATGACATGCTCAAACCTTTATCACCAAAGCTAGTTACAAAAAGGGAAAATACTATAGGTAGTAAAAGTAAGGCTTAATTGCACTTTTGGTCCCCCAGGTATGACATATGTGCGATTTTGGTCCCCCAAGTTCTAATTGAGCCAATTGGGTCCCCTAAGTTTTCCAAATGTTACAATCAAGTCTTTCCGTCCAACTTCTATCCATTTTTTAACGTTGACCGCGTTGACCCTTAGTTTTTATTAAAATATTAACTTTTTAATTAAAAAATAAAAGTAAAAAATGTAATTAAGCCTAGAAACAAAGAGGGAGCCACCTGTTAGTCGCCGGAGAAACAGAAGAGGCAGCGCTAATTGCATAAGCGGGGGTGAGAGGGTGGCGCTTCACACATAGTAGTAGACACTGACTGAGCGGAGAGACCCTGGGTTTGCAGACTAACTCTTGTTTCATATATATATTTTTTTAGTGAAAACCTTAATTCCTGAATTAAAACAACTCAAAACCCTAACCCCTTCTTCCCCATCATCTCCCCCCCCCAGCACCCACCCACACCCTTTCGATCTGATGGTGTCACGACATGGTGGAGGCTAG
Organism: Echinosophora koreensis; assembly: GCA_035048595.1. Lineage (NCBI taxonomy): Eukaryota > Viridiplantae > Streptophyta > Magnoliopsida > Fabales > Fabaceae > Echinosophora > Echinosophora koreensis. The sequence continues at coordinate 8,651,616 of JAPCYP010000001.1, read as the reverse complement.
GGCGGTGCTGCTATGACCGGCGACAGCCACACCAGTGGATGACCTCACTCGGCTCTTCTTCCTCCGTCGACAAACTAGCACAAACCAACACCGGCGACCGAACCACACTATCCTGCTTCACCTTATCCGGCCAGCCACCACGCGCGAACCACCGTCCTCTTCTTCTCCTTCTTTGCGCGAATCATACTCTTTGCAGATCTATTCTAAACTAGTGAAATGCATGTCTTTTCTTTACTCTGTTGCAAGGGGTTCATGGTGGCTTTGGTGTGTTTGGCATGGGTATTTTGTTGATGTTGGTGGTGGGTAGAAGGGTGGTGGTGGTAGTGCGGTTGTGGGATTGACAGTGGTGGGGAAGATGGGTAGGATCGCAGAAGAAGCTGTCATTTTTTTTTACTTTTATTTTTTAATTAAAAAATTAATATTTTAATAAAAACTACTGGTCAACACGGTCAACGTTAAAAAATGGATGGAAGTTGGACGGAAGGACTTGATTGTAACATTTGGAAAACTTAGGGGACCCAATTGGCGCAATTAGAACTTGGGGGATCAAAATCGCACATATATCATACCTGGGGGACTAAAAGTGCAATTAAGCCTAAAAGTAACAAGTATAGTCAAATCCAGATGAACTATCTCCTAACGGCTACAAATTGGAAAAGGATCTGCAATTTTGACATTTGAGAGAATATCCCAAGATTTGTAACCACAATATCTCATTTGTATTGAAAAGATTAACTTATAAACTTTTAAAATATTGAATACACAAATTCTAACTCAAAGTTTCTTTCTTTGAAACTATAATCAATGCCTTCAGAGCAACGGTCAACATTTACAATTTTTTATTATTATTATTATTATTATTATTGATTACTAGTATTCGACAAGGTAGTTAAAACCGGACCGGACCGGCCGGTTCAACCGGTTGGACCGGGAACCGACCTGCCGTCCGGTCCGGCCAGCTCCCATAACCGCTCTATAAAAGAACCGGATGGAGAATCGCTGAACCGGCATGGAACCGGGGAAACCGGGCAAAACCGGTGTTTCACCTGATTTCACCGGTCTGAGTAAAAACGTTCTGCAGCTGCTCCTCTGTCCCTCTTGGATTCAGCAGCCACCCACGACAACGATCTCCGACAAGCTATAGAGATGATGGGAGGAGGAAAACAGAGAGAGGAGGACGTGTTAGACAACGAAGAAGAGGGAGGTCAAACCATGAATGTGAAAAACCAGATCTTGAAATCAAAATTGTGAAGAAGCACCGTGTAAGACAGAAGGAAGAGGATGACGAGAGATAGGGGTTTTGCGGCTGAATGTGGAATGGAGACATTGGATATAGGGTGCGTTTGATTTGTAAAAGGTATCAGGACAGTACAGGACAGATAGGACAGCACAGGACAAATCCTTGAGTCACAGGACAATTCTTTGTCTTGTACATTGTTTGATGGATAATGGACAGCACAAACAAAATAATATTAAATTTATCGGAATACCCTTTATAATATATATATTATATTATTTAATATATAAATATAGACAATAGAGAGAGAGAGAGGAGAGAGTGAGAGAGGGGAGAGAGAGAGGAGAGAGAAAGAGAGAGGAGGGGAGAGAGAGAGGGGAGAGAGAAAGAGAGATAGAGGAGAGAGAGTGAGGGAGAGAGAGGAGAGAGAGAGGGAGGGAGAGAGAAAGAGAGGAGAGGGGAGAGAGTGAGAGAGGGGGGAGAGAGAGAGAGGGGAGAGAGAGAGGAGAGAGAAAGAGAGAGAGGAGAGAGAGAGGGGGGAGAGAGGAGAGAGAGAGAGAAGAGAGATGTAAAGATAATTTTGTCTTTTGTTAGTCTGTCCATGGGACAAAAAGTTGTCCCATGGTTTGGTGGGGGACAAAATTCTGGGTTTTTGTCCTGTCCCTCACCCCATTTTTTGTCCTGTCCCCTGACCACTTTTCAAATCAAACAGGGGACAAAAATTTTTGTGCTGTCCAGTCCCCTGAATTTTTGCAAATCAAACGCACCCATAGGGTTCCTTCTTTTTAACTTTTGAAGCCAAACGGGTTTGGGGTCCAACCCAAAGTTTTTGAGTAAAATGTCAATGGACCGAAGCCCAAAATGTCCTCCTCCCCTGAATAAGTAGTCAACTAGCTTTACATCTCCCAATCTCTAATTTCTATCAATAAAATTAATGAATCTCTCTCTTTTTTTTTATTCTCAATTAATGAATCTCTATTAACGTGTCCACAAAATGTTTGGAAAAAATTTCTTTTACAATACTATTAAGGATACGTGTAACTATGTATTATTTTCTTTCTTTGATATTATCATTTATATTACATTAAACAATAAAATATATTATTTAATTAATACCGGTTCAATCACGGTTGAACCATTGAACCAGTATATTCATCGGTTCAATTATCAGTCCGATTTTAAAAATGTTGGTATTCGACGAAATTTGGCTGATAAAAAGTAAAAACATTGTATTTGAAGCGAGAGAAAAAAACAAAAAGAAATAAAAAGCGGAATGGGACAGGTGCGATGGCTGGAGTGGATATAACGTTAACGAGGAGTCAGCTCCGTGGAACATAATTGACTGAAATAAATAATCGGTTACAAAGGGTATATGTGAATATTGAGTTAGTATTCCCAAACGCTCCCTTAACCCACCACCGGCCAAATCCAAATCCAAATCGATTACTATTCTGGATATTTGTTTTGTAAGATGAATTTAGGGCATCGGTGAGCTGGAACAAAGTCAACAAACTCAGATGCCAACGATTTCAAAGATACAAACTCAGTCACGTTAGGTTAGGTAGTGGGTTTTGTCGGGAATCTAGGTCGAAATGGTGGTTTCCGATAGTCCCAACGGCGGCGCTTCTACACCGCCACCGCCACCTCCACCGGAACACGGGATCACAAAGCCCATCTCCCTCGCTGGTCCCACCGATGCTGACTTCCAACGTAACCTCGATTTGGAGAAGGTAACTAACTAATTTCTCATTCTAATTCATTTCATCGTTCATTCCACACCTTCAAAAATTGTCATTATTAAATCGATTTGGTTTTGTTTCTTGTGCCAGTTCTTGGTTGATTCGGGGCTTTACGAGAGCGATGAAGAAGCTGCAACCAGACAAGAGGTTCTTCGCCGCCTTGATCAGGTATCATGCTTTTCTCAACTTGCTTATCATGAAAATCACCTTATTCTGTTTCTTAGTTATTGAAGCATTAATCAAATACTGAGGTGTTCCATTTAGGGTTTCATTTACCACTTTCTCTTTGTTATGTTGTTTTATTTTGCTCGTGTTATGAATCTATGCTAAAGATTTCCCTCCAATTTCTGAATGACCATTTATAAACTTGTTTTTATTTTTATATTGTACATATTAAATAACATGTGTTGGAATGTTTATGATTCATTATGTTCTTAATTGCCAGTGGTACGATGGCTTAGTGATGGTTCATTTTTTCTAGTCACCATTAAGGTGTTTTACTATCATAAATTTTGATTGTGAAGTTAACTGGCTATGTAGATTGTGAAAAGCTGGGTGAAGCAGTTGACCCGCCAACGAGGCTACACAGATCAGATGGTTGAGGATGCAAACGCTGTCATTTTCACTTTTGGTTCTTATCGACTAGGGGTGAGTGTGCTAGTGATAACTTTTCCCGACTCATTCTAGTGCTTGTGTTTGCGTGTAGTGAAAATTTGTATACAAGGGACAATTACAAATTTCTATTGATCATTTTGGAGTCTGGTGCACTTCAATTCAAGACTTGCTTATACTTCTTCACTCGACTCATCATAGCTATATGCCCGGAATGTAGAAAACAAATTTTTGCAGACAAACTGTTCTGAAAGACTAACTAATAATCTCAGGATAATCGGTATGGTGGTCCCTTTCTGCTTAACACTTGACACCTTTTATAAATATAGTCATAGCTGCCGCACAAGAAAGAGGCACCTGATTTTTTTTTTTGGTATATGCTGATGAGTATCTCAATAATGTTTAATTCCCCAGGCCCAGGCAGTGCTGGAGTCCGATTGTATCAGTTGATTGTTTTTACCAATATCATGCTTCAGTCACTGTCAGCAAATGACTGATGGGTGATGATTTCTATTGAATTTCATTTACAATCTTATCATAAAATGTGTTAATAATCTTTCATTCTGAATGAATGTTAACAGCTTCTTCCCTTCCCTCCACCCTTCATTTGGCTTAATATGTTCTTGTAGCAAAAAATGTTATTCTGTTCTAAAGAAAATAGTAGCATACAGTAAATAGTCAACATATTGTTGTTTTACAGTGTGTTGCTGTCTGTTTTTTAAGTCACTGTTCTGTAAGTATTTCGATATGTAGCAACAATTCAATCATTTGCAGGTGCATGGACCTGGGGCTGACATAGACACTTTGTGTATTGGTCCTTCTTATGTGAATCGAGAGGTGATACACTGCAGCTGGTTACTTTTCTCAATTTAGAATTATCCTTGGCATTTGTTATATTTTAGCCAATATATCTCTCTATTGTAGGAAGACTTTTTTATCATTTTGCATAGCATCCTTGCTGAAATGGAAGAAGTTACTGAACTCCATCCAGTTCCTGATGCACATGTCCCAGTATTGAAATTCAAGTTCCAGGGAATATCTATAGATTTGCTGTATGCAAGTACATCTCTTTTGGTTGTCCCAGAGGTAAGTTTGGTTACCTTATTTAGCAGGGCCTTTATCAATTTCTGAGAGCCTCTCTCTCTGAGTTCTGAGAGCTCATTTCTGTGTGAGAATTTTATTTTTAGTACAAAAACATAGTGTTGCGTTAAGAATTTGAAGGCTTTTCTAAGACAAGCACACCATCATTTATAAAGTCTGAAGCTCCTCATGCTTTTAAAATTTGATGCAGCCATGCCTCTTCTTCCTTAAGTGTCCTAAATATGTACCCCTATCATTGTGTTATTTATCTTCTTTTCTGCTTTTAGCATGTTTGATTTGAAGTGTAGGATCTTTATCTATTTGCCCACTGCTATATTTCAGTGTAAACATTAGGGAGGATGTGGGAAGGAGGAGTGGTTTTTTTTATTGTTTGAGGCAATATTGTTTAAAATTACGGTGCTGGCCTTCATTTAGCACACTTAAGTTTGGTAAATGCATATTTCAATTGTTGATCTTAATTTATTTATGCAGTTTGTTGAGTTTGTTATTGGAAAAAGTTTTTAATCAGGGTTGCATTTATTACTATGTATCCATTTCATGCTGCCTTTTTGCATTCTTGATTGTTTCTAATAAGAGAAAAGTACGATACCTTGGTTTTCTTCCCCTTGGTACTTTCTCAATCTCCTCCCTTAGAATTTGATTTTCTTTTAAAATAGTCTTCAATTTGATATTGTTTTCAATCACACTTGTCCACAGGACCTGGATATCTCACATGGTTCCGTGCTGTATGATGTTGATGAACCAACTGTTCGAAGTCTTAATGGCTGCCGTGTGGCAGATCAAATTCTTAAACTTGTTCCAAATGTTGAGGTTAATATATGTGTTCTTTAGTTTGGTTCATTGATATATTGGTATATTAGATTTAATGCTCTTTGCCTCTTTCATCCTTTTAACTCGATAGTCTGTTAACCCTTGACAATGATAGCACTTCCGAACTGCACTGAGATGTTTAAAGTTTTGGGCTAAAAGGCGTGGTGTTTATTCAAATGTAAGAGTGACACCTACAACCTCTAGTTTTTTATCGCCAATGACATTATCTTTTACATTTCTGTCTTCATTCCCTTCTTTCCGAATATTCAGGTTACTGGATTCCTTGGCGGTGTAAATTGGGCCCTTTTGGTTGCTCGAGTTTGCCAGCTTTACCCAAATGCAATCCCTAGTATGTTAGTTTCACGGTTCTTCAGGGTCTATACACAGTGGCGGTGGCCTAACCCTGTAATGCTATGCTCTATAGAAGAGAATGAACTGGGCTTCCCTGTATGGGATCCTCGTAGAAACCCCCGCGACAGATTTCACATTATGCCAATAATTACTCCTGCATACCCTTGCATGAATTCCAGCTACAATGTCTCGGCAAGCACTCTTCGTGTTATGATGGAACAGTTATGCTATGGCAACAAGATCTGTGACGTAAGAGGAGTCTATTATTCTTAGTTTATTTTAATTTTGTGACTATCTTTATTTGATTGATACTTTTACTGTTAGGAAATTGAGCTTAACAAAGCCCAGTGGAGTGCACTTTTTCAGCCATATCTCTTTTTTGAGGCATACAAAAACTATTTACAAGTGGACATAATCGCAGTAGACGCTGATGATTTACTAGCGTGGAAGGGTTGGGTAGAATCTCGGTTGAGACAGCTTACCCTGAAGGTAGTGTCTTGTCATAATCTGTAATAAGACCTTCCTCCACTTGGTTCAGTTCATGTCTGTTTTTTGTTCTTTTAAAATATCTAATATCTGAACATTTTGACCAACTCTTTTTTATTTTGGCTATATATTAACATATGCTTTTCATTTATCTCTGAGCAGATAGAGCGGGATACAAATGGGATATTGCAGTGTCATCCCTATCCTCATGAGTATGCGGATACATCCAAGCCTTGTGCACATTCTGCATTTTTCATGGGCTTGCAAAGAAAAGAGGGGGTAAGAGGTCAAGAGGGGCAGCAATTTGATATACGTGGAACGGTTGATGAATTCAGACAAGAAATTAATATGTATGTATATTGGAAGCCAGGGATGGAAATTTATGTTTCTCATGTTCGTCGAAAGCAGCTCCCTGCATTTGTTTTTCCAGATGGTTACAAACGCAGTCGGATTCCAAGGCATACGAGTCATCCATCTGAAAAAATGGGTGAGGATGCTACAAAGTGCTACTCTGGGTCTTCTGAAAGATGCATCAAGAGGAAAAATGACCCTGAAGTGGTGGATGTGACGCCAAGCAAACCAGAAAAGCGAGCCTCTATTAGCCCACAGAGGCTAGATTGTGTTTCTCCTGAAAGTTCTACTAGTAGATCAGGTGGTACATCTCAAATGAGTATTGATTATATTGAAGGGGTTAGGTTAGATGGTTCAACAACCAAGGATGCTGACAGCAATTGTGAAATTAAGTCATCTGATGGACTCTTAGGAAGTGATTTAAGTACTGAAAGACCTGGGATTGCAGATTAGTGAAATGGGAGTTGTTGACTCCACAGATGATAGGCAGAAATCAAGGAGTCCAAAAGTTCAGAATGAGGTAAGCCTGCTGAACCAGTGGAGGAACCTTCCCTCAGAAGTTGTTTGGTTCATGTGAAGTTCCTTAATTAGAAGTTGGTGATCCGTTTCAGAATGGAGTCGATGGGAACAAAGCTCGGGATCTGGATTTAGATTGCTTGGAGGGTACAGAAACTGCATCAACCGGAAGCTTGCCAAACTGTGAAGAAGGTGCTGTCGATATGGATCCACGACTAGACAAAGCTTGTAATTTCACAACCAGTGCTGAATTTTCAGATTATGTACCAAGTGCCAGCACCCCGAACCTCAATTGTGAGGTGAGTTTTTTCATTTGAGGACTTTTGGATTAGGAACTGTTGTGGATGGCAGTGAAAAACTGGAAGTCTGGGAGATAGTAAGAGTCAGGGATCTTTGCAGGGTGATATTTGTGTGGCAGATCGAGATCGGTTCTGAAGAGTGGGTGTTTTCATGGAAATAGAGTATTTCAAAATATCTTGATGGAAGAAATGAAGGTTTTGAATTTTCTGATCTTGTTTTATCCACAACAAAGATGAACTAATTTTATAATACTCTAAACGCTTCTTTGCATCACTAGCGGTTATCAGAAATTTTAACTATCATGGGTTTTCAAAAGGAAAAAGAGAGTATAATCTTGCCTACTATTTTTTAGACTGATTTGATTATTTTTCTTTGTTATATCTCATTAACATATCAAATCAGAACTGACCTGTCCCTATTCTTTTCCTGTCTTGTTGGGTCTTTTTACTTTCACCCACTGTTTTTACATAGTATATTTCCCCTGCTTGTTTCAAGTTATTTTGGCTATCAATTTTCATGGTCATTGAATTGCTTAGTCAATTTTCTCACTGGTGAATATGTGGTCGCAGGTTCTGCACCACTATACGTGCTATGCTTCCAGTAACTGTGCTTAAGAATTTGACTTGTTTTGTGTATATAGAGGCTCAGAGATCAAAACCGACCTTTATTTCATTTTTTCAAATTTTTATTTAATGCTTTGTTGGATTGCTAATTATTATTCTTTCTATTCCCCATATTGTGTATATAGCCAGATGTCAGAGTCGGAAGTGTTGTATAAACTCAAGATGGGGCTAGGTCAGAATCTTTGACGAAGCTAGGGAAGAGCATGCTTTTCGACTCTTTCAATGTGTTTAAGATGTCTTCAATCTTCATAATGTCCTCTTTGGTTTTGGCTTTTGCAGGAGGGTGAGTTTGTAGTGAATCACGGGACATTTGGGATGTGAATCGCTGAAGGTGCCTACACTGCTACCTTATGCTTTTTTGGGGCTATTGCTGTGCAGATCCTGAGTGGGTGTGAGGCTATATTTGAACAACGAGCTGATGCAAATGATGCAGTGAAACAGAACAGATTGGGGTCTGGGTGATGGCGTTATGATAGTCTACTCACTGCATGATGAAGATGCTTAAAAATGCAGTCTCACATCCTATTGTCTCTGAAACATCGTCTCATCTCATCTTCAGAGCTGTGAATTGTCTCACTTCACCTTAACATACTTTCGTACTTTGATTTTAGAGGAGTTGGAAATCTGTTGTTTGCTTGTGATGTGTTTGATACATTATGTAAATGTAATCAAATAGTCATTTCATCAGTGCAGTAAGCTATCTTGTGACTGACTAATTGTATCTTTCATCAGTAGGCTATCTTGTGGTTGATAAACATACTGACAGATTATTCTGAGTTACGGACTTACGTTGATAGGCTGATAGCTTTATCATCATCATCATCATCCCACCACCGTAAAGGATATTTTTAGAAGAAAGTCTATTAAATCACGTTGCAAATCATATCCAAAACGCTCTTTATGTCACCATATTTTTGGTAAAATGCTTTTTGTTTCCATTCGAAAACAGTATTATTACATAATTTACATTTTACCGCTCATTCAAATTTTCTAGGCGTGGAATACTGCCTCGTTAAACACTAAACAAGCAGCTCCTTTCATTTTCGCTTACAGCATTACTATCCTTGTAACTAGAGATGTACCGGGCATCGCCAAGAAGAGGAGTGAGGTCAAACTCAGTTGCCACTCTTTTACGTGCAGAACCTGAAGGACAGCACTGACGAAGAACTTGCAAAATCACCTTAGTGGAAGGTCTGGTTGAGGGTAATGAGCTTGTGCAAGTAAGGCCTAAATTGAAGACTGTTGTCATTGCTTCCTCATGACATGTTTCTTTGATACCCTCATCAAAGGCCTCGGTAATGCACTTCCCTTCACTATAATGCTGCCATGCCCAATCAACCAGGCTGCTTGCATGTTCGCTTCTACTATTAGGCTCTCTTCCTGTTACAAGCTCTAGGAGTACAACCCCAAAACTATATACATCAACTTTCTCATTAATCTTGGTTGAATAGGCATATTCTGCAACGCAAGAGAAGCCTACAATTAGATTACTTCACAAAAGGATCAATTGAGTTCAACATGAATATAAAACAATAGTGTTATACCGACACAAAAAATTTGGGTTACACCCAAATGCTGATGTGTTAATTATTATTTACCAACATTTATCGTTTATGGTTAATGTTTATCATTTGTTACAAAAATGATACTGAGTTAACCATTCGAAAAACATTGGTAACTAATAATCAACTCATCGATAACATGGTATAACCCAAGTTTTTAGGTGTAGATATGTAACATTACTGAAAATAGTTGTGCAGTTGGCATCATTTACCTGGTGGAATATAGCCGAAAGACCCTGCTAGAGCAGAGATTGTGTGTGGCTCCCCAGGCTTTGCCAACATCCTAGCGAGCCCAAAATCTGCAATACAAGCCTTAAACTCGGAGTCCAGCAGTATATTGCTAGACTTGACATCTCGGTGGATGATTGGGGGTGAACAGTCATGGTGCATGTAACATAGGCCTTGTGCTGCCCCAATGGCAATCTTCAACCTCATTGGCCAACTCAACAATAGGTGATTGTTGTTGCTTGAACTCAACTCAGTAACTGATTTTTTCTTCTTTCCATGAAGCCATTTGTCCAAGCTATGATTTTCCATGTATTCATAAACCAGAAGCTTGGAATTCTCACTTGAATAGCAACACAAAAGCTTCACTATATTAGAATGCCGAATTCTGCCCAGTATTTCAACTTCAGACATGAATTCTTTGTCCAGCTTGTCATCCACATCTTTGCAATTCCAAATCTTCTTCACAGCAACATAGTCACCCTGACGATTCGAAGCAACCCGGTAAACTTTCCCAAAGCCTCCACTTCCTATGAGGTTGTTATCTGTCAAACTAGAGAAGAGGTTTATTTCTGTGAGATCAAACCTCTGGAATGAAGTAAGCCTCCATGTTGAATGGCTACGCCTACAGTGCTTTTTGCCCCAGTGCCTTCTCAACTTACAGAATGCAAGAGTGGCAGTGGCTAGCAACACAATGATGGTAACAACAAGGATCAGGGCAAGTAATTTTGAAGAGGACTTGATTGAATGTGGTGGGGTTTTGGTCAAGCAGTTTGAAAGGTTGAAATTTGGATTGTAAGCACAAAGCTTTGGATTGTTCAAGAAACTGTTTTCATATGCAAGGTTGTTAAACTCATCAGGGATGTTCCCAGAAAGGTTGTTGGAGGACAAGTTGAGAAAAATAAACCTCAATTCGGCAAACTGAGGTGGGATTTCACCAGATATGTCGTTTTCAGACAAGTCCAAGTAAACCAGGTTAGGAAGAGCACTAATAGCAATGGGGATTTGGCCTGAAAGTTGGTTTCTTGAGAGAGTTAAAGTGTTCAGTGATCCCCATGAGATAATCTCCAATGGAAGTGCACCAGAAAGTTGATTCCCATCAAGCATGAGAGTAGTAACACGCGAAAGACCCGTCAATTCCCTTGGAATTTCACCCGAAAACATATTGTTCCTTGCATCAAAAACCACTAGATTTTCAGCTGAAGAAATCCCAAGAGGTATCTGACCAGAAAACTTGTTGTTTCTGATCTCAAGTCTAGACATACCCCAAGACAATTTACTTGGAATTTGACCAGAAAATGAATTGTTGCTTAGCATCAAGGTTGATAGGTTCCTCAAAGTCCACAAACCCAAAGGAACCTCCCCTGAAAACTTGTTATCAAAAAGCTGAACAAACCTCAGTGAAGTACAATTCCCAAGCCATTGAGGCAAGTTTACACTAAGATTATTGGAAAAAGCAATCACACCAATCAAAGCACCACCTGCACATAAATGTTGTGGCAACCCACCACTGAATCGATTATCAGCAACTTCAAAAGCTACAAGCTTAGAATGCAATCCTAACTCTATAGGCAAAGTTCCATTCAACTCATTGCTGAAAACACTGAAATTCTGTAGCTTTGGCAATAAGCCTAAACTACTTGGAATCTCACCAGACAATTGATTCGAAAGCAAACGCAACACCTTCAAATTCTCCAACTTCCCAAATTCTTCAGGTATAGAACCTGTCAAATTGTTCATTCCTAAATCAATCTGAGTCAAATTCAACGCCTGCACCGAGTTAGGTAACTCACCCGACAACCTATTACGATACAAAAACAACGAATGTAAATTCTTATTGTTCCAGAACAAACTACGAGGGATGTTGCCTGTTAAGTTGTTCATCGACAAATCTAACTGCTCAATGCTCGTGAGATTACCGAAACTTTGTGGAATTTCCCCGATTAGGTTACACCGTGTCATCCACAAAAATTTCAGATTCTTCAGGTTCCCGAATTCGACCGGAATCGGCGTCGGAACGAACATGAAGTTATAAGCCAAACCGAGATTTTCTAGTTTCGACAAATTTGCGATTTCTTTGGGGAAGGTTCCGTTGAAGTTGTTCTGGAAGAGGTTCAGCGTTTGAAGCTCCGAGAGGTTTCCGATCGCCGGCGGGATGTCGCCGGAGAAACTGTTGCCGCCGAGGTTGACGTAGGTGAGGCTTTGGAGGCGGTGGATGTCTGCGGGGATTTGACCGGAGAGGTAGTTTTGGGAGAGGTCGAGGTATCGGAGGTTGGAGCAGTTGTACAAGGTTGTCGGGAACTGTCCGGGTATGGAGTTGTTGGAGAGGTCGAGTTTTGTGAGGTTCTTGAGGTCGCAGATTGTGGATGGGAGCTTCTGAGTGATGTTTTTCCCGGCGAGGAGGAGCTCCGTGACGGCGCCGCCGGTGCAGTTGACTTCCGGCCAGTCGCACGGCGATGATGGGGAGGGTGGGGTCATTGATTGGAGGCCCAGTTGGTGTTTGAGGTTGACGAGGATGGTTTGTTCGGTGGTTGTGGGTTGTGAAATTACTTGGGAGGGTAGTGTGATGCTGAGTAAGAGGAAGAATTGAAGTGGGAGTTTCAGGATGGATAGGGGTGTTTTGGTCATTTGGGATGTGCCTCTTCGTCCCTCCTTCAGCTGGGGATTTTGCCGGGAAATCATGGCCAGGTTTTGGGTCAAAATTCAAATGTTCTGTCCTTACTCTCTAATGTGATTAGTGTCCAAGTGTCTTCTATCAAGTTTGAGAATTCAATTTAACTTATATAATAGTAGTACTCATCACTATAACAATAATTGTTGGGTACATATCAGTATTAAGTGTATCATTTTCATTTTACATATTAGTAAAATGATATAATGAGAACTCAAGTGTACAAATATCACTCTATATGTGTATGTTTAAAACTTTAAATATGCATGGTTATTCTCAACAATAGAGGCCTTAGAAAAAAGACACTAACTCTGGAATTAGATTACATGAGTGTGACTGAAAATGATGGAAGCAATACAGCAGTCAACTTTATTAATTAAACTAAAGAGTTTGGTTCAAACACGAGTGATTAAAATCATAAAAATATCGTGATGGCCAATTGGCTACTACTGGAATTTTCCACTCGATGACTTATAGTTACATGGGTTAGTTAAAATTACAGATACGACATACCATCATTATTTCTCTTTAAGACCCCAAAAAAAATAAAAAATCATTATTTCTCTTTATTCTCTGGATATTTGATTTCAACCAAATGAACTGATTGGTTTAATCCTCATCGCAAAGGGTAACTTAATTAGATCAGCATAGAATTATGTTATTTGACCATCAAATTTTTGATATCGTATATATTTATTTCTATTTCTCACCTACTTTTTATTTTTTTTATATACACATTTCTCATATTAAGCTGCTTGCACATATTGAATGGTCATGACATTGTACATAGCATCGTTTTTATTTTATTTTAATAAACACTTTTATTCAAGTTGGATATTTCTTTCAATTAAAAACGTGATAGTTAGATAAAGTATTTCTTAAAATAGGGATTGGGATTTATCTTTTGCCATACTATGAGAGAAGGGAATTACTGTGCATATCGGCTCACAAATCTTAGTTTGAAGAAAGATTATGGTTGACCCTCCCCACCCTTTTTCCACCCCACACCAAAACCCCCCAAAATCCCAAGCTAAGGCTCCTCTTGATTAATGATGTTTTAGAGGCTTTATTCCTCTGACTAGTTAGTTCGTAGTTGCTCTCTTTATGAGCTTTAAGCCCCTTCATGTACCAAAAAAAATAGCGATTTCGTAGTTGCTCTCTTTATGGGCTTTAAGCCCCTTCATGTACCAAAAAAAATAACAATTCTAGGATTTGATGCTTTGCCATTATAAATGATGTTTAATTCGCTTTACTATGACTAACCATTTTCATACCAAGATTACTTTTGACTCAATTAAGTAAAGTAAATTAGTTGAGGTGAGGGCAAATTAACTTAGAAACTACCTAATTGCAATACTTATATGAAAGACATGTTTAGTGAGAATTGTTTATATTTTAAGATTGTGAGGATAATGAATCTCGATCATATAATATATTTCGTTGATAGGCAAATATTGTTATGTTAGTTTTTTCTCCTATATCAGGGTTTGAACCCTAAACCTCCAACTCTTTATACCTTTAGCTCAAAGTTAAAAGTTATTTAATAATCATTTGATCACTTAATAAAATCACATGCATTTATCTTCTATCCAAAACAAATCGCTGCCTTGAAATGTCATGACCCTGGGAGAATACTTTTATTCTTTATCAATTTGTAGTTGATTTAATTTTGGGAATTAGCCAATCCTAAGGTTAAAATTAAACAGCTTTCTCCCTCGACAAAGTCTTTACCAAAAGGAGAAAAAAAAAAAAAACACTTTTGGGATAATCGTAGTATGATGCCAAATGATCGACTCCTGCCATGTATATGAAAAAGGCTTTGTTGGAAGATGTAAAATCCACTTTGGTGATCTTTATACCTTAAAATGGATTAGTATCTGACTATCAGTTGGAAGATACTCTTGGTATAAAAAAAAATAACGTATTCATATTTTTCTTTTAAAAAACAGAGGACGAAAGAAGGAAGATGAATCATATCAAGCGACTATGGTTTCATCTAGCTTGAATAGGACTAGCTACAACTATAACCACTCAAGTGAAATTCCACCTGAAGTAGGCTGCATATTGTGCTTGTGTATAGTAGTAACCCATACACATGGAAACTTGGGGATCAAACTCAACTTATTAATCCCAGCCAAAGTGTCGGCTCCAAAGCTTCTCATGAGTTCTCATGAGTCATGACTCGTCCTGGAGTACACAAGGCAATCATGAATTTGGATGAGTGCTAAAGGAAGTGACCAAATGTCAAGTGGTAGTTGGGACGGTTCCCATTTTCTTAAATATATATATATTCTATCCAAGTTGAGGGCCTTTTTCTTGTCTATGGAATATGGATCACTAAATGTTACTAAGTCAAACTTTCAAAAGCCATCATTTTAACTAGAGGGGTATCGCTTTCTACTCCTCCTCGAATGCTTACTGATTTAGTACTATTTTAAAGTGGTCAAATACTCGAGCTCGTGATCGTGGATCTGCAGTTTTTCCTGCTAATCAAAAGAACAAAAGTTGATCACAACTACATAATTCAAAAGTGCCTTTAACATTTAGGTGTAACTTTAGGGTTGAAGCTAATGTTCTTTGAATTTACATGCGAATGTGACAAATTTTACTGTAGCAAAAAAGAAAAAAAAAATGGAAGTACTATATTTCAAAGTTTCTCATAAATCACGAGATGCAAATACCAGTATTAAATCAATGAATGACACGCATAGGAGGAGACATTTGTCTTACACCCTGCTCCAAGTGTATTTCACCATTGATTTTCTATAAAAGTTGTATACATCAATGGTTTCATGTGTGTCAGGTGTAGGTAGAATTTGATCCTAATTAGGTCTTAGGATCAACTTAAAACTTTCACCAACTACGCTAGTTAGCAACCGCAACTTGGACTACTACTTATTGTAGACTAAACCTCAATCATTTTTCGAAAAATAAATAATGATTTTTAAAGTGTAAATAATTAAATTTCGGGACAATTGGCCTTGCTAGCTAGAAGATGTGCTAACCCGATTTCAAATTAGACTACATCGGATCAAGTCATATAAGACTAAATTAATATTGAGTTTAAAAATTAATTATGATAAAATAATAAAGTTCCGTAAAAAAAACAATGTAATAACTGTTAAACGGCTCCACCTGAGGAGGGTTCGTGTTTCAAATTTACCTGTTATGACGTCCACAATTTTTATTTTTTTTTTACCTGTTATGATTAACTTAGGAGACTCTACGTTTTGATCTGATCTTACCATACCAACTCCACTTTATTATTTGTGTCTTAGAATAATGTTAGGATGCTAAGTTGTTTTGATTGTTTAGCTTGTAACAGACAAGAATGAGTGCTTCAATCTAGAAGGGATCTGACCGGCCCGAGGACTTCATTGGGAAATATAAAAAAATGATGGGCAACACAAGTTGTAGCTATTTATGTGCAACGCATGCAGACGCACGCAAGGTGTAATGTTTTTGAATAGAGAGCAACATACATTTCCATTTGCAGCCAAAGGGGCTAAGGGAAGGAGGCTTCTAACATATTCATGAATTATCATTGACTATCCATACTCTAAATTTTGATTTTTGACCCATGATAGATAACCTCTATGTGTCATGTGTGCCTCGCGCGTGAGTGAATTGTAAAGTTTTTTACATTATCAATTAATCATAAATCATTTTATATATGGCTTTATTTTTGAATCATTTATGCATGACTTATAATATAATTATTGTTGCGGAGCAAATATGGTATGACCTAGGGCCCAATCACTAGCCCATGAGGCTCGGACCATCGAAAGCCCAAAACGTAAAGAGCCGAGCAAACGACTCTCGGCTGACCAAAATGCTCGGCTAGAAACCACCTCAGAGAGTTGACTTTCCTGCCTCGAGAAAGAACCCCTTCACCTACTCGAAGACGCGTCAGGGATAGGCCGCCCCTCCTCCCTGACACACGCAATCTCCTCAAAACCATCATCACAATCATCTCATCCCCCGCTGACACAACGTCTCACAAAATGGGAGAACACCAACCCATGTGAGTCAACACGCAACTTGGTAAGGAACACCTTGCATAGCAATCATTATCATCTCAAAAGACCATTATATAAACCTCCTACAACGAGGTCAAGGCATGTTTTTCATGATATAGAACACATACTGTATCTGTTTGCTGACTTGAGCATCAGAATGTCTTCGCAGATACTCCCATTCGGTCCAGACATTGGAGGAAGAGGAACAAGGAGGTAAAGAGAAGTTTTAGACCAGCAACCACTAGCAAGTTAACTAGTATTGGGCCATTCAACATTGGCTCAATAGCCAGAGTTACTGTTTGAGTTCTGGTCCTCTCTCAGAACAATTATTATAATCGTCAAACATTTTTAATGATGTGATAATCTATGATTGAATGACAGTATAAATATTTTTTACATGACAATACATACCAATTTTATATATATATACATACTTAATTTATTATATTAACATTTGATAATTTTGTTTTATAGATTGATTTACATAAAAAAAAAAAGGACAAAAAAAGACTCAAGTTCCATATCATATTGGGCGCAACAGCTTGCCCAATTGGTGGCTGGGCTCACAATCAAACTATGCACTCCAAGAACAGTAAACTTGTGTTGCAAAGGGCTTGTATACTATACTATGCCTTATACACGAAGACAGTAAAGCATGCTATGCCTTATACATAAAGGGCTTGTATTTCCCAAGAGCTTCACCCAACCCATGAATGGCTCCACATGCTGCAGCCAACGACACAAGCAAGCATAACATGCTCAAAGTTTGAAGTCCAAACCATCTTATTGTTCCTTTTCTGATCTTCTGTCTGGCAATAAACATCTGCACTGGAAAAAAGACCACCGAAGGCCAGAACCCAATGGCCCCAAGAAGGGCAATCATGACATTGAAAAAGGGCATTGCCATGGCCAGCACAGTTGCCACCACCACAAATATAGACCTCCAAACTAGCCTAAACAAATTGATGCTGAATTGCATTTTGCCAATGTTCACAGGGTACTCCCTTGTTACAAAACTTGAGTTTGGCCACCTTTGACCAGCCAGTATTTCAACTATACGATAAAAAGGTTGGATGATTACCTGTCCACAGTTTATTCAAGATCAGTTGCCATTTCACTGTAAAATGAAAATAAAACGCAAACTTGTAGTCAAAGTAAAATCTAAAATCTACTTCAAATGTTAAGCATGATTGTCAGCGGTTTCTATAAGCATTTTGAATCGGTAGTATTTGATTAAGGACAAGACTTAGTACAATTCCATAGATATATTAGATGCTGTTTTCAATCGGATTATGACAAATGTAACAACTCATTAGTAAAAACATAGCATGTGTAGCAGTTATTATACATGTCATATTCTTATTGAAAAATAGTAACACCTAATATACATATGGAATTGTACCTAAGATTCGTCCTTTAATCAATTGAAGAATTCTGAAATATCTATGAGCATGATATTATGAATTTAAAGGCAATACGTAAGAACCTGATATGCTCCAACCAGGTGTATTATAATGAAGACATTGGCCAAGTCCACAAGCCACAAAGGCTTGCGAAACCCAGAGCTCATGAGGATGTTGCCAGGAGTATGTGACCCAAACGCAGCGTATCCAGAGCCTGCTGATAAGATGAAGATAATTGTCATGGTGAATATACCTATGGTGTTTGCCTTCTTCATCACTTTATTTTCTGGCGGTGATGACTTTAAACTGTCCTGTTTTTTCATACCAAACAAATATAAGGATAAATACCATAGCATATAATGCAAAATGATACTAAGATCGACCATAGCTTATCTCTAGTGATTATAGAAAAATTTTGGAAAAAGGTTCGAAGTTCAATTAATTATAATATGTTTTATGAAAGAATTAATGTTCCAAAAAAAAAATGTTAGAAAAATAGTTTTTTTGTTCCGGAGGGTCTTTGATCCTCGCCCCGGTGTCCAGAGTGTTTGATCCTGACTAATCCGGGGTTCGACCGTGAGATAAGTAGAGTTGTTGCTGCCAATCGAACTCATGTAAAGCACGAATCATTCGTTTTTAACAGGAGCACATTAACCACTTGCGCCCAATTGCTTGGTTATGTTAGAAAATAGTTTGTGCCATGAAAAAAAAGCATATCAATTTATTGATGTACCAAAAAGAAAAGAGAAAAAAGCAAATTAGAAAGTCTTATTTAGTGCAAGCTCATACCTGTATATCTATCAAAATTTGAGCAAATGCGCTAGCAAGTGCAACGTTTCCAAGTGCAACGAGCATATTCCACATACTGTCTCCTGAACTTTGCCCCTTGCTGCTCCAAAATAAAGATGTACTCCTTCCATTCCCTGTTCAAAACCACGTTTTTCCAACCATTATGGTGAGTTTGGTTTTCCGTTTGGGTAACATTTAGTCTCTTTCAGTAATTTCATTTATATTATTTTTATATTAATATAAATATAAAACTAAAATAATACTACTATGTAATTTTATTTTTTTAATTTGTTGATATTCTATGTTTAAGTTTAAGTTTAAATTGTTTCTAACTTTTCATATATCCATTTTATGAATTTTTTAAAGGAACACAAAAGAGAAAGGAAGGGAAAGTAAGTTAAGTAACCTTGGATAACGGTTGCAAGTGAAAGTCCAATACCGATAAATGCATAGCCAAAAGACATGATCGCTGCTAAGATTGAAAGCCACGCAAGCTTGTGAAAATTGGGAATTTGAGACAAAAAGATCTCAACGATTCCAAGACCAATCATGTATGGATTATTAGAAAATTGGCAGGGAGCTTCAATCCCATTCTTCTCGTAGCAATTGTTTTTCAGTATTGTCCTGAAATATTCAAAATTAATATCAACCAATCACGTTTCAATGATGTTAGCCTTACAAGAATAAAGAGAACAAAAAAGTGGCAACCATTTTATGAATTATTTATTTGATAAGGCATTTATCCATCTAAGCCTGTAAAGGGTAACATACCATTCACGAATTTTCATTAATTATAGCTCCGGTTTGTTAATGGTTTTTTCCTTTGAGCATATAGAGAAATTGTTACTAAAACTTCTATATATATATTTTTGTACTTGACCGGATATCTCACAAATAAAGTTGTTAGATTAATCTTCAGGTCAGGACTAATGGTTAGGTAAAACCTTCCCAAAATGGTGACTATAAGATTTGAAACTCTGACTTGTAGGTAAAGTTCGTCTAGAAACATATTATACTTTCACTGCGACCAACCACTTTTGGGACGTTTATTTATACCTCGGACTTTACTTAACTATTTCAGCTATGCCAAGTTACTCATTTGCTAATGCTCTAACTTGTAAATGCTGTGAAAGTAACCTGAAAGAACAGAGAGAACTCACACAACACTTATAGATGTAGTTATTGTGTAGCCAATTGCAAAGCCAGCAAGGAGGCCGTACTGGATCACTCCACAGAACACATGCATTTTTCCACCTACAAGTTATCCAACACAAGAGTTTTAGAATGGAAGTTGTTAAGTAGCAGTGGTGTGATTAGGTGGTAATTAAGGTACCTAAGTGATTTTTCACAGCCTCCATGTAAGTATAGTTCCTCTTGCCAGTGACAGGGTCCGGTGATCTATAACAATCTGCAAGAAGATTAGAAGTGTAGAGCGTAACGCCTGCAAAGATCAACACACAAGATATGCCAAGGATCCATCCCAACTGGGCCATGGCCCATGCTAATGACAGCACCCCAGCCCCAATCACAGCCGTTATTATATGTGCACTTGCAGTCCACATGGTCCCTGCTCGTCAATCAAACAAACTTAGGTGGTATTTGGATATATAATTTAATTAAGAACTTATTTAATAAACTTTTTTAAAATAAAAAAATCAATATTTTATTTTTATAAGTTTCCCTGCTAAATTTATTGAACTAAGTTACAAATATTATCTACCTTTTTTTTTATAGGCAAATGTTAGTATTATTTTTGTTAGTAGATGTGGTTTGAACCCTCAACCTCCTTATCACTCCACTTCTTAACTCTCCTACTCAAACCACCTTGACCACCTTATGACAAAATGATTTGTGCTTGTTGAGAGTGAAAAAACTTTATGCTGCCAATATATAAAAATTAAACTTGTTATATTAGTGTAAAATATTATCATTATTTTTATGCAAAAATGTATTAATTTACGGTTTTCTAACCTATGCAATATTGAATAGGATAAGAGTCATTAATTACCTACAATCAACTCACTGTTAATTAATTATGTCAAGCTCATTAATTATGATTTTTTTGAAAAAAATATACATCTCTCTCCTATTTATTTGTTTGGATTCACCTTCCTATATCAACATTTCTTCCCACAAAAAATTAATTACCCAATATCTCTTCCCACAAAAAATTAATAACCATTTGATTTGATTTTCATTTTTTTAAACTTAAGTCCCTCTCTCTTCCAAAAACTCCTCCTCAAACAAAAATCAGAATTTTTTTTTCGCTACAACAAAGAAAACTAGAAAAGGTACGTTGCCATCAACAAAGAAAAGGTACTATACCCTCCTTATTTCTATTTATCTACAAAGAAATGTTTTTTTTAGCAACAAAGAAAAGGTAATGTTATTGAATTTTGGTTTTATTTCATCGACTTTATTGTTATTCAAATTTGATAATTTTTGAATTTTGATTGAAAATCATTTTTTTATTTTATAATTTTCTAAATACTAGGGGAAAGTCAACACAATAGGATTTAAATATGTAATTATAACAAGCTAATTAGCGTAGTTATAATAGCTGGTCAAAACGTGTAGGTTAATAAAATAAATAAAAATAAATATAGTTATAAAATAAATAAAAATAATTTTCATTCAAAATCCAAAGATGATTATTAATTTTTGATGGGAAGAGATATTAGGTAATTATTTTTTGGTGGGAAGAAATATTGATATAGGAAGGTGAATCCAAACAAATAAATAGGAGAGAGATATATGATTTTTTAAAAAAAAATCATTATTATTGAGCTTGACATAATTAATTAACATTGGGTTGATTGTGGGTAATTAATGACTTTTATCCTATGCAATATTGCATAGGTTAGAAAAACCGATTAATTTATGACCATACATCATATTCGAGGTATAATATATATATATATATATATATATATATATATATATATATATATATGCGCTGCTTCATTAAATTAATTTGTATCGCTTTTTGCAACTACAATGCTAGTTATTAACTAGTTTTAAGAAATAAGATCCAATCACAACGACGTGACTTTCAATTATATAAGAGCAATTATTTCTATAAGTAATCAGTACTTATAGAAGCACTCAATAGAAAAAAATGTGTACAAAGAATTAAGATAAATGTAAATGAAGTGTAAAAATGTTAGGTAACTTATCTTTTCCAATTTGATGAGCTTTCTAAAGTTATATTATTAGAGTAAAGAATTGCTTAAAGCTGATAGAAATAGGAATTAAGCAATTAAGTGAGTGGTCCAATAGATAAGCTTTTATATATTGAGAGTGTGTTTGGGAAAGATTATTTTTCTCCATTTCAGCTGTTTTTTAGCTTAAAAGCTGTTTCATAGATAATTTATCATGTTTGGCATTTTGCTTAAGTTTATAAAAAAGCTTTTTTTAGGGAAAAAAAGCTGTTTTATGCCATCTAGTTTTTTCTAGCTTAAGATTATTGTGATTTGATTATTTTTCATTCTCAATACTCTCTTCCCTGTTTACCCCTACAAAACTAACTTCTAAACAAATATTATTAAATTATACAAATAACTTCATACCCTTTTTTCGTAATTTATTATATAAAAGTGATTTTTTTGTACCACCCAAACGAAATAGATTATCTTAAAATCGCTTTTCAGCAAACAGACCCAAACAAAAACAGATTCTGATTATAATCGATTATCACAAAAATTGATTATATAAAAATTGATTATCAGCATAATCTTTTTTTTTTTCTACTTTAGCTTTCCCAAACAGACCCTGATTAATATCTGTGAAAAAACTTCCGTTTCAAATGCTCGCATTTATTTACATTAACTATCGCAGTTAATGGACCGTTTTCCAAGAAAAATGTTGTACAACCAAGGAAAATTTTTTTATACAACTTTTGCGTTAATATAAGTGTGATTAAATATCCAGTAAAAAAATGTAATTAAATATTAATTCTAATAAATATAAAAATAAAATGAATATATCACATATGAACATAAATAAAATATTATATGAGCATTAATTTTAAATGTTCAAATTAAAGGTCGTCAATAAATATCTCAAATGGGACAATCTCGCATATATGCTACCCAAAACATAATATTACAATATTTTGGAATAAAACTTTAAAAAAGTACAAGCATTTTAAAGTAATATTATTATAATTTTGAATTTACAATTTATATTTGTAATTTCTTCAATTTTTCTTTAAACAATCTTTATTCGATATTCGTCCGCGGAAAGTGGTGATTCTTAAATGAAAGGAGGAAACATACGTCCCTTGTTGACTCTGAAAGCCATTTTAATTATATTTTACACGAAAAAAAAGATACTAGTATAGAGATAAGCTGGTAAAACCATCTGTTTAAAAGAAGACGAGAAAATTGCATGTAAGAGATTTAGAGACGGAAAAACGAAAGAGAAATTAATGTAACCTTCTCTTTTGAGTCTCCCATCATCGTCCAGAAGATCACCCGAAACTGGACCCACACCAGATTCCACCTCCATCTCCTCGTTCCTCATGCAAATGTTGCTCTTGAAGCAGTTAAAGTTGAAACCTCTCTGAATTTGATGAAGAAGATGCTAGCCAAGTTTAGCTAGCTAGGAAATACATATATAGGTACAAAATGAATAAATGAGAAATTAATTATTTCTGAGAAAGTGCCAAGTTTATTCAGTACTCTACACCTTGGCTAGAGAGAAGGGGGGGGGGGGGGGGGGGGGGGTGGGATATATATAGAGTGAGAGTGGTAGCATGTAGCTTGAGAAATGCATTATATCTACCCCTCCCATTTATAACCGGAATGCAATTACCACAACTGATTTTGATTTTGTTGTATTTGTTTATACACCCATTTGTTTAATGTCACTGCCCAAAAATTTTATTTTAAAATAAATAAATGAGTGAATGTCCAAGTTGGTCCCTGAAAAATTTCGAGGACCTACTTTTAGTCCCTGAAAAAAATAAATTAATCATTTAGTCCCTCAAATTTTCAAACGTATAACACATTAGTCCCGACATCCATTTACTTGTCTATGTATTGTGTCACATTAATCATTCTACTTGGTCCGTTAGTGGTTCTGCATGACTTACGACGAATTTCCTCCGTGAAAAAACGAACAAAAACTGAAAAGCATACACAATTTTAAAAGAGTTTAATTGGTATACACTATCAGTATAAATATATTTTACACTATCAACAAATAACAAATCGCTACATCATTGAAAATATTTGATTATTATATAAATCACTTTAAAAGTCATTTATAACATGATTTGTGATTGGTTGACAGTGTAAAAAACTTTACACTGACAGTACATACAAATTAAACTCATTTTAAAATTCTAATTTGAAATATTTCAATTTTATTTTTATTATTATTTATTTATTTTATGTAACATTTTTGTTAATATTTTAATTTTACTTTATTGTCATTTATTGCCTGTGATTATCTTGCCTATTTTTTTATTTTTTTTATAAGACAAAATGTATATTGAATAGATATATAAAATGTATTCCAACCCATATCCAAGAATCAATATCAGAGAAGGAGGAATAATGTAAATACAATAATGAGAATGAAAAGAAAAGACCAGCATTGATATTACAAAAACCTGTCCCACCCCACCAAAAGAAAGAAGAGCTTCGGACTGTACAACCAAGCCAAAGGTACCCAGAAACAATATTTTTCAGCAACAACTGAGCACTTCCTATTAATGAGCTTCGGTTTGTAGCATGGTACTCTCAATACTTTTAATTGCTTGTTTGTTTTATAGTTGGTCTGCTGTAAATCTCCATTTACAACTGCGTTGAATAAAAGCTAACACTGCAAGCTTTCACAAAAAGTGCATCGCATGTCGCAAAGTTCCCTTATACCATTTTTAAGGGTGGTTCTTCGTGAGGTTCTTATGGCTAAGAACTGGTTCCTAAATTTTCTATCATTGGAGTTGGCTGATTTGACAGTCAGGGTGGAGAACGGTTCTTGTAGAAGAAATGATTCTTAGCCATTAAAAAATAACTAAATAAGGGAAAAGGAAAGAGGGGGAAAGAAAATAGGAGAAAATGAACCCACTAAAAGTATGTTAAGAACCCAAGTTAAGTTCTATCATTGAAGTGAAAACTAATGAGTATTCTTAAATCCTTTGTGACATTATAGGACCTACTAAAAGAAAGTTAAGAACCCAAATTGGATTCTATGATTGGAGATGCTATTAGCGTTCTAAAATGTCTTAAAAAAGCAAGCCATAACTCTTTACCAGCCGGGTAACAAAAGGCTGCCTGGGGCGCCTTTTTTTTTTTTTTTTATATACTTTTTCAAAGAGAAAATTTTCAAAACTGTTTATTTGAACATGTTTGGTTTATTTCTAATTTTCCATTTTTATTTCTTATTTTTATAAATAATTATAATATAATTAATCATAAAAATTATCACATTATTTTTATTATGCGTTTTATTTTCACAAATTTCTATAGAAAATACTGAAAACAACTTTTTGTTTATTTTCACTATTTACTATACAAATATTTGGAAACATGAAATATAACGAAAACAAAATGATATTTTTATAATTATATTTGTGGTAATTATTTATAAAATCATTAAGTGAAAACAATAAACTGAAAATAAACCAAATAGATCCGGTTTTCCAAAACCAACTTTGAAGTTCATGTATATGTTTGTTTTAGATTTATGGGCATCAAAAAACTTCCATTTGCATTGGATATAATTTATTTGCATATATCAGATCTTGTTTTGTTATAAGTCGCGTAAAAATAATTATGTTTGGGGGGTGAACAAAATTGATTTTAAGAGAAGTAGAAAATTCTAACTTTTCCGTTGAGTATAATTAATTCTAGATATGGGACCCATAAAATTATTTATATTTACATCTCATTGGTGATTTTACTTTATCATATAAATAAAATCAATTGTTTTCTAAACTTACTTTTAAAATATTATTATCAAAACACAAATCAAATTTTCAACCTCAATTTTTAAAAGTTTCATTTTTTTTAAAATCTAAAACAAACTAACAAAGTATGTTAAATGTTTTGATGAGAGAGAAAATGGATATTGTTTCTCCAAACATTTTGATTTAAAATGTTCTTTTTATTTCGTATTACGCGGTAACATTTCCGTTTTAAAAAGAAAATTCCTATCTCTTTCTTCTCTTCTTTTTTATAGAGAGTTGATATTTTTTTTATAAGTATCAATAATAATAATAATAATAATAATAATAATAATAATAATAATAATCTGAAAGAATAAGTTGAGGTTATTCACATTTATTATTATTGTGACGAAATAATCTTTATAAATAATTTTTGTGTACATCTCAAACTATAAATAAATATTTGTGTTTTTAACTTCTTCTCTATTTATTAATTTTTTATTTTATATCTTTTAACATGAAATTTAGTGGTAATTTTGGTAAAATTTCCTGTATAATTGACATATGTGATATTGTCTTCAAGTTGAAACTGGCAAACAAACTTACCTCTGCTTGCTGCCCTGTGCTTTGGGACGAATCTACGATTGGGCAACCGGGGTACGATCTGCCCCTCTATTTTTTTAAAGTTCTGAATAACCCTTTTCCCCCACCACAAAAAAATATTGTTGCCCCCATTATCCTTCCAATTTTAATCTATATAATACTTTTCATTTTCCAATATATTTTAAAATATAATACTTTTTGTTTCCCAAAACAAACTTAAAATATAACACTTTCATTTCTCAATACAACTTAAAATATAACACTTTTTTATTTCTAAATACAACTTCAAATATAATACTTACTAATGATTTTTCTCAAGCTTTGCAAAGAAATGATCTAGATATCGTAAATGCTATAACATTAGTTAGAGTGTCAAAGAAATATTGAAAAAATGTTATATTTATAGAATTAAAATAACAATAATTAATGGCTGAGATTTAAGAAAATCAACGGTTAGATTTGATCACAATTAATTATTTAACTATGGTCTATGGGTTAACTAAAGGATCAATTTCACTAATTCATAGAGTTTAAGGATTAATTAGGAAGAATTAATAGTTAAGGGTGCCTATTTGCAAATGGGGTAAAGTTTAGGAGGTGTACATGCTCTTTTCCCATAATTAAAATTAATCAAGAGACAATTCAACATTAAAATTGTGTCTTCTTAAACGATTCTTCTTGCATCCTTTTAATGTTTTAAAATAGTAAATATTAATTGAGGAAATAAAAATATTTCTCCTAATGAATTAATCATTCTTATGATTATTTAAATAATGTATTAAATATATTTACGTTTTTGTTTCATACTTAATGGCTTAAAGCTTTTTTTTTTTTTTTTGGGATGAATAATGGCTTAATGCTTTAAGTAATTATTCGGATAATGAAGGTGATTTTGTTACTTTAATTCAGTTATCAATATTAATTAGGGCCTCTGTCAAAATAAATTTAATTAGGGCCAAGACTACTGATTTTAATTTTAAAATATATATTCAGTGAAAATACACTAATAGAATCTATATTAAAAAGAAATTTCACTCTGCTAAAGTTACAAAGAAAAACAATAGATTATGTTTTTTTCTATTAAATGATAAATCTACATTTTAAAAAATATTAAAATCTTACCATATCATATAATTGACTCCATTCGCTGCCAGGTTCCCTTATAACTAGTAAGGTACCCGTGCATTCGCACGGGTCACTTTCGTTTTGATGCATGTTTGAAATGGCAACATGTATTCATAAACAATCTATTATATACTAATAAGTTTGTTTTATACCAAATCTATGTATACTAATAGTTGTTATGAAGGAATACATCAAAGTTATATTAGCAAACTCAATCCAATCTATATATATATATATATATATATATATATATATATATATATATATATATATATATATCTTCATGATAATTGCTTCTCTAGTGTATATATCCAAGCCATGACATATTTTTTCGTGCAATCCAATACAGACCTTGATCGGCCTCCACTCAGGCAAGGGTGTCCTTCATATAAATCTCGTGACCTTATAGTTATTGGGTTTTAACTTATTGGACCTAGCCCTATTTGGGGCCGAATAATTATATATTCTAATTTATTTGTAAAATAACAAATTAGCCCAAGTCTTAAGTTTTAACTAAAACATCATTAAAAAATTAGAGCAATATGTATTTCACATTAAAAAGAATACCCAAAATTCAATTAGAATACAATTTATTTTATGTCTTCGTATAAAAATACTCACCCACATTCTCCACTAAACAATATGTATGCACATTGAGATAAAAGAAAAATTCGTGTGCACCATGAATGAAGCTTCTAGTATTCTCCCCATGTTTTTGTTATCTTTTTTATTTTATTAATAAATCAATAAATTTATGGTATCTTGTCATCTTTCTTATAAAAATAAAAAAAACTTGTAGCATTTTATATATTTAGATTTTGCTTTTTGCTTGTATCTATAAAAGACAAAGGGCCTTCAATTTGAGAACTATTTTATTAGGGCTGTATAGAAAACACCTAAATATTATATGTTCATTGGCTCCTCAGGAAGTTTGGATTTCAAGCCTATAATTTATGTATGTGATAATTTTGATTGATTAGGTAAGAAATGTTAGAAAAGTGAGTAAGGCACATGACACTGACACGAGAAATTTTTAAAAGGAAGAGTAAAATGCTATTTACTATTTATTGATCACAAAGGATTTTATAGAAATGCATAATCCACCCTTTTGATAAATTATAAGATGGATTATGCAGGTAGCTCCACAATTTAATAAGAGAATGAACTAACCCAGATAATTCAGAATCTCTATCTTGTTTTTCAAATAGATAACAGAACAACAGGGAGGAAAAAAAATCACAATGGCAAATATCTTGTATACTTGATGTTTTTATGAGTGATTTGTCTTTTGTGCTTTTCAAAAGAAAATGCTCTTGCTAATCCTTATTAACGAACATATCCATCATGTGTTCATTGTTGAAGAACTCAACCATGTCACGTATCATTTATCATAGAAAAAAAATTCAAACTAAGCTCGTTGCTTGTTTCACACTACACTTCTAAATGCTGAGTTGAGGCCTTTATATAAATGCAATTTCCTTAAACCCCATAGAGGTTGGATGCATAGCAATCAACATAAGTTCTTGCATGTTAGTACTTTTTTTTTCAACAGCAACCAACCATGTCACCAATCCTATTAGTCCTCAACCATCAACGTGAAGCTTCTCCAAACTTGTGCAACTTTCTGCAACATCAAAAACCCCAACATCAGAACATTCATCCCTATTGGCAGAAATTTGATTATTAATTGTTATTGACCAAGAATATTACAATGTACAAATATAGAGAAATCACAATCTAGTGCCAAAATCCCCTGTTTTAGCTACAAACACTTCAATATTAGAACTTCAGTATAAAGATATTAGCATAGGTTAAAATCCACTGTTTTACTGCCAAAACAAATGCATCAACTGGAAGTGTCATCAATATCTCTCAACTAAAATCACTTTGCTCAAGTATGAATTCAGAAAAGTACCCTACATTTGAAAAAAAAAAAAAAAAAATCAGTTTTGCCATTCACACGCCAAAATTTGAACACCATATATCAGTAACTTTAATTTTTTAAAGTACAATGAATCATTTATCTGAAAACCAAAATTTGCACACCATATATCTCCTTCTCCTTCTCACTTTTACCACACCACCATGTGCAGTATTTCCTCCACCTCAGCCATGATATACATGCAAGCAAAGAACAATCAAAATCAACACTAAATTTCACCATGGGCAGAAGCCATTAATAGATAATAAAAATTGTGAGCAAGATACAGAGGTGTGTCAAACAATTTGCTTCATAAACTCAGATTTAGACTTGCAGGAAACGATCAAAATCAACACTATGTTTTCACAAATCACCAATCTTTCAAGAACACATATAAGTCCGATGGACAATCAAAATAGCAATTAAACATTTTGACACTTACATTACATCCAAGTGGTGTAAGTAATCCATTGTAGCATTAAATGAAAAGATAACTATAATCATGAAGAATAGTTTTATTCAAGAACAAAAGTGGACTAAAAACTCAGTTACCAAGGGAAGTAAAGTGATAAATTTATCCTCTATCAAAATACATCTCTGCAAAGTGTAAAAAAATTTAAAATGAAGTTGTGAACAACCCATCAAGATATATTTATGATAGAAACCAAAGTGATCAATAGAATAAGTTGGTAAGAATCATTGGTAGTGAAAAACAGGAGTTGATGCTTGGCCTCCTCCATTTCTTTGTTCCACCACCCCCCAACTTGGGGTCTTGTGTTTTCTTTTTTTGTTCATTTCAATGACCAGTTTCCCCCAATAATGGTGTTACTGGCTTACTGCCCCATCTGAACTGGTACTTGCCAGCATCTTCCCTATCATCTCGAAGCTCTCTTTGCTCATCTTTCCTCATCTCTAAGCTATATATATAATGAATGAGTAAGCACTTGAATGATCGATGATATCTACATCATTTCCATTAATGTTTTAGAAGTAGATAAAACTCCCATAAAGTAAAATTCCAAAAATTTTAATGAAATTTGAAATTTTTGGGAGGAAGCAAAGAGGACAGAACGATATAAATCAAACCCCATTTTTTAAATCAATCAAATGATATAAATCAAACATAAACAAAAGAATCAACCAAATGATATAAATCAAGCCAAAACAAAGGCTGCAGTAAACATAAAAAAAGGATTTGAATTAAGCAGCTAAACATAAAAAACAGATTGGAGAAATGTATACATGTTCTTAAAATAGTATCACAAGTGAAAATAAAACCATTATATTATTATCATTCATATAAAAAGAATTCCGACAGCAAAAGGCTTGTCCCAAGATTGAGTGTGATCTAACATTGTACGCACCTGTTATTGCCTTGCTATATGCTCAGAATAAAAAGAATATAAAAGGGGGAAAATAAAATGAGTTTACAGTTTACAAAGATTGAGTTTTTACATACTAACTAACACACTAAATATATATTGTGAAGACCAAATACAATTCATAAGTACTTCTTAGTATGTAGTTTCTAGTAAATAACATATTGTGAAGACCAAATACAATTTATTCATGTAAATTTATAGCCATAACACAAAGAAACAAAGATTTTCAGATAATTTCAGCGTTCAGGGTACACCATCCATATCCAAGAATGCTATAAACACAACCAAGCTAAACAATCTCATGAACACAAAATTAAAAATTATAGAGCCCCCTAACAATTATCCATGCGAAACACTGATGGATCTATCAATCTCTTGCCATACTACCGTTGAGGAACCCTGAAAATATTAGGTTCTTCCTATTAGTTTTGCTCTGCTAACCCATAGGTTTCATTTTTTGTTGCAGATGCTAACCATATTTAATTATAGTAGCAATTCTCTGCTCTATGTGCTAATACAGCTTGTTATAAGGCATCAATAAATTGCTCTGTTTAATGCATATATATATAGATGAATAACTATCAATATCTTTTGCTTCTGTCATAGCATAATTTGATCATGTCATATATCCATTCCAAGCCCACTATATTAAAAAAAAAAAAAAAAAAACTGCAAGTTAAAGTCTAAAAGTAAGCTATCAAAATATTTAAATATATATCAAAACAAATAAGTAGATTAAATTTGCTCATCCCAAGGACTTTGTTACTCAAATTGTGCATTTACTAATATCTATGAAACTATTTTTATTTTTTATTTTATTTTTTTACTTTCACTGGCAATGTGAGCATCAGAATGATAAGCCAATAGATTTCTTTTGAATTTTTATTATCAATGACCTATGTAGATTTGTATAACATGAAAAATTCAAAAAAGCTTTTACCTTGTGTGCTTTAACTTGCTTTGCTTTAGGCCAAAATCCCCATTTTAGAAAGAAAGATCTTCACCGTGCCTTTTTTTCTTTTTTGGCAGGTTTTGTTCTGCTTTTCTGTTTGCTTGGATTCTTTGTTATGAGAATGATGTTCTTCTCTAGGTTGGTAACAAATTGAGTAGGGACATACCCTCTATCAATATGCAGGTAACACCAAGGCCATATAATTAGAAACATATGCTTCCCATTATACCAATTTCCCTGGTGAAAAAAAAAAATGAAGAAATTAGTAGGCCCAGCAGAGAACTCATAACTTCATTCCTTCTTCAACTTCAACTATCATATCAACCAAATCTCCATGAAAGCAATCTAATCTAAGTGTAATATAAAATATTAATGAATTGAAAACCAATGTGAATAAAGAAATTAATGTCTTAGGCCTTATCACTATCTACTGAGTATGACTGCACCATAACAGGTACAACAACAATATTGTCCAAATTTCATGAAAAATGAAAGGCAGTTCAAGTGAAAGGCAGTTCAATATTCTCCATCTTAGATGCTTATGAGGCACTTACTCTCTAAAGTAAGTTTCTTTGTTCCTTTGTTTAAAGAAAAATGCATTATGCATAAATCAATTCAATTTCAAGCAAGAAAAAAAATTCATCAGTATCCTAAGAATCAGTCCAACCAAAACAGAGTGAGAAAGACCAGAGTGAGAAAGACCCAAACAGTAGTTGCTCCTTCAAGTACACCACCATATATCTTATTGTTCCTCCACAAAAGCAAGTCACCCGCTGCAAGCAGTAAAAAATATATGGATCCAAAGCATTTGACAAATCAACAAACTCCTGTGGATCCAAAGCAGTAGTAAAGTAAAAGAAAATTCTTTATATTTGTTTTAAGGTTACAGCAAGTTGGTATTGTGTTGTTACAAATTTGGAGATTGGAAGAAAAATGGAGGTAGGAGAGGAAACAACATTCTGAGATGAGGATATGAGATGAGAGATTTAGGGATTTTTAGGGATTTATGATCAACAAATGAAATAACTCAGAAAATAAGAAACTTACGATGGCTGAGGACGGTGACCATGTTATCGGAGATGAGGATTGTCGAGACAGAAGACGTCACCGTTGCTGCCGCCGGCTCGTGTGGATCTTGAGTCTCGTGACTCCTTCGTCCCCAACAATGCTTCGACAGTAGATTTTGAAGTAGGTCCTTTTTATGTTGTGTGGGGAAAGGGATGGTTTAGGTTCAGTGTGGGTGTAATGAAAAGAAAATTTTAAGAGAGAAGGTAGGAATCAGCTAGTGGGTGAGAAGAGAGAAGGTAGCAAAAAGAGAGAAGGGGAGTGAGAGAGAAAAGGAGAAGGTGGTATGAAGCATGAGGAAGAGGATGAGAATAGAGAGAGGCAAAATTATTTCAGATTTCGAATTGAGCAAAATGTGTTGAGCGGGGAAAAAAATTATTCAGGATCATTGAGAGTGTGACAAGTGGCAAAGAGGACTTAATTTTTTTTCTTAATTAGTAAATTGAAGAGTCATCGGCCCATGGTTCTCTTTTTAACGTGGGCCGTGCACCAATTTCAGCCTACAAATTAAACACTAGTTTTTCCTACATCGTGCTTATACTGTTTTGCTATTTCGGGTAGCTCAAGTGATTAAAACTAAGGGCTCGTTTGGTGATCAGGATAAGAGAGACAAGATAGGATAAGTTATCATATCATGTCTGAAACTGTTGTTTGGTGAGCCAGCAGGATAGGATAAGTCTATCCTGTCACCAATCCTATCCTGTCCACCTAGTTAAAATTTTATCTTGAGGGGGGAGCTCGGTTAGAACTTAACAAGATAGGATAAGGTGATTTAAAGTATAATAAAGTATAAAAATATTTTATATATAAAATAATTAAAGTATAATAAAATATAATATGGTTAATAAAAAGGTATAATAAAACATAAAATAATACAAATATTAATAATTAATTTTAAAAATTATTTTTATTTTGTCACAAGGCTAATTTTATTAATGTATATTATTGTAAAAAACTAAAAAATAAAAAAAAAATATTCTAATTATTTAACTATATGTAAAGTAAAAACTAAAAATGAATATTTAAAATTTTAAAAAAATTAATTTAAGTTAAACAATATTTTAAAATTTTAAAATATTATGTGTAATTTTATCACAAGGACAATTTTGTCTTTTTATATAAACTTAAAAAAATGAAAATTATAAAAAAAATTAAATATAATAAAATATGAAAACATTCAAAACAAAA
This sequence comes from Echinosophora koreensis, assembly GCA_035048595.1. NCBI lineage: Eukaryota > Viridiplantae > Streptophyta > Magnoliopsida > Fabales > Fabaceae > Echinosophora > Echinosophora koreensis. The sequence goes on along the minus strand of JAPCYP010000001.1, from coordinate 8,617,690 downwards.
ACGAAAATTTTAAAATTCATACTAAAATTACAATGCTATCCACTTGGTTATTTGGTAGACACCAAACGTCGAATATGATAATAGCTTATCCTGCTCATATCATATCCTACTCCTATCCTGCTCTCTTATCCTATCCGCCCATATCCTATCCTGACCACCAAACGAGCCCTAAGGGTTTAAGGTGTTGAAAATGTGGGAGGTCCAAGATTCAATCATTAGTAAAGGAGAAAAAAATTAACAACTAACGTGCTAACATAATAACATTTTCCTATAAAAAAAAATTTGTTTTGCTATTTCCCCCTCCCAGTTACCTTTTCCTTCCTCAATAGTCAATATCCTATGATATTCACATTTGCTTTTACAAAAAAAAAAAAAATATTCACATTTTCTTTCTTTCGTAAACAAGTAATTAACTTGAAGTAACACACTAATTAATTACTTAACAAACTATTTACAAGTTTTTTTTATCAGCAAAGAAAAATTGTATGAAAAAGAGTACAAGAAATACAAATACTCAAAAAAAAAAAAAAAAAAAAAAACAGAATATAAGAGAAATTCTAACTCATATATAATAGAATCGTACCCAACAAAAACATTCACTAATCTGTTAAGAAGAAAACCCTATCCCTGCAATACTAGCAAGAAAAGACTAGATTACAAATATAACTATTTACAAGTTAATATTAGGTGATTACAATTAAAGTGTTTATAGAAGGTAAGGACGTATTGATTTAGCTTGAACCGGTTTAGACTTGAATAATAGCTGAGTTAAAACTAATGATATTTGACTACAACTTTTGAAAAATGATATAATACAATGCAATTTTGGAATTTCTGATTTAGATGTTGCAAAATATATCAATGCTGACAGGAAAAAGAAAAATTATTACTAATGACTTAAAGTCTAAATATAAAGTTTGATCACTGGAATCCAAGAATGGCCAATTCAACCATCATTGGAAGATTTGGAAATCTCTTAGCCAATTAGGATATTTTTGGAAAGCAAATTCTGTCGTTTCTCTGTAGAGTAAAGAAAAAGCACTTTTAAGCAATAAAAGGCACAATACACCAAGAAATCAACATGTCGATTGTATATATGACAATCCAAAGAAGGATCAAAACAGAAGCAACCAAGAGCAAACAAGAATCGAAGCTTCAATAGGAGATAAGGTGAACCCCATAATATTGAATGTTATAGTTATGGAAAGAAGGTCATTTTGCACGAGATTATTGTTTTGAAGACTACTGAAGGTAACATAAGTATTAAAAAGAATCACGAATATGAATAGGAAAATGGAGGCTATGAAGTGATTGAAGATAGTGATGATGTACAATTATAATTGGAGTTGATGTGACAGAGAATGAGGAACTGGCATATTAGCGGCATCCACTCCTAGTAAAATTGATTTCACTAAGAGTTGGATTCTTGACTCTAAGATGTTCTAATCACATGATGGGTGATAAAGAGAAGCTTCTCAACATATCAAAATATAACAATGATGTAGTGGTCGTGACAACGAAAAATTCAAGATTACCAATAAATCATATGGGTAAAATTATATAAAAGTGATTTTTATACCGTATAAACAAAATAGATTACCATAAAATCATTTTTCAACAATCGATTAAAATAATTAATTGATTATTGAAATAATTTATTTTTCTTAGCTAATCCATACATTTATAATATTTATGTTAAAGGACATCTTAGAACAGTACATGTGTAGAAAGTACATTTCCATGTCTCCCTAACTTCTATGTTAATTGGTAATGTTACTTGCGCGCATTTATCTCCCGATAGTAGTGATTGGTGAGATGTGAAATATGAGAGGAAATGTAAATGTGCAGATAAAATCACCACCCGATGATAAATAGGTCCTTGCTCAATCAATCCACCAAGAAGATACCTAGCCAGGATGCAAACCGCATAGCCAATGATATAAGTGTGCTTATGTTATTGTTTATACTGGAAGATCTTGTATTTGCTGATATTCTTGGCAATTCCACGAATGGAACCAACTGCCGCGGCCACAGAAACAAGGAAGCACGCGAAGCTCAGTAGTTGGAGCGCAAACCACTTCATTGATAGTCTTCTTATGCGCATCTGGGAAATGTGCATTTGTATAGGGAAAAAGACAATGAGTGGAAAGAACCCAATTGCTCCAAGCAGGGCAAGGAACTCATTGAAAAACGGCATTGCCATGGCAATAATTGTGACCACTATCACGAATATTGTCCTCCAAATTAGCCTAAACGAGTTGAAACTTAATGTTATGCTGCCCATTTTGGTTGGGAATTCCTTGTTTATGAAAGCTGAACTCGGCCACACAATGTTAGCACCCATCTCAACCATACGAAATATTGGTTGAGCCATCAACTGTCAACAAAATTTGATTTCATGCATTAGACTTCATCGGAAATATGGATATGGTGTCTCATTTTGGCGTATCATACTCTGTCTCGTCCTCGACAATAATATACTGTCACATAAGTTAGAATTTCATGTAATTTTAAACAAGTAGAATACGAGGCAATATATTATTGGTGAGGACAGAGCGTCATACATCAAAATCAAAATGGGACCACAAATCTTCATTCTCTAGATTTGTAGTCTACTTAAATTTAAGTGTACTGATTAAATTATTAAGTTCAGTTCACTTTAAATTAGATATCATAAGTAAAATGATCCAACCTGGTACGCTCCCACTATGTGGATTACAATGCATACATTCCCCAAGGCGACCAACCAGAAGGGCTCATAAAATCCAAAGCCAGTGAGGATGTTCCCTGGTGTGTGATCTCCGAAAGCAGCATAACCAAGGCCACCACATAAGAGGAAGAGAATTGTCATTGCTGTGATTCCTAACACGTTGGCCTTTTTCATCTGTTTGTTTTCTGGTGGATATGACTTTAACGTGTCCTACATCAAATTCAATGGAATAACTGATAACTCCAATTGATATCATTATAATTTCTTTAAATAATGATCTTATAGTTAGTATATTGTGTAGTTCTTACCATTATATCATAAACAACAGTAGCAAAAGAGCAAGCAAGTGCTATGTTACCCAAAGCACTGAAAATCTTCCACATTTTATCTTCTCCAGATAGTTCTGGCCCTATTTTCATTCCAGATATACTTGTTGGCTCTCCTTTCCCTGTTCACAGCCAAATGCCTTGGTAGTAACTACTAATAGACTTTAGGAACAAAACTTTCAAACAGGCTTCAACATATTATTTCTTAACTAAAAATGCTATATACATAAAATTACATATACATGACACATCACTTTATATATTTATATTAATTTTACCATTTAGTTATAATTAGACTTACCTCATTTTCTACACACCTATATTTTGCTTGTCTTACATAAATATTAAGGAAATGTATTTCTTGCATTCAAATCCTCCTAAATTTCTATATTTAGTAAATTAGAATCATTAGATGAAGATCGAACGACTCACATTTCGAATTTATTTTTTAAATCTGATTTACCGAGTTTAAAATATGAACCATACGATCTTCATAAAACGATTCCAACTTAACGTAGAAAAATTTGTCTGTAGAACATCGGGATCCAAAACATTACCAGTTTTTTTCCCCCCCTTATATTACCAATCTATTTATTAAATACCATTCTATGTAGGGGATTCAAGGGAAACCTTTAGTGAGTTTCTTTGGTGCAAACCTCTAATAAGTTAGTGACTATTTCTGTTTAAACATTGGTATTAATCTTGAAAAGCTCTTGGAGAAATATAGGTGAAAGTCATACCTTGAGCCACGACTGAGAGTGAAAGCCCACTCCCAATGAATGCGTAACCAAAAGAGGTAATAGCAGCAATGGTTGAGAGCCACGTTAACTTGTGGAAGTTTGGGATTTGGGACAAAAAAAATTTGCACGATCCCAAAAGCGATCATATAGGGATTATTTGAAAACTTGCAATAAGCTCCATGGCCTTTTTCATGGAAGCAAATCGCTTTCTTTATAGCCCTGCCACATATGTACATACATCACCATAAACCAGGAGAAAAGGAAAAAGAATTCAGAGTCCATCATCTCGTTTGCATATTATTATTTTTACTATACATCATCAGCAAATGACATAGTTAATTAGTATATATATATCAATGTAATAACGTACACCAAGCTTGTAGAAGTAGTTATTGTGTAGCCCACTGTAACCCCTGCGAGCTTCCCATATACGACCACTCCGCAAATCACATGCATTGTTCCACCTATTTATCAAGTGAAAATATGGAACCCATTGGAACATTTGAAATAGACCATGAATTTGTCTCGATGATTTAACAACAAACTTTTTTAATAACATAATAATATATATAATTAAGATTTTTTTTATAACAAAAGAATTTTATTTAACATTGTTTTTTTTTATTTGTACCTATCATTGTTGTTAGATTAAATAAGTTTTGATACCTAAGTATGCGCCAACGGCCTGCATGTAAGTGTAGTTCCTCTTGCCAGTGACTGGGTCAGGATATCTGTAGCAATCGGCAATGAGATTATAAGTGTAAATGGAAATGCATGAAAAGGTGACCATAGTGGCTATGCCTGCTATCCATCCTAGCTGAGCCATTGCCCATGCCAGAGCCAGCACTCCTGCCCCCACCACCACCGTCACTATGTGCGTCGTAGCCGTCAACACATTCCCTGCAACCAACCCACTTCAATTTTTCAGCTTAATTATTCTGGCCATGAAAATGAAACTAGAAAAGAGTACAACATTTAGTGCAGGCCTGTTTCTGGTGTCAAATCATGGCAAATTTTGAAGGAGATGGCCCAAAGGTGAAGACTCCATAGTCATAAATTAAAAGAGTCCTGATAGTTGCATAGGATTTTGTTTTAGTGGAAGCTTAAATAGTACACAATTCAAAATTTTTTAGCCACCCTTCTTCTTTTCGTGAGACCTATGTATAAAATCTAAAAATAGTGTCTGAGACTATAATTTTCCTTCAAAAGATATCAGTGAGAAATAAAAAAAAAATTTATCTATACATAACTTTTTGGGTCGTATGTTCATATCTCTCATATATGCTTATGTTATGCATAAAAACAAGGTCAATTCTTACTGCAAGTAAATAGTAACATCGAGATATGAGTGATGTCCATAAGTGCGTGTCCAAATAATTTATATAACATAAGATCGTTGGATTACCAAGAACAATGCTAGTTCTCCATCCTTATGCCTCACATTCCTCACATTTAATAATATATATGCAGCATAATAAGAATGTATGTGTATAAAAAATAAAATGAGATCATGGTTTAAAAAATGGAATCAGACTGCTAGCCCAACCATGAACTAGATCACTAGCCGATTTAATTGTGTGTCTATATATAACTGATATTATGAAAAGTGCTTCTTGTCCATCCTTATATGTCTCCCATCTAAGTCTAAGGATATGTGTCATACAGTCGTAATGAGAATATAAATTTACAGAAAATAAAGTGAACACATGAAGCGCACCCAAAAAAGTGAACAATGAGATGTGAATTGATATATATATATATATAAATCCAAAAAATTTTGCGAACATTGCACTATCACTTTTCAAATAGGTTTTTAGACTCTGAAAAGTATGCGTATTTTGTTTTTAGTTCCTATAACCTTTTTTTCCATAGGTTTTAATCCCTACAATTTAGAAAAGTTAGGAACATGTCCCTATCGTCAACCGTACATCGTTATCTATTGAATAAGAATTATTCATAAAGTGAGTGAATTAGAAGAACAATTCTGTAACCTGTGAAAATTATTTCTAGGTTTGAGTGTCTCCTTTATTGTATGATAATGGTGCAAAGTTGACGCTAGGACCTATTCCTAAACCTTTAAAATTGAAGGGAATAAAACCGATGAAAAATATTATAGGGAATAAAATCAGAACATACACAGTGTTTAGGGACTAAAAACTTATTCAAGCTTTGCAAATAAGATTAATCTCATGAGCAGAAGTAGGTAGAACTTAATTAGTTAAAATGAATATAGATCTTTTTTGTTGGGTAACCATGGGGAACCAGTGGAGCACACAAGGTGGATTCTCCCATCTCAACCAGATTTTCTCCATACACAAGAGACAGTATTTGAAGCCCTGACATTTGGTTAAGGTGTCCAAGTCCCTTATCATTTGGACTAACCACATTTTTTTTTATATAAACTAACTTTGTATAGATAAAGAGTACTAGGGGTACTCTAACCCATGTACAAAAGCCACCAAGAAACCAACTAATGTAAATATAGATCTCAATGTACTTTAAGGGAATATACTCTTACTTTCTCAAGTTATATTTTTGCTCACTTTAGAAAATCTATTTTCTTTCAAATAAGTGTTCATAATATTTTTGCACACAAATTAAGATAATTAATAAATAACATCCATTATAATAAAAAATAATTAAATATATTTAACTAAGTTATCTTTCATTAAAATATTTAAAATAGTAATTTTAACTTGTTGAATAGAAAAACTAAGAGACAATATGATAAAGTTGAAAAAAATAATGAAGTTAATTGGTATGTACTGTTAATGTAAAAAAAAAATTGAGGTGGTGGGATAGTTCAACTGATTCGAGCTAATTAAAGGTACAAGGAGTTGAAGGTTCAGCGTTCAAATCATGAGAAAGGAGGAAAAAACTAACAACAACTAACATACTAATATTTGTCTATAAAAAAATGCAAACAAAAATTATATAATCAATCAACCATAAATTATCATATCACTCAATTTTTTTTTTTACTATTGTCATAATTACCTTAAAAGTCACGTATGTGATCACTAGTGTAAAAAGCTTTACACTAGCGGTAAACTAAAAAATAATTGGATTTAATATATATGCACTGACAGTGTAAAAAAGTTTTACACCATCATCCAATCATATCTCACCACATAGATATTTATGGAGATATTTTAGGATCTAATATAACAAAGTGGCATAATGGTGAAATATGATTGGACGTCTGTGTAAAACTTTTTTACACTGTCAGTGTATATTTATTAAACTCAAAATAATTAATGTTTGATTATATTTCAGAGTTTAATTTGTATGCATTGTCAGTGTAAATATTTTTACACTGGCAACCAATTATAAATCATGAAATTGATGACTTTTAAAGTGGTTTGGACAAGAATCAAACATTTGTAATGATATGTGAATTTTACATATACCAAAAACAAAAAATATTCTCCAAGATGACATGTATTAACACATGTTTAAAATTAATATTCTCGTCTGTCTGAAAAAATATATTCTCTTCCAACTTCCAACGATTTTTTTTCTCTCTCTAAAACAAATCTTTCAAATGGCACGGTTTCATCCAAGATATATCAACGAATACAACTGAAAATAAATAACAGTTTGATTTTTATAAATAAAATAAAAAAAAAATTGAATGACAGTTTGAAGAAGATAATGACATGAAGAGTTCAATATGGAGCATTTACTGCAGATTTTGTCATCGATCGATCTGAATTATGAAGAAATATTTAAACACATTAAATATCCACCGAAAAAATTTAAACACGTTAAATGAGAAGCAGCAATGGTGTAGGTAGGAACTTTAATATTTGAGAGAGAGAGAGAGAGAGAGAGAACAGACCGGTTCTTTTGATTCTCCCATCATCATCCAGTTCTGCACCCTTACCCGCCGCTTCAACGTCCATTTAGTAGATTTAGATCCCTGCTTGCAAATCGCACCACTTGTGTTGTGTTGTAAAAGAGACCTTCAATTCGATATGAGAACCCAAAAAGATACTGGGAAAGCCACCAGCACGAAGCATCTCAGATTATTATATATATATAAACGTAAACATATATATTTCAAACCAGCAGAAGAATGCTCTGTAAATTCTCTGTAACAAAACAATTAACAAACAATCTCTCTTCTTTTCGCTATTCGAGTATTGCTCCCTTCGCCCTTCTAATGCAAATGACTCTCTATGGATAGATCATAGATCCAATCTCAACTCATCAGCACTGATCTCTCTTTCCTATTTATATGCATAATAATTAGTAACTAACACTATACAATGCGCCATTGCGGTAACATAGCGTACACCTCTTTCTTTGCTGTCCAACTACTCTGATTAAATTGCTTCTTATCTTCTAGTGTTTTCCAAATTAGGTTTATTTCGAATATATACAAGTGATCAATTTAGGTCGGTGTCAAACAAAATCACACTTGCACTATTGAATAATTATTTATTGGTTTTTTTATATATATAATATTCATCATTAGATTGAACGATTTTATAACCAATGGGTATGACTTAGTTGGTTGCGCAGATTGAGTTTGTGGGGAGGACATGAGTTTGAATCTCCTAGAGCACATCTTTAGGGAGGAGCGAAGAACCTTGACTGTGATTAAGCACCCGAGGGGAGATTTGTCTCATAGCAAGTCTAAAGGATCTAAGCTTGTGGGATACTCTGTGAACCTACTGGGGAGCCAAAGGCCCTAATTACGGTGGGTTCCTACAAAAAATAATTGAAAGATTTTATGGGATAGATTATATTTATAGAATTTTATATAAATCGATCTAAGAATATATTTAGAATATCATTAATGTATTTCAAAATTTAGGTAATAGATATTTTAAAATTATATAGAAATAAAAAATATTTTGAGTTTGTATTAATCTTCAGTGTTTTTATTAAGTCATAAAAAACTTTCATACTCATTTCTGTAATTTACTATGTAAAAATAATTTTTCACGATACAAATGAAATAAATTATCCTAAAATCTTTTTTTCCAAACGTCCAAACATAAAAATGATTGCATTATAGTCAACAACAACAACAATAATAATAATAATAATTAATTATACATATAATTGACTATTGAAACAATCAAATTTTTTTGTAGCTAACTCAAACACACTCTAAATAATTATAAAAACACATCTTATAAAAAGCTATTAGATGACATTAGACTCAACACACACACACAAACATACAGGGGCCACATCTAGTGAGAAATGAGAGCATGAGAAAATTTAAGCTGGATCAAATAATCATACATAGATATTGGTCAAGATTGATTTTCTTAAATCGAAGGTCAACCATTTGTTTAAAATTGAATGGTTAAGATTAATTTGTCTCACACTCTCATCTCTCACCTGGGTAACTATACAAGTATACATAGAGATAAGAACACTATTGATGTATGAATGATCAAGATTAAAAGTTGCTTAGTGATCACACGATCATTAAAAAAATGTCATATACATTTATCTTTTAGTATTGACAAACCAAATGAATTCCAATCTGCAGGGACGGATTTACAGTGGGGGCAATGGGGGCACCTGCCCCCACTATTTTTTTAAAGTTCCATATGACTTTTATTTTGCCCCACTAAAAAATATTGTCCCCCCATTGTTTTATAATTTTAGTCTGTATAACACTTTTTATTTTCCAATATAACTTAAAATATAACACTTTTATTTCTCAAATAAGACTTTATTTCCCTACTCTATTGCCCATTCCATTCCTCTCTTGCTTCAATCTCTTCGCAGCGTAGCCGCAGATAAACCAAGAAAGTGTGTGTGAGACTAATAAAAAGAGCCGAGAAACAATATTAATTTTCTCATATTCTCTTCATTTGTAGTGTGATAGAAATAAATAAATATTTTAAAAGAAAATCAACATTAGAGTCTCAAGAACTAATGTTTTTCGTAATGAACATTTGGTATACTATGATATAATTTTCATAATCTCCAATTTTTGTTGAATGATAATAATTTAATAATTTATCGTTTATACAACTATATATTTTTTAATAAAAATATTAGAGTATATAATTTGCTCCCACTAATCAATATTTCTGGATTTGTCCCTGGTTCAAATAGTCAAGATTCATTGATGTGTGCATGTGTGTGTAACAACACTTTATATTTTAAGGCGAGAGTAATGAATCTTAATCATTGAATCTTATTTGAATGATAAAATTAAAAGATAATTGTATGTGAGTTTTTTAAATAGTCATTTAACCATTATGTAACTTGTAAATTTGGTCATCCATATATGATTGTATAAATTAAATTAATAGGTTAAATTACTCTCTTGGTCCCTCATTTGTTTTAAATTTTTCAACTTGATCTCTCTATTTTAAAAATATTCAAGTTGGTCTCTTCGTTGGCAATCGTTAATTAAGCAATTCAAATTACATAACAATATATTTGGCGTAGGCTTTGAATTTTCTTATGCTAACATTTATATCAGATTGAAATGTTTTCCCTTGCGATATCTAGCAGCTTTGTAGTCCTGGCTGCAATCATGAGATACTTAGAGTATCAAAGTTTGACACAACATATATATATAGCTCCTCCAAGTGATGATGCATATGATAATTAACATAAATCATTTCATTCCCAAGATCCAAGTGATCAGTAATCGCTCTTGGATGAGAAGAATATTTGTTTCGCAATCATTTCATTCCCATGATTTATTTTTTATAGTGAGAGTTCAATGGTTTAGGTTGTAACTAACCAATGGAAACCCGGGGGAGGTAGCGTGCGTGCAATAATTATATGTATAGTGAAGTGGTGGCCCTGTGGAGTGAAGAGTACAAGCACATTTGGAGAAGCAGCAAAGGCGATTGAGATGTTAGTGGTGCACATTTACGTGTTCATCTGAACTTTGTGCACGGTATTCTTGGTGGTGGGGTTGTAAGTTAGGCAGCTAGCAGAAAATTCTGTACGATGAGAATTTAAAGTTCCCAGAAAATTGAAATAAGGAGCGGTACAAATATAAACATAATACTAACATATATGCACCAAGAGGAAGACACTCGAATTACCGGTGATTCATCAAAATATTAAGTAAATCTTAGTTCTAGAAGTTCAAATTATGTAATCATCATTTTTCTAAAAACGTTTTACTTAATTATCACTTTCAATCAGTTGTGTAAATCTAGTTCAGTTGCGTGCGTAAGCAAATACTATTCACTAAAAAGGCAAAGATAGGCTTTTTGACCAAAATGGGTTCCTTTTATAAACTATTTACCAGTTTAGGGTTGGTCTGAAACAATTTACCAATTGGGGGTCCTTTTGGACACGTGGAATATTTTATTTTTTTTTGGGTCTGACGGGTCAAAGGCGCCAGTCAGACTGGTGCCTTCAAGTCAAAGGCGCCACGTGGCGCTTCAGGGATCCCCCCTTCCCCAAAAAATAATTACCCCAACCGTCCAGAATTAGCCCCCCCCCCCCCCCCCTATTTCACCCACCGACCCAATAGACACACACACCACACACGTCTCTATAAATACCTCCTCCCCCAACCAACATACACACATAATCTCCTTGTCTGCTTGGTACACCTCATACTAGTAATTTAATTTTTTGTAGCAGTGCAGTGTTCCTTTTGAATTATTGGAAACTTCATTTAATTTCAACAAGGTAAATTTGTTATAGCTACTATAATAATTGATGACTATTTTTTGGTGTAAATTGTTAATACAAAGTTTTTAATGTCTCTTGTTATATTATTTGGTACTTATTATTAGGGTAATTTTTTTTGTTGTTTATTATTTTAAACTTAATTAAATTCATTAATTTATTTTATCATATGTTTCATTGTTAGTCCTCATACTAGTAGTTTAATTTTTTGTAGTAGTGTTCCTTTTAAACTGTTGGAAACTTCATTTAATTTCTACAAGGTAAATTTGTTATGGCCACTGTAATAATTGATGACTATTTCTTGGTGTAAATTGTTAATACAAAGTTTTTAATGTCTCTTGTTATATTATTTGCTACTTGTCATTAGGGTAATTTTTTTTTGTTGATTATTATCTTAAATTTAAATAAATACATTAATTTATTTTAGCGTATTTTCATTGTTACTCCTCATACTAGTAGTTTAATTTTTTATAGCAGTGTTTCGTTCAAATTGTTGGAAACTTCGTTAAATTTCTACCAGGTAAATTTGTTATGGCTACTATAGTAATTGATGACTATTTGTTGGTGTAAATTGGCAATACAAAGTTTTTAATGTCTCTTGTTAGTTATATTATTTGCTAACAATGAAACATATGATAAAATAAATTAATGAATTTAATATAATAAGCAACAAAAAAATTTACCCTAATAACAAGTACCAAATAATATAACAAGAGACATTAAAAACTTTGTATTAACAATTTACACCAAGAAATAGTCATCAATTATCACAAGTAGCCATAACAAATTTACCTTGTAGAAATTAAATGAAGTTTCCAACAGTTTAAAAGAAACACTACTACAAAAAATTAAACTTCTAGTATGAGGTGTATCAAGCAGACAAGGAGAGTATGTGTGTATGTTGGTTGCGGGAGGAGGTATTTATAGAGACGTCTGGACGGTTGGGGTTGGGGTGGGGTAATTATTTTTTGGGGAAGGGGGGATCCCTGCAGCGCCACGTGGCGCATGCAGGGCAAAGGCGCCAGGCGCAGTGGCGCTGCAGGACAGGTCCTTTTTTTTTTTTTTTAAGGGTGGCGCCAGTCCGACTGGCGCCTTTGACTTGAAGGCACCAGTCTGACTGGCGCCTTTGACCCGTCAGACCCAAAAAAAAAAAAATATTCCACGTGTCCAAAAGGACCCCCAATTGGTAAATTGTTTCAGAACAACACTAAACTAGTAAATAGTTTCTAAAAGGAACCCATTTTGGTCAAAAAGCCGCAAAGATACGTATAGAAAAAGAAAAAGAAACCTATAATAGTGACTCGTGATTAATGAATGTGTCGCTGGAGTTGAAATCTTAGGGCAGTTTGTTTTATTTTCAGTTTTCTATTTTTATTTTCTGATTTTAAATATAATTATAATAAAAATAATTATAAAATTATTACTTTATTTTTATATTGTTTCCTGTTTCCAAATATTTGTATTGAAAATAGTGAAAACAATCAAAAAGTTATTTTCAATGTTTCCTGTACAAATCTTTGGAAACATAAAACAAAATAAGAATAATATGACAGTTTTATAATTATTTTTATTGTAACTATTGCTTAAATTAGGAAATGAAAAAGAGAAATAAGAAACAAAATAAACAAGCCCCGTGTAATCTATATATGAGGGCTGCCTTACTAGTTTTTTTGTTTTGTTTTTAATCGTAACACATGTGTGAAGTATCAACAAACTTCGCCAACGACTAATATATATCCACCATGTCATGAAATTTGGTTGGCCACCTATAGTGGGGTGACTGGCGTCTCTTTTAAGATTTATATTGCCATTACATACACTGACATCCTCTAATTTGTAATATATAACTTACATCCTTACAACATAAACTCCAAAAATGATAAGTTAGTGTATCTGAAACAAATATATGTCGGATATATATTTAAGTTAAAATCAAAAGGATTTAACTATTATATATATATATTGTTCATGTAATCATTTTTTACATTATCAATCAATTATAAATTGTCGTATCATTAAAAATAATTGACTCTATTATAATTAATTTAAAAATCTTATATAAGATGATTTGTGATTGTTTGATAAAATAAAAACTTTATACTGGGCGATAATGTATTAACATTTAACTCATATAAAAAGGTTTAATATATTTTTTTTTCACTTAATATTGTTAGCAAACGCCCAACTTATCATTTTTAATTAAGTTAAATCAATGAAATAGTGTTCACACATTAAAATATAAATAAAAAGATAATATGCTTTTATTTGCACCATGTGTTAGTATCTTTTACAGCTTTAGTGGTCTCACTTTCTCTCTTTTCAGCCTTAATTTCTTCTAACTCTATCCCCACCGTCTTTCCTTTGACCTTTTCCATTTTGAAGGATTCTCTCTGTCTCTCTCTCTAACCCCACTTTCTCGATCTCCCTCCATCGTCCATTGCATGTCCAGAACCACTCCATCTCTGTGTATTGTAATAATGTCTCTTGTTGTGGGTTGAGATTTTGATAGTTGATATCGACTACACCGGCCACTAAATTGAGTAATCTCTTCCATTTTATTTTTCTGCCATAACAGATCGAGGCACAAATATACCAAGTACACCAAGAGCCACGCCTTGAATCCATACTTTGTGTTTTTTTCACCACCATTAGGGATGTCAATTTTCACCTATACACGGAGACCCCCATGAGGGCCGCCCTATTTGGGGCCCTGTGGATGAAGATAGGGATAGGGGAGAAAATCCTCCCGAGACAATATGGGGACGAGGATGGGGACTGGAAGCATACCCTCACCCCGTGGGGAACCGTCCCCGAGAACCTTACAAAAATATCATTGATATATATATATATATATATATAAACCTATTTTTGTAATTTTATATATAATTTTATTAAATTAATAAAAGAAACTTAAAATATATCTCATTTAAAAATCAGAAGCTGCAATCTCAAAGATAACGATCAACCCTGTTATTTTATTAAATTAAATTATTTTACAGATTTTCTATAAATTAATTCTTGAAAGCAAAAGCGGACTGATGGTTCTGGAATCTGAAAAGCGAGAAATTTATGATTTGAGTTTAGATCAGTTACCCTTTTGGGATCCCGTGAGGAGACGAGGAACGAGAGATGGTGGAGAAATATTCCCCGAGACGAGGAATGGGGATGGGGAGGAAAATAGGGGACAGGAACGGGAGGATGCTCCCCGCCCCGCTCCACCCCATCCCATTGACATCCCTACCCACCGTCTGAAAAATAAATAGGTTGAAGTAGAGAAAGTAGAGATAGTGAGAAAAAATAAATAAATCTTAGTTAAATATGAAGTAAAGTTAGACAGAGAGAAAGTCAGACCCACTTAAGTAATAAAAGATACTAACATTTGGTTGGTCCAAGTGGTAGGGACTTGGGTACCTTAAGTGGTTAGGGGTTCGAATCCTGACTCCTGTGTATAGAGAAAACCTGATTGGGAGGGGAGAATCTATCTTGTGTGCCGAACAGGTTCCTCAATGGAGATTAGTTACTGCTAACAATAGTTGATATTTCGTATCTATATCACGATTATAAGAGGGGGAAAAAAAAAGTTAACATTACACATGCAGCATATTGTCTTTTCTATTTATATTTTAATGTATTAGTTTTATTTCACTGATTGTGTATAATACTAGGTGTAAGATTTGCTCCCGTAATTAACATCTTCAGTTAAATGATTTGTGTCTCTGTGGCACTTGCTCCGAAGTTTCGGTTGTCATCGGTCATCACCGCAAGTGCAATAGTGTAGCGTCCCCTTCAACCACTTCTTCTTGCTTTTCATTATTGTGGGTAAGTTTTTTTTTACGTGAGATTAATTGTTGGGTCCGGGATGATGGTTAGATGAGGCACTCTCCAGAGTGATGATTCCATTATTCAAACTCTCAACCTTGCATATAAAAGTTATCTACGGACATAATTCACTTTCACTATATTTTGATAGAATTATAAAAATTCCTGATATTTGAATATCAAAACTTAAAAATATTATATTTCAAATATATATACACATACTATATATATATATATATATATATAATATATATATATATATATATATATTAAAATAGTATGTATTGTCTATTTTACACTGACATCCACTGACATTTTGATACATGTGCTTTTATTTTAATAATAAATAAGAGAGAAATAACAAAGATGCTAATTTGTCAAGATATTATTTGATGTCTATGTAAAAATCATTTACACTGACAATACATACTATTTTAATATATATATATATATATATATATATATATATATATAACAAAACAAAAGTACATTGAGGTATCATTATTTTAGTTCTCATAAATCATTTCTAATTAGAAATGACAGGTTTTGCCAACAGAGACGAAGCAACGTGTGTAGTTGTAGGGGCTCGGCCACCAGAATTTTTAAAATTTCATGCTCTATTAATAGTTAAAAAATGTATCATTGATTGGTTAAAAAATATATATATATTCTCTTGTGTATAAAGTGGTAACTCTTATTTTTACATTTATAGAACAATCCTTTTCAACTATGAATATAGTTTTAAGATTACACTTTGCAACAAAATGGAAGATGAATTTTTGATTGAGTGTCTACTAATATACATTTAAAAAATTTAGTCTAAATTTAATTATAAATGATTTTCTTGACATGCATAAAATTCATTCCGTGTTTTGATAGATTACTAACGTAATTAACGTTTTGAAACAAACAACTATGAAATATTTAATATGAAAATTGATGTATATATATATATATTTGTTGAATGAAATGTAATTTTGGTGCCAATCATTCTATCCTTGCTCTGTCCCCGGTTACCAACAAAAATTACTTGTAGCTGATAATGATATACCTAGAATTTTCTTTCTTTTTTTTTTCCAATTTTTTTTGGCATAGCAAAGTTTCAATTAAGATTTTCTTATCGGCAAGGAAAATGTTAAATGTTATTTACCTAATGTGTTACAAATAACACAGAGGAACTATGAAGAAGATTCTCCATGATTATGAGTTAGCATCGGGGCAAACCATAAACTTGCAAAAATCTGAGGTTTTCTTTAGTAACAATGTGTCCTTAGAGGCTAAGGAAAATCCTATGTCTCTCCTTGTTGTTCGAACAAGTTTAGGATCTGGCAAATATTTGGGATTGCCTTCTGTGATTAGGAGGAATAAGAAATCTACCTTTAATTATTTGAAGGACAGGGTGTGGCAAAAGATTAATCCTTGGTCTGGTAGATCTCTTTCTAAAGGGGGCATGAGGTTCTCATCAAGGCAGCTCTTCAGGCTATTCCTGCTTATTACATGAGTATTTATATAATTCCTCCTTTTCTCCGTGATGGGATCCAGAAAATGATGATTATCTTTTGGTGGGGAAAAGGTAGCAATGGCAATAGAGGCATTAATTGGCTATCTTGGGGTAAAATGGTGGTTAGTAAGGAGCACGGAGGTATGGGGTTTTCGAAGCCTTCAAGCTTTCAACTTAGGCATGCTAGAGAAACAAGGTTGAAAATTCATCTCCAACCCAGATGCAATGGTTACTCGTATTTTCAAAGCTAAATATTTTCCAAATGGGTATTTTTTGGAGTCTGTTCTTAGTCATAATCCAAGTTACTCATGGCATAGTAACTGGATTCCATCTCTTAGCTCCTGGCAGTAGCAAGTTCTTGACTTTCAAGTCCAACAAGTGTAGAGGAGTTGGACCCATAAGCCTAGGACTCAAATTTCCTCTAAGCCATGAATCACTAAAAACATGAATATTTGAGCCATCTCTGACACTCCATCTCAAACCCTCTTTAACCAGAACCCAGGAACTCCAATTACACGTACTGCAAGAATACATGCTGCCTCACGAGGTAGATGCCATATTGCGAGTTCCTTTATTTGCATCAACGGTGAAGGATAGTCGAGTGTGGGGAGCCAGTGAAGATGGATGCTATACCGTCAAAACGGCCTATGAGACTTGCCTCAATAATCTTGTTGATTCCTCTATGTACCGTGTTGAAGGAAAATGGAAAATGTTATGGGACCTGAAAATTCCTCACAAAGTGAAGGTTTTTGCATGGCAAGCTTGTAGAGATTGCCTTCCAATTCTGTCCAGGTTATAATCCAAAGGAGTATCTTGTCCAGCAAATTGTTTATTCTACTCAACGGGTTTAGAGAATGCATGGCATATTTTTCTATCCTGTCCGAGTGTTCAAGGATGTTGGGAGGAGACTAACCTTTGGTAGTGTATGGAGCCTCTGTTGGGTGTGGTTGAGAGCTTCTCTGAATTTATTTTCAAACTGGGCAGCACGCTGAATTGGGAGATGAGGGTGCATTTTGTAATGTTGCTCTGGAGTCTATGGAGAAAGCACAATCTTAAGCTTTTGGGAAGATAAATAAGAAGATGTGTCACAGGTGGTTTTTAGAGCATCCAATGTATTGGAAGAACGGAAGTTGGAGAGATCAACCCATGAGGAGTCAATTCCTGCTTCTAATTCTAATATAGTGTGGGAAACCCCTCCTCTTGGGTGGTTGAAGTGTAACATTGATGCTGCTTTCTTCAAGGACAAGAACCTCTCTTCACTTGGGTGCTGTTTGCGAGATGAATAAGGAACTTTTATGCTTGCAAAGTCTGGCTGGTATGACCCTTTGTTGCAGGTTAGAGGGGGGAAGCTACTGCTATTCTAGCTGCAATGGAATGGATTATGGATATGGGCATGGACAAGGTTATTTTTGAAGTGGATAGTAAAAATGTTGCTGATGCGGTAACCTCTACAAATCACATTGCTGCGGAATTTGGAGATATTATTGTGCATTGTAGAGGGATTCTTAGTTCTAATTTGAATCTCAGGGTTGAGTTTGTTAGGAGACAATGCAATGTTGTTGCTCATGGTCTTGATAGGGCGGCTACTAGGTATCCTAGTCTTCATGTTTTTGATGTTATTCCTTCTTATATTGCTGCTACTATTGTTATTGAAATGAAATAAGCATTTTTTAGTAAAAAACTAGTATATTTGGTATGACCCATAAAAGAATGATAATGTACCCAGAAGTAATTAGCAGAAGCAATATGCTTTGTGGCTCTACGAGATTGAGGACAAGAATATAATTTGGTTGGAATGATGGAGAAGGGAGCTCATAGGAGATTTTTGGTATATCAAATATATAATTGGCGAAACTAGTGCTTTGGTCCTTTAAGTTAATTTAATTTTTCAAATTGGTCCCTTAGGTTTATTTTGTGTCAAACAGGTCCTTAAGTTTTTTTATTTGTGACAAACAGATCCCTTAAGTTGTTGTGACAGTGTATTGTCTTGCTATTAAATCAGTGAATTATGATGTCACAAAAAAACTTAAGGGCCTGTTTGACACAACATAAACGTAAGGGCCATGTTATTTAAGGGTTAAATATGTTTTTAGTCCATCATTTTTTATAAAAGTTTGGTTTTAATTAGTTCCCCGTTTGGAAAACGTACTTGTTAAGTCCCCCATTTTTTAAAATGTGTCGGAAATGGTCCTTACACTATACTTCCATTTGAAAAATGGGGGACTAAAACTGAATTTTTGTCAAAATAAGGGATTAAAAATGTGCGGTTTTAAAAAATGGGAGACTAAAAATGTGTGGTATAGGGACCACTTCCGACACATTTTAAAAAATGGGTGATTAAAAAAGTATGTTTTCCAAATGGAGGACTAAAATCGAACATTTGTAAAAAAATGAGGGACTAAAAACATATTTAACCCTAAATTTAAAGGACCAATTTGAAAAATTAAATTAACTTAAGGGACCAAAGCACTAGTTTTGCCTATAAAATTCATTTTGTAAATGTAAGAAGACAGTGCAAAAATAAATCGATTATGTGAAAATGAAAGTCGATGAATTTGACTAGCCAAAAAAGAAACATTACACATTTTGAAATGGATATAAGTCATATAACTAGTTATATATTATTATAAAGTTAAAAAAGAAAAAAGAAAGAAGTAAAGCTTGTAATAACAATACGTGATTCATGATGATTGGCTTCCTTTTCTTTGGGTATGGCTTGTTGTTTTTTAATATTCCTTAGGGCTTTGCTATTGACACCTTGCTTTTTACTATTCACACCTTGTATCACCTTTTTATAAAAAAAAATCCCTAAAATACCCCCCTCTTCCTCTTCCCCACTTAACCCATCTGGAAAAAAACCCTACCTGCGCAGCCTCAAATTGTTTCGCCTCCACCCCTCAAATTCTTCTTCTTCTTTCCTGCTTCCACTCACCAGCGGTCATGGGTCACAATGCCACATCACGTTACCACTGCAAACCTCCACCTCTGCCTCCGTCTTGCTTCCAGCGACAGCCCTCCACCCTCAAGTCACTGATTTCTGCACCCCAATAACCGTTGTTGTCCTCAAAACAACCACTCATCTCGCCTGAACCACCATAAAGCAAAGCCTCATTTGTCGCGGTGGTGACTAAAAACCGTCCAGATATTCGATTCCGGGACCTACCGGAATTCGTTTTCCGGACATTTTCAGGGAATTCTTTTTCCGGACACTTTCCAGAATTCACTTTCCGGACTCTTTTGGAAACCCTCTTGAATCTGCAAATACTACCGGATTTTGTTTTCCGGGTACCTACCATAATTTCTTTTCTGGAATTCTACTGGATTTCATTTTCCGGACGCAACCGGAGTTCCTTTTGGTGGGTGTGGGGTTTTCCGGAAGAACAAGAAAGAAGAACAGGGGGAGGAAGAAATGTTGGGTGTGGGGTTTTATCATAACCCCTATGATCGATGCTCCACAAATCCGAACCTATCCCTAACACCTGTGCTTCTATCATAACACAAAGGATTGATGCTCCAGCACACACGGTGTGGCCTTTCGTTCGAAGCTTCGAGAACCCACAGAGTAGACGGCGCTGTTGGCAGCATCCGAGATATGACGATGGTGTCGGGGCTCCCGGCGTCGACCGGCACGGAGAGGCTCAAGATTCTGGACGATGAAAAACACTTATTGAGCTTTAGGGTTGTGGGTGGTGGCACAGGAATTTTCCGGAAAAAAGAGCGGGGAGGAAGAAGAAGGGTATTCGTGGGAGAAAAAACTTAAAAAAAGATTGCAAGGTATGGATAGCAATTTGCAAGGTACAAATAGCAGAGCCCTATTCCTTAATGAGTTAAATTACTACAGGCCCAACATTTTTTGTATCACTATTTGGCCCATATCACAATCATATCTGTGACACTAGGCAATATTTCAAAATAGATCAAGATGATGCTGGTATTATATAAAATATATATATATATTGACATGTTTAGATAAGCTTAAGTTAGCCTAGCCTAGCTAAAAAAATGTATTTCTATAAATTATATGAAATTTGATTTTTTTTCTAATTTCTTTTGATAAAAAAATAATTACATGTTCCTTTATTTTAATATATATCAAGTTTATCGGCAAAAGAAGTTATTTCATGATATGTTAAGAACCCTATGTATCAGAAGTCTGAATGAATACTTGTAGTGATACTTACATGTGAGCGATTACCAAAAAACAATAAAATCTAAAACCTTTGAAAAAATAAATTATTTAATAATTAATTAATATTACAACCAATTATAATAAAATTAATTTTATGATTGGATATGTTTAGTGAAAATTAATTTTGAGATAAAATTAATTTAGTAATATATATTTTTAATTAATTAGTTATTCAGTAGCGAAATCAGACAAAATATAATTGATTTCAAAATAATCAAACAACTTTTTCAATTAAGATTTAAACTTGTAACTTCTCCATAAACCTTTTTCTTCTTCTTCATAAAACCAATTGTTTCAGTACTAATATGAACTAATTAAATAAACTCTTATTGATTTGAAGAGGTTGACCTAGTGGAAGCGTGTTAGGTCTGTCAAGTATGAGAGTATGTACAATGATACTCTCAGAATGTTGGAGGTCTCTGTGAACACTATATTTTGTCCTCCCTTTTACATAATATAATAAAATAAAAATAAAAAAATAAAAATAAAAAAATGAGAATAAATGGTTGAGTTGTGTAACATATGGCATTCAAATGCTTTTACTTATCATTATTTTTTCCATTATGAAAATGTAACAAAAAAGGAATCATCATCAGTGAGTAAATTTCTGAATTAGAGAGACTTGTAACTGATATATGAGTTGAAGAGGTTATTATTAGTATAAAAGGGAGGAGCAGCAACGTAAGGAGGGGGGCTTTTTTGAGTTCTTCTATTTTTCTGATATCTTCTTTCACATACTGGCCAACCTTTCCATTTCTTTCTTGCCCCATTTTTTTTTCTTTCTCTTTCTCCACACCATTTTCTGCTCATTCATCACCATAAGTTCATAACAGTTCTCACCTCCAAGAAACATATAGTAGCAGAGCTCCTCAAGCCTCCACGCATGACACTGTGTAAGTCCAGTCCGGAACCATCGTGTCGGAGCCGTCATCAACTTCACCAACGTCGCCATCCTCCTCGTGAACGAGGCACTGTCCAGTAGCTCCATCGCGCTACGTTGTCGTCTTCCACGCACACAGCTCCACTGCGTCGAAGCCGCCATCACCAGCGTCCTGTCGCAACACCATCCGCCACGCACACAGCTCCAACGCGTCGGGGTTGTTATCAGCTTCCTGTCGTTGCACCGCCATCCTCCACGCATAGCTCCGCTCCACCATCCCTCACGCGCGGTAGATTCACCCAGTTCATTCAGATCAGCTGCTCTGTCATACGCCGTCCAAATCCGCCCAGTCGCTACGCATATCTCCCTTGTCACAGCACGTCGTCGTGTCGCCATCTAGTTCCGCTGTCTTCCTTGCGTAGTGCATTTCTGGTTATATTTTGCTCTCCCTGTTACCTTTGAAGGTTTTGTTTATTGTTTGTTTTTTTTCATTTTCTCTTTATTTGCTTTTACACTTTGGCTGGTACTTATATTTTAGCCTTTTAGGCAAACACGTTGGGCTTATTGGGTTTTAGGATTCGTTAGTTTTTTTAATATTTTTCACAAAAGATGCTAGACTAAAATAAAATCAGAAATGATGAAAAAAAAAATGTAGATCCTAAAATCAAAATGAAAAATGATAAATGTGTCAAAAATAATAAATGTTATTAGTTGTTTAAATAGTACAGGTTTATAATATATATGAATGGAAATGATTTGTTGAAATTAAGGTGTTAGTTAGATTTATTAATTTGGTCATGAATGTTTTTTTAAATATACAAATGTTTCTCTAATTAAAATATTTATTTTAATAAATCAATTGAGTTGTAATTTTATAAATTTTTATAATTTTCTAAAAATATAGGTTGTTAGTGATGCCCACTTTGGATCTTTTTCCTATTTGGTTATCATGAACACACCATTTTAATTCTAAATCTGGATATTAGTGACAGCCACTTTGGATCCTCTTCCTGTTTGGTTATTGCAAACAACCCTTAATTTTCAAAATAAAATTAATTTGCTAACGATTGCCACTTTGGATCATCTTCCTGTTTGGTTATCATGATCAACTCTATTTTCAAAATATAAATAAGTTGTCAACGATAGTCACTTTGGATCTGCTTCCTATTTGATTATCGCTGGCGTCTTGCTTTCTAAAAACTAAAATAGGTTGTTAATGGTAGCCACTTTGGATCTTCTTCCTGTTTGGTTACCGTGAGCATCTTTTAATTTCCAAAAATAAGAATTAAATTGTCAACGATAGTCACTTTGGATCTGCTTCCTATTTGATTATCGAAGGCATCTTGCATTCTAAAAATTAAAATATAAGTTTTAGTGATAGCCACTTTGGATCTTCTTCCTGTTTGGTTATTGCAATTTAAAAAAAAATAATTAAAACAGGTTGTTAGGATGACCATTTTGGATATTCTTCCTGTCTGGTTATCGTGATAGCCTAAATTTCTGAAAATAAAAAAATAATTAAAATCAACCAAACCAACAAATATTTTTTATGAAAGAACTACGTAGCTTTGAATTCCCTATTGCACCCGGGGATACGTAGGAGCAGGATTTATTCCTGTCAAGCCCAAAAATAAATTTTCATAAAATCCTTTTTAATTTCTCATCAATATTCATTTTCTTCTCTTGAAAAATAATAAAATAAAATCTTTTATGGTTTATTTATTGTTTGTAATTATATTTTAAATTATTGTTTTAATAAAAAGGGTGAAATGAATATTTTTGAAGTTAACATAATTTTGCACAATTAACTAGAGGTAACCATTTTTCAATGGATGTCGTAGGGTGCTAATACCTTCCCTACGCATAATTGACTCCCGAACCCTAAATCTGTTTTCGAAGACTATTCAATTAAAAAGGGTTTTTCCAATGTTTCCCTAAATAAATAAACTTTGGTGGCGACTCCATTTTTGCAATTAATTAATTTTTGTTCGCCGCTCCAGTCGCGATGTGGTTGCGACAGATGGCGACTCCACTGGGGACTTTTTTTAAGAGAGTCTAGCCTTACATAGTTATATGTGCAAAAAAAATTTCTTCTTCTTCTTTATTTATTTCACCCTCTTTGTTGTTTTTGCTTATATGTGCAAGTTGTAAATATTTTTATTTAATTATTATGATGCTTGGTTCACACACTACACCTACACTTTTGCACACACTTATGAGTGGGACCCTATACCCGGGCCTGTGTGAAGCCTAAGAAGAGAGGAGATTGTTAGTGGTAACCATTTTGGATCTACTTCCTGTCTGGTTATCACGAGAATCTCATCTAGAGTGTGCTCTTTCAGGATGTTCCACACCTGGTAGTTTATCTATCGTTGTGGTTAATATTCTGAAAGAGACTTTAGCTCTAGAGACCAAAGTCAGTGAGATTATAGAGCCACCCAAGAGAGCTTTCACAAGATACAATGTCTCCAAAAAAAAAAAATCTAGCATGATAATTTCTTCTTATATTGCAAAAGGCATGTTTAGCATCATGTTGCATCATCATGCATTTGCATTCATATTTCAAAAAAAAACAAAACATAATAATTTTATAAAGTCACTCATTCTCATTTCATTTGGGTATGTCAGAGAATCGTGGGTGTTCAAAGCTCGTTGTGAGTAGTTTTATTGAGATAATATGGGATCAAGCAGTGAGACAACCCCAATCATGATGAAGAAGCTCATACATCCAAAAATAAAGAAGCCTGAGGTTGAGAGTCTAAAAGCTTGTGCTGGCATGATGACAAAAATCCAGCGTCTCACCTTTGACAGAAAGTATGGAAAGATTCTTGCGTTGCTAGAGGTGGATATGCAAGTGGAGGCTATTACTGCATTGATTCAATTCTATGATCCTCCCGTGAGGTGCTTCACTTTTCAGGATTTTCAGATGGCCCCTACATTGGAGGAGTTTGCACAAATCTTGGGATATCCATTGGAAAATATCAAGCCTTACCAATACTTGGGACATTATCCATCCTTGCAGACAGTTGCTGGAGTTTTGAAAGTTCAGGTGAAGGAGTTGCAAGGCAAGAAGAGAAACCGAAATGGCTTTGAAGGATTTACACAGAAGTATTTGGAAGAAAGAATGAAATATCTAGCAAAAATTGAGGATTGGACTTCGTTCATAGATGTGTTGGCTCTGACTATCTATGGGATTGTTATATTCCCACATATTGATGAGTATATAGATTTTGCAGCAATTGATGTTTTCCTGGCCCTACGGGATAAAGGAGAAAGTCCGGTAACAGCTGTACTTGCAGACACATATTGTACCTTTAATCATTGTCATGAAAAGAGAGGAAGGATATTATGTTGCTTGCCTACAATTTATGTTTGGCTCGTCACTCACATGTTTAGTAATAAATGCAAAGTGTCATGTCCAATTGGAGATTTCAAGATGTGTGATGTGAAGGTTAGGAATAATCGTGAATGGGCTCAAAATCTTGTTGATCTTAATGAAAAGACAGTTCGATGGTACCCGCAGTGGCAGGAGGTACAGGAGGTAATATATCAATGTGGGAATTTTCCTAATGTACCACTCATGGGAACAAGAGGGTGCATTAATTATAACCCCTCTTTGGTTTTAAGGCAACTTGGTTATCCTATGAAAGACCCACCAGCTGAAGAAATGATAACTCCTTTTGTTCTTTATGAGAAGGATATGAAGGACACTGAAATGCTTAGAAGAATCCGCCAAGCCTGGGATCGTGTCATTCGAAAAAGTAAAGAGCTTGGAAAAAGGAGTTGTGATGCAAAAGAGAGTTATCGTCAATGGCTAGGGGATAGGGTTCAGAAAGTCGGGTTACCTTTTCAAGGCTCAATTCCAGTTGCCAAGGAAATTGTTGATGAGACACCTCCAATTAGCATCGAAGAGGTAGAGAACCTTAAAGCAGCATTGCTCAAGTCAGAAGAAGAGAAGAAAGGACTGCAAGAGAAGTTAGAAGAAGCTCTTCGAGAAAAAAAGGCCTTGCAACCAGAAAGCATCCAAAAAGGACAAAGTATTGAGAAGACCAATAAAAGAGCAAGAGTTGAAGAAGAATGCAAGTTCAAGACACAAGATTGCTTGAGGGCTGCAAATAAGGAGTTAGAGCTGCGTGGAAAAGAAAAGAGATAAAGCTTTGGATTATGCCACACAGTTGAAAGAATTGTACAAGAAATCCAAGCTGACTGAGAGGAGTGTGCAAAGGCAACTCGGGGATTTGAAACAACAGTTAGAAAATGTGGTGGCTGAGTATGAGAATAGGGTCAACAATGAAAGGCAACATCGGGAAGAAATGGAGCAAATAGCGATCGTGTATCAAAAGGGATTGAAGAAGGAACAAGGAGATGTATGTAAGTTGAAAGCTCACATAAGAGATCAAGATAATATCATCAATGAGCTCAAGAATGAAGGAATGTACTGGAGAGATCGTTTCATAAAGTTGGATAATCATGTGGAAGATCATGCGAAGATCATCAAAGGGCTTAACAATGAAAGCATGTTTTGGAAGGATCGTTATACAAAGTTAGCATGGTTAGCCAACCAAGCAATTGAGGATATCCCAAGACTTTTAAGGAGGGCTAAAGGGATGATGAACCCATTTTCTGCGCCAGCTGAAATTTCTGAATTTCTTGAATATTGTAAAGATTTAATGGAAAAGATGAAACAAAGGGCTGTAATTGAAGGCCGTGTAAAAGTTTGCGTACAATGTACTTGATTTTGATCATTAATAAAAGTTTTGTTGCTTGATTCCATATGATCTAGTGCTTTAAGGTACTCACAGCGGGGCAGGCACTGTGATTCTCTAGCATTCCCACATCTTAATAAAAAAAAAAATATATATTGCATCTTCATTCATTCATTCATTCATTCATTCATTCATTCATTCATTCATTCATTCATTCATTCATTCATTCATTCATTCATTCATTCATTTTCTCTTTGCATACTCATATCATTTTTATTATCAGAAAAATAAACAAACTGGTTCAGACACGCTCTCAATCAAGGATCATGGCTGAACTAGAGCTGAAAGATGATGTCACCCAACTGAAGGAGCAGATGTCCAAGGTTCTAGAAATGCTCCAGTCTCTTGAAAAGAACAAGAACAAAGATGGGGCCTCCTCAGCAGTGAACGAAGATCAACAAGCCACGCCTTCTCATCCGCCTGGTTTCAGTCCGGCGCCTCCGCATTATGGTCTTAATTCTCAAGGAATGTTGGTTCCAATGTACCAACAGGGTCCCACACAACCACCAGGCACCAACCCTCAAGACACCCAAGCACCACAGTTCCCACTTTACGGTCTTCCGTTTGGCTACACACCACCATTCGCCACCAACTCTTCAGAGAATAATCTCCAAACCCCTGTTGCTGCTGGCGCAGAATTCAACCCAACCACCGGGCCCTGATGCAAGCACTGAAACCCCACAGGTTCAAATTCCATCTCCTGTTTTCATGACACATGGCCTTCCACCTGGTTATAATCCGCCCCAAGGCACCAATTCCCAAAATCCTACCCAACCACAAGTTCTTCACCATAATGCCCAAGGAAACTCACCAAATCCATACCCTTTTATTTTGCCAATGCATCCTTATGCAAATACCATGCATAATTTCTCAGCTGAAAATCCTCAATCTAAAGCAAAGTTGCAAATTCTTGAGGAGAGATTGAGGGCTGTGGAAGGAGGAGGTTATTATGGTCTTGGTGATGCTTCAGATCTCTGTCTTGTTCCAAATGTGGTCATACCACCCAAGTTTCAAGTGCCAGACTTTGATAAGTATAAGGGGACTACATGTCCACGAAGTCACTTGACCATGTATTGCAGGAAAATGGCAGCATATGCACATGATGAAAAACTTCTGATTCACTTTTTCCAGGATAGTCTGACCGGGGCAGCCTCGAGTTGGTATACACACCTTGATCGCACTCATGTTCGCTGTTGGAAGGATTTGGCAGATGCTTTCCTAAAGCAGTACAAGTACAATATTGATATGGCACCCGACAGAATGCAATTACAAAATATGGTGAAAAGGGACAATGAGACGTTCAAGGAGTATGCCCAAAGATGGAGGGGATTGGCAGCACAAGTAGAACCACCCCTGTCTGAAAAGGAAATGGTTGCCATGTTCATAGACACTCTTCAGTCACCCTTCTATGATAGGATGATTGGGAGTGTGTCGTCAAACTTTTCGGATATGGTCATCATTGGTGAAAGAGTTGAAGGTGGAATGAGGAGTGGAAAGATTGCTTATAATTCTGCCAGAGCAACTAATGCAAAGAAACCCCCCATGGGGTTTACAAAAAAAAAGTAAGGTGAAACTCACGCTGTTATGTCGGGTCAAGGAGGATATACCCAAGGAAAACCCCACCACTTTCATGCCAATTTCCAGCAACCAATCCAAGTCCCTTATATGACATACCCACACACTGCCACAATTCCTCAAATTCAATACTCTCAACCTAACCAATCACAAAGGCCACTTATTGCACCTTCCCAACCCAATCAACAAAGACCACCAAACAACCAAGAAAGGAAACCAGTTCAATTTGACCCCATTCCCATGTCATATACGGAGTTGTTTCATGACCTTCTCCGCAATCAATTGATTTCCCCCATTCCAATGAAGCCCCTTGAACCTCCTTTCCCAAAGGGATATGACTCAAATGCTAAATGTGAGTACCATGCAGGGGCGGTGGGACATTCAACTGAAAATTGCAAAGGCTTGAAGTTCAAAGTGCAAGGTTTGATTAATGCCAAATGGTTGAGTTTCACGGAAGATAGTCCCAATGTTAGCAAAAACCCTTTGCCTGGCCATGCGAGTTCGTCGGTCAATGCAATTGAAGGACTGGTAGACCAGCATTTGGTGAGGAAGGTGGAAGAGATCAGAACCCCCATGAGGATCATATTCGCACGGCTTTGTAGGTTGGGTATGATTGAAATGATCTATAAGGAGGAAGAAACATGTGGTTTTCACCCAAGTGCCGAACACACCACAGAAGAGTGTGATGAATTCAAGCAAGTTCTGCAAAATTTGATGGAGATGCACTTGGTCCAGATAGGTTGTACGAAGAGTGGCGAGGATGTGTTAACACTTCAGTCTGACGATGAGAAGAATACTCCTTTTCCAAAGCCATTGGAAATTCGTTATACCAAGAATGCCTCAACTGAAGGGTCTTGTGTGCCAACCCCTTTTCCATGGCCATTGGAAATTCATTATACTAAAAGTACCAAGAATGAAGTTTCTGGTATGCCAACTCCTTTTCCAAAACCATTGGAAATTCGTTATACCAAGAAATCCTCGATGGAAATTCCTGGTGCACCAAAGCCGATTACTATTTAAGTGCCGACTCCTTTCCCTTATAAAGATACTAAGGCAGTGCCATGGAGGTATGATGTGAAAATCCATGTGGGAAATTCTGAAGAAAATCAATTGAAATTTGAAACTTCATCCATTACCAATATTTCTGGGCCAGGCGGGATGACCCGAAGCGGTTGAATTTATACCCCGGAAGAGCTTAGAAAAGAGAAAGGGAAGGAGAAGGAAGTAGATGGGACCATGATGAATAAAATGAGAAAACAAGAGGAATATAAGAAGACAGTGTCTGATGATGAGGCATGTGAATTTCTGAGGTTTATCATGCAGAGTGAGTACAAAGTGGTGGATCAGTTGAATCATACACCTGCAAAGATATCTGTCTTGTCTTTATTGTTGAACTCTGAACCACATAGGAAGGCATTGATGAAAGTATTGAATGAAGCTCATGTCACTCATGATATCACAGTCAATCAGTTTGATGGTATTATTGGTAGCATTACTGCCAATAATCACCTTACTTTTACTGATGATGAAATACCAGCTGAAGGAATGGGGCATAATAAAGCACTACACATTTCTGTAAAATGCCAGGATTATATCCTTGCTAGAGTGCTCATTGATAATGGTTCTTCTTTGAACGTCATGCCTAAGTCGACTTTCATGAAATTACCTATTGATGGGTCATACATGAAGCCTAGCACCATGGTAGTGAGAGCTTTCGATGGATCGAGAAGAGAAGTCATTGGGGAGATTGAGTTGCCAATTCAAATTGGTCCCTATACGTTTGAAGTGGTTTTCCAAGTGATGGATATCACACCAGCTTATAGTTGCCTCCTAGGAAGACCATGGATTCATCCTGCTGGAGCTGTGCCTTCCACATTACATCAGAAGTTGAAGTTCATTGTGGATAATAAGTTGGTTATTATTTTAGCAGAAGAAGATTTATTGGTGAGTAAACCGTCGTCAACTCGCTACATTGAAGCAGCGGAAGAGGCACTTGAAACCTCCTTCCAAGCACTTGAGATTGCTAATGCTACCTTTGTAGGCGAAGGGACCCCAATTATGAAACCACAGTTATCTGGGGCATCTATGATGAGTGCTAAAGTTATGCTTGAAGGAGGGCTCTGGAAAAATCTTGGAAAATTGCTGAAGCTATGGGAAAATAAAGACAAGTTTGGGTTGGGATACAAACCATCCAAAGCTGATAAGAGGAGAATCACAGGAGATAAAAAAGAGAAGAGGCTGGCTCGTTTGGAAAACCGGGAGCCAAAGGCTGAGGGGGTTCCCATCTGTGATATTCGGCAAAGCTTCCGAAGTGCAGGGTTTATATATGCAGATCAAGTGGCTGCTGCTGAAGATGATCATGATACTGAAGATATTAATCTGGTTTACCCTTGTCCTCCAAATGAAGAGCTTGGCAACTGGGAGATCATCGAGCTTCCTGTGGTTTTTGATTCACTCTCAAAGTAATTATGTAATGCAAATCCTATTGCTCTGCCCAAGGCTTTAGGATAACTCATTAATAAGGGCTCACATGTTTTGCTTCAGTATCTTTTATCAATAAAATCCACTTTGAATTTTCCAGTTATTCTTTCATCTTCCAACCTTCATATGCTTGTTCATTCTTTTGTTCTCTACCTTGCATACTTTGTTCATTAGTCATTCTTAAATAATGCAGATCCAAAAGTGATCCTTTTGAAAATGACAATGCTAGGATCCCATCATATGATTTTGATTACCCTATTAATCATGCCGATGAGGATGAAGATGATAATTTGGAACCCTCTCCTGAATTAATGAGATTGATTGAACAAGAAGCTAAAATGATTCAACCTCATGAGGAAGTAACTGAAATGATCAATTTGGGGACTGAGAATGATAAAAAGGAGGTTAAAGTTGGCACTTGTATGAAGGAAAGTGAGCGAGACAAGTTGGTTAAGCTTTTGTTTGACTATGTTGATGTCTTTGCATGGTCATATCAGGACATGCCTGGACTAGATACTAGTAGAGTAGAGCACAAGCTACCACTAAAGCCTGAATGTCCCCCGGTCAAGCAAAAGTTAAGGCGAATGAAGCCAGAGATGTCATTGAAGATTAAAGAAGAAGTTAAGAAGCAATTTGATGCTGGTTTCCTTGCAGTTGCAAAGTACCCTCAATGGGTTGCCAACATTGTTCCAGTTCCTAAGAAAGACGGGAAAGTTCGAATGTGTGTTGACTATAGAGACTTGAACCGAGCCAGTCCTAAAGATGATTTTCCACTACCTCACATAGATGTCCTGGTGGATAATACTGCTCAACATTCTTTCTTGTCCTTCATGGATGGTTTCTCCGGGTATAATCAGATTAAGATGGCTCCTGAGGATATGGAGAAAACTACCTTCATCACATTGTGGGGAACTTTTTGTTATAAGGTGATGCCGTTTGGATTGAAGAATGCAGGGGCAACTTACCAAAGGGCAATGGTGACTTTGTTCCATGACATGATGCATAAAGAGATAGAAGTATATGTTGATGATATGATTGCAAAGTCTAGAACAGAGGAGGATCATGTTGTCAATTTAGGGAAGTTATTTGAACGTTTGAGGAAGTATAAACTCCGATTGAATCCTGCTAAGTGCACATTTGGTGTAAGATCAGGCAAGTTGTTGGGGTTTGTGGTTAGTCAAAAAGGGATAGAGGTTCACCCAGACAAAGTGCGAGCAATCTTGGAAATGCCAGTTCCTCGAACAGAAAAGAAGTCCGTGGATTTTTGGGGAGGCTAAATTACATCGCTAGATTCATATCCCAGTTAACAGCAACTTGTGAACCAATTTTCAAATTGTTGCGGAAGAATCAAACAGTTGAATGGAATGAGGATTGTCAAAAAGCTTTTGAAAAGATCAAGCAATATCTACAAGAGCCTCCAGTCTTAGTGCCTCATGTGCCTGGGAGACCTCTCATTATGTATTTGACAGTGCTTGACGAGTCAATGGGTTGTGTACTGGGGCAACATGATGAGTCTGGTAGGAAGGAACATGCCATCTATTATCTAAGCAAGAAGTTCACAAGTTGTGAAGCGAGATACTCTCTGTTGGAGAGAACATGTTGTGCTTTGGCTTGGGCCGCTCATCGGTTAAGACAATATATGTTGTGTCATACTACTTGGTTGGTGTCTAAAATGGATCCAATTAAATATATATTTGAAAAGCCTGCACTGACTGGGAGAATTGCTCGTTGGCAAGTGTTATTATCAGAATATGATATTGTATATGTCACTCAAAAGGCAATTAAAGGCAGTGCTTTAGCAGAATATTTGGCTCACCAACCCATAGAAGATTACCAGTCAATGCAGTGTGAATTTCCGGATGAAGACATAATGGCTTTGTTTGGGGAAGAAGAATCGTCAAGTGAAGGAAAGTGGACTTTGTTGTTTAATGGAGCTTCCAATGCACTGGGGCATGGGATCGGAGCTGTTTTGATCTCTCCAGAGAATCAATTTATTCCGTTCATAGCCAGACTATGTTTCGATTGTACCAATAATGTCACAGAATATGAGGCCTGTGTGATGGGAATCAAAGCAGCTATTGAATCGAAGGCTAGAGTTCTTGAGGTATATGGAGACTCAGCTCTAGTCATTCATCAGTTAAAAGGAGAATGAGAGACTCGAAATGCGAAGTTGGCTCCTTACCATGCTTACATTAAGGGGTTGATAGAACAGTTTGACAAAGTGACTTTTCAGCACATTCCTCGTGAACATAACCAGTTAGCTGATGCCTTGGCTACATTGTCGTCAATGTTTGCAATAAGTTATGAGAGAGATATGCCGCTTATAAAGATACAAAGTCAAGATCAACCTGCATACTGCCAAACAATAGAAGAAGAGTTGGATGGAAAGCCATGGTACTTTGATATTAAGCGCTATATCCAAAAGCGAGAATATCCACTTGGTGCACAGAAAATGATAAGAGGACCTTGAGGAGATTGGCAATGGGTTTTTACCTAGATGGTAATGTGCTTTACAAGAGGAGTCATGATATGGTGCTTATCAGGTGTGTGATGCAACCGAAGCAAAAAAGATTATGCAAGATGTCCATGAAGGTTCATTTGGAACTCATGCAAATGGGCATGCAATGGCAAGAAAGATTTTGAGAGAAGGTCATTATTGGTTAACCATGGAGTCTGACTGTTTTAACTATGTAAAGAAATGTCACAAATGCCAAATATATGCTGATAATATTCATGCACCGCCAACAACTCTGAATGTCTTAGCGGCACCGTGGCCATTTTCAATGTGGGAAATGGACGTCATAGGACCTATTGAACCCAAGGCTTCAAATGGACATCGATTCATCCTAGTTGCCATTGATTACTTCACAAAGTGGGTTGAAGCTGCATCATATGCCCATGTGACTAGGAATGTAGTAGTCAAGTTCATCAAAAGGGAACTAATCTGTCGTTATGGTTTGCCGAGCAAGATCATCACAGACAATGCAACTAATTTGAACAATAAGATGATGAAAGAGCTGTGTGATAGCTTCAAAATTCAGCACCATAATTCCTCACCATATCGTCCAAATATGAATGGAGCGGTTGAAGCAGCAAATAAAAATATTAAGAAGATTGTCCAAAAGATGGTGGTGACATATAAAAATTGGCATGAAATGCTGCCTTTTGCCTTGCATGGTTACCGCACTTCTATTCGTACTTCAACAGGGGCAACCCCATTTTCCCTGGTATATGGAATGGAAGCGGTGCTACCCATTGAAGTGGAGATCCCTTCGCTAAGAGTACTAATGGAGGCAAAATTAGAAGAAGCTGAATGGGTTCAAGCTCGGTTTGATCAATTGAACTTGATTGAAGAAAAGAGATTGATTGCTCTGTGCCATGGTCAGTTGTATCAAAAGAGATTGAAGAAAGCCTACGAGAAAAAGGTTCGTCCTCGAGAATTCCAAGAAGGAGAACTAGTACTTAAGAAGATGTTGCCCATCCAAAAGGATTATCGTGGTAAATGGACCCCAAATTATGAAGGACCCTATGTTGTGAAGAAAGCTTTCTCTGGAGGAGCCTTAATCCTCACAAGGATGGATGGTGAAGAACTCCCACTTCCAATAAATTCTGATGCAGTCAAAAAATATTATGCTTAAAAAATAAGAAGGAAAAATAAAAAATAAAGAAAAGCTCGCTAGGTTGAAAACCTGAAAAGGCGGCCTAGGCAAAGTTAGAGCGACCTGGTGGGCTGAAAACTCGAAAGAGCGGCTCAGGAAAAAATTAGGGTCATAAAAAGAAAAAAGACAAAAAAAGACAAAAAAAAAAAAGCAAAGAAAGAAAAAAGAGAAAGAAGAAAGAAAAAAAAAAAAAAAAAAGAGGATTGCATCAGAAGCAACAAAGGGAGTTCAGACTTCAAACTGGGGCAATTGAGATATACAAGGCATGTGAAACTGGGGCAATCAAAGTTCTCAGAAGCTGATTGATGAGTTTTCAAGGTTATAGACATGGGAAATTAGCATTGTTCATTCCAGAAGGCATCACTTGAGGAGTCGAAGTCCATTGCTTCGCCTTTTTCCAGTGAAGTTATTAGTTTGATTCTCATTTTTGTCCTCTCTGTGTTCTCATTCTATTTTCATACCAATCTTGTCAATGTATGAATAATTTCCTTCTTCAGATAATAAAATATTTCATCTTTCTATGCAATTTCTTGTTGGTTCAAAGTATTATTCTTTTGATAATCTGTACTGAAGCATAAATTTGTGACAACACCTGAAAGCATCATGATTATTGTGAGGGTTTCAAAAATTATGGGAAGCATGATGAATCCTATATGACTAGCTCAGCTTGGGTAGAAACCTGTTGGCACTTCAAAATAATAAACATGATTTCAAGAGACATTTTCATAAAATATCTGAAGAAAGAAGTGAACCAAAAGTGGGTTTCATTCAATTCAAAAATAAGCTCTTGTTCAGTCTTGAACCCTAGGGCACTTGAAACCATAAGGATTAAATTAAAGTGGCAAAAATAAATAAATAAACATACTTTGTGATTTCAAATCACCATAAGCATTCTTCATCATATGTTATTGTCTGCATCATGCATCGAAAAAAATCATGCATCTTGCTTATGTGCTTATGCATCATGCATTGCCATACCATTCATGCATCATTTGATCATACTGGTCTACTTAATCATTGCTTTGTTCAGTTCTGACAGGCACATGGCTAATAAGTCGTGACTTTGCTAGCTTTAGTAGGCATATCGTCTCTATAAGCTTCTTTTCATTTAATTTCAAAGCTTTGGCGGATACCCGGCTCCGCAAGCTTATTCTTTTCTTTTCATTTTCAAGCTTCGGCGGATACCCGACTCCGCAAGCTTCGGCGGATACCCAACTCCGCAAGCTTCTTTTCATTTAATTTCAAAGCTTTGGCGGATACCCGGCTCTGCAAGCTTATTTTTATCTTTCATTTCAAGCTTCGGCGGATACACAGCTTCGCAAGCTTCTTTTTATCTTTTTATTTTCAAGCTTCGACGGATACCCGACTCCGCAAGCTTCTTTTTATATTTTGTTGCAAGTTTCGACGGATACCACGGCTCCGCAAGCTTCTTTTCATTTTCAAGCTTCGGCGGATACCCGACAACGCAAGCTTCTTTTTTCTTTCTTTCCAAGCTTTGGCGGATACCCCGACTCCGCAAGCTTCTTTTAATCTTTCATTTCAAGCTTCGGCGGATAATCTTTCATTTCAAGCTTCGGCGGATACCCCGACTCCGCAAGCTTCTCTTTTAATCTTTCTTTTCAAGCTTCGAACGGATACCCCGACTCCGCAAGCTTCTCTCTTTCATTTCAAGCTTTGGCGGATACCCCGACTCCACAAGCTTCTTTTAATATTTTGTTTCAAGCTTCGCCGGATACCCAGACTCCGCAAGCTTCCTGTTATACTTCTTTTCAAGCTTCAGTAGATACCCGACTCTGCAAGCTTTGCATCTTTCCTAACAAGTCATAGTGGATAACTTGTTCCACAGACTTGTTATTCTTCTATTGTCGGACAAAATTATGGTTCACTTCTTTACTCATTTCTTATAACGATAATAAGGATAACTATGGTTATTCATATTATCTAGTAAGAACTAAGTAAAGAGGGGCAGCTGTGAACACTATATTTTGTCCTCCCTTTTACATAATATAATAAAATAAAAATAAATAAATAAAAATAAATAAATGAGAATAAATGGTTGAGTTGTGTAACATATGGCATTCAAATGCTTTTACTTATCATTATTTTTTCCATTATGAAAATGTAACTAAAAAAGAATCATCATCAGTGAGTAAATTTCTGAATTAGAGAGACTTGTAACTGATATATGAGTTGAAGAGGTTATTATTAGTATAAAAGGGAGGAGCAGCAACGTAAGGA
Organism: Echinosophora koreensis; assembly: GCA_035048595.1. Taxonomy (NCBI): domain Eukaryota; kingdom Viridiplantae; phylum Streptophyta; class Magnoliopsida; order Fabales; family Fabaceae; genus Echinosophora; species Echinosophora koreensis. Next base: position 8,581,171 of record JAPCYP010000001.1, on the reverse strand, counting down.
GGGGGCTTTTTTGAGTTCTTCTATTTTTCTGATATCTTCTTTCACATACTGGCCAACCTTTCCATTTCTTTCTTGCCCCATTTTTTTTTCTTTCTCTTTCTCCACACCATTTTCTGCTCATTCATCACCATAAGTTCATAACAGTTCTCACCTCCAAGAAACATATAGTAGCAGAGCACCTCAAGCCTCCACGCACGACACTGTGTAAGTCCAGTCGGGAACCACCGTGTCGGAGCCGTCATCAACTTCACCAACGTCGCCATCCTCCTCGTGAACGAGGCACTGTCCAGTAGCTCCATCGCGCTACGTTGTCGTCTTCCACGCACACAGCTCCACTGCGTCGAAGCCGCCATCACCAGCGTCCTGTCGCAACACCATCCGCCACGCACACAGCTCCAACGCGTCGGGGTTGTTAGCAGCTTCCTGTCGTTGCACCGCCATCCTCCACGCATAGCTCCGCTCCACCATCCCTCACGCGCGGTAGATTCACCCAGTTCATTCAGATCAGCTGCTCTGTCATACGCCGTCCAAATCCGCCCAGTCGCTACGCATATCTCCCTTGTCACAGCACGTCGTCGTGCCGCCATCTAGTTCCACTGTCTTCCTTGCGTAGTGCATTTCTGGTTATATTTTGCTCTCCCTGTTACCTTTGAAGGTTTTGTTTATTGTTTTTTTTTTTCATTTTCTCTTTATTTGCTTTTACACTTTGGCTGGTACTTATATTTTAGCCTTTTAGGCAAACACGTTGGGCTTATTGGGTTTTAGGATTCGTTAGTTTTTTTAATATTTTCACAAAAGATGCTAGACTAAAATAAAATCAGAAATGATGAAAAAAAAATGTAGATCCTAAAATCAAAATGATAAATGATAAATCTGTCAAAAATAATAAATGTTATTAGTTGTTTAAATAGTACAGGTTTATAATATATATGAATGGAAATGATTTGTTGAAATTAAGGTGTTAGTTAGATTTATTAATTTGGTCATGAATGTTTTTTAAAATATACAAATGTTTCTCTAATTAAAATATTTATTTTAATAAATCAATTGAGTTGTAATGTTATAAATTTTTATAATTTTCTAAAAATATAGGTTGTTAGTGATGCCCACTTTGGATCTTTTTCCTATTTGGTTATCATGAACACACCATTTTAATTCTAAATCTAGATATTAGTGATAGCCACTTTGGATCCTCTTCCTGTTTGGTTATTGCAAACAACCCTTAATTTTCAAAATAAAATTAATTTGCTAACGATTGCCACTTTGGATCATCTTCCTGTTTGGTTATCGTGATCAACTCTATTTTCAAAATATAAATAAGTTGTCAACGATAGTCACTTTGGATCTGCTTCCTATTTGATTATCGCTGGCGTCTTGCTTTCTAAAAACTAAAATAGGTTGTTAATGGTAGCCACTTTGGATCTTCTTCCTGTTTGGTTACCGTGAGCATCTTTTAATTTCCAAAAATAAGAATTAAATTGTCAACGATAGTCACTTTGGATCTGCTTCCTATTTGATTATCGAAGGCATCTTGCATTCTAAAAATTAAAATATAAGTTTTAGTGATAGCCACTTTGGATCTTCTTCCTGTTTGGTTATTGCAATTTAAAAAATTATAATAATTAAAACAGGTTGTTAGGATGACCATTTTGGATATTCTTCCTGTCTGGTTATCGTGATAGCCTAAATTTCTGAAAATAAAAAAAAATAATTAAAATCAACCAAACCAACAAATATTTTTTATGAAAGAACTACGTAGCTTTGAATTCCCTATTGCACCCGGGGATACGTAGGAGCATGATTTATTCCTGTCAAGCCCAAAAATAAATTTTCATAAAATCCTTTTTAATTTCTCATCAATATTCATTTTCTTCTCTTGAAAAATAATAAAATAAAATCTTTTATGGTTTATTTATTGTTTGTAATTATATTTTAAATTATTGTTTTAATAAAAAGGGTGAAATGAATATTTTTGAAATTAACATAATTTTGCATAATTAACTAGAGGTAACCATTTTTCAATGGATGTCGTAGGGTGCTAATACCTTCCCTACGCATAATTGACTCCCGAACCCTAAATCTGTTTTCGAAGACTATTCAATTAAAAAGGGTTTTTCCAATGTTTCCCTAAATAAATAAACTTTGGTGGCGACTCCATTTTTGCAATTAATTAATTTTTGTTCGCCGCTCTAGTCGCGATGTGGTTGCGACAGTCTCTGACTCGAATCTTGGCGAAAAATAAACTCCTTAGGAAGCGACATAATCCATGTCCTTCTAGGTGTTGGAGTGTGACAACTCACTAACCACCATTTTATAAAATAAAAAAAAATGCTGTTAGTGGATGCATGCAATTCAGTTTCCTTTACCCACACGTTCATTTTCTCAATTTTTTTAACATCTTATCAGATATATTCTTATATTCTTTGGAATATGAGATTAATTTTCACTTGCAATGTTGAAGTCGTCCATGGTGAGACTCCAAAATTATTAAATTTAGGTTGGTTTGAGTCAAATTTTGAAGGGAAAGAAATGGAAAGTTTATTCTTTCTAATCTATAATCTATATTTGAGATTTTTTTTTAAATGAAGCAATAAAATGATAGTTGACCATATAACATTTCAATCATCATTTATACATTTTTATAAAACATTTTATAGTTTCCTTAATTTAGAAATGAAAAATAAGCCTTCTATTCTCTTTCCCTCCATCCAAACATACTCTTCAGGGGAATTGCACCGATGTCTTTTAAGTTTATTTTGATAAGCTATTATTGTAAGTTCTTTATAAGCTCTTCTAAACATATGATGTTACTTAAACTTGGACATATTATAAAGCTTTTATTAAATAGTACACGTAGCTATGCTCGAAAGATACAAATATATATCTTTTTATGTAACAAAATCATAACTAGCTTAAAGAAAAACATTGCCTCCAAGCTTAAAGATAATACAAAAGAGCTTAACTCATGACTCTCTTACATATATAAGGAATATTTATTATATAATAATATATAGCTCTGCTTGCATAATCCAGTATTCAGGTGATATAACAACCTTCAAAATAGGATATCAGCACCCATTCTGAATATCACTTATTTTGAGCAGCTTCTCTTGCTAACTGAAATAACATTAAGACGGAGATAAGGCAAATAATTAAAGACTAGTAGAGGATGGAAGTAAACAAACTGATTAAACGACTTCACCCACTTCACCAAATCGTATTAAAAAATAAACAAGCATTATAATAATGCTCCACGTGACTACAAATTTGTACACAAGACAGAAACAGAAATGCATAGGCACATAGCATCAATAATCCCTGAAAATGATGTATTCTAAAAGTGATACCTGGAAATAAGTTTCAAGCTTCTTCTTCAAAGTTGTATACTCTTGCTTGATTTGTTGAAAAGTTCTGAAGCATCTGAAAAGTGTATTCTCACAACACACATCAATATTATTAGTAAAAGAAAATATAATTAAGTGGGGTCCAAAATAGGTCATGTTCATTTTGCATATATAGTTCGAATAGGGAGGTAAAAATATCAGTTACCCCTCAAAGTTTTCCGCTGAGCAATATTCACTGAATCTGGTACATTCAGTCTTCACCTTCTTTGCACCGATGCTGTCAATAATTTGGTTGCCATAAGAAATTAAAGTCTCTTTTTCGTTAAGAAAAGTATAAAGTAATAATAATAAATGTTCCGGACTGGGCCATTGGGCCCAACAAGGCAAGTCCCACCAAGAGGAGGGACATACCACATTAGCCCAACAGAAGTCCTTCTCTATCCTTATCTAAGCAAATAATATTATTTCATAGATAATAATAATGAGCTAGAATATCAAAAGGGAAAATGTCCCTATAATCTTCATAAGATATTTATTAGAGTATGGGAAATGATGATCCGATCTCTATATACAACACAACCCCCTCGCTTCGAGGGTCGGTACAAGGTAAGGTGATACCTAAAACTAGTTGAGGCCTCAAAGTGAACAAATCATATGATGGGATGAGAGGAGATGTGCTGGGGCCCTGAAGCAAAGGCTTGTTTGGTTTTACCCTTGGACTGGTTCTGCTCGCTTCACCTTCATCATGGCAAGAGGCTCATCATGAGCTAGCCATATAGACCCTACAACTGGGTACCCGCAAAAAATACCTACTATGGGTAGAGTAAATACCCGCTTTATGGGTATGGATCCACGTATGGAACTTTCATGACTTTATTGTTTTGGTTTGTTTATCATAATATTTATTTACTCATTTTGAATGTTTTATATATTTTTATTCAATACTTTATGAGTAAATTTGAAAGATCTTTAGATGATTTTTAATTGAGTTATAATATATATATATATATATATATATATATATTGTTTTTTCATAGTTAAAGTGTGGATAACAGGACCCAGAGGGTACGGGTAAGGACACTAAAGTTACTACCCACGTGTGTATGGGTCTATGTACGAGTATTTTTTTCAAGCACGAGTATGGGGATGAGTATTATAGTACCCTACCTAGATCATACACATTGCCATCCCCAGCTACCATTTTTTTTTTCGAGAGAGGAGTTACTTTTTATCTTGATATAGAACAAACAACCCTTGAATTGAAATGAAGTCTTAAATTAAGAATCTTTGATTAAGGAAAAACGTAAAAATTATTGATAAGAAGCATTTTACCTTGAGCAACTACCCTTGAATTGATGCATGTAATCGTCTAGCTTGGTGAAATTTGTTGGGTTACTCATCCTGTGTAGAACACAAGAGTTAGTACAAGAACAAGAGTAAACTAGCTAGTCATTGTTGAGACATATATATATATATATATATATATATATATATATATATATATATATATATATATATATATATATATATATATATATATTCGACTTACAGTGCTTGTTCTAGCTTGGAGACCAGTCTTACAGAGTCGCTGTAGAATAGGGTCACAATTTCTTCCACGAAATTGGGATTAACATCGTCTTGCAATTCCTCTAGCTGAATGAATTGCTCGTCAAGGTACCCCTATATATACAACAAGAATTAATGGAGGTAAGTCCATATGTGCATGGGAAAATATATATTCCACAAAGAAAGGGGAAACTTCTTAATGAGTTTTCCTTAATTTCTCTTTAAAAGAAGGGCACACAGAGAATACAAGCTATTGTATGTTATTTCTAAATATCTACTTTCAAGAAGGAATATTCAATTTTTGGTTTGACAAAATGTATCTGGTAGGACTTAGATGCTTGCACAAATTTACCGTTAGATATATGCACTTTATATTTTTTGAGCAAGTTATGGAACGGTAAACTTAAGTGATACACTCTATTACATTAAGAGTTGAATTAGATCAAAAGTCAAAACTCATGAGTTGTGAAATGAATCTAACTCCACCATACAATCCTAGATAAAGCTATAAATTTATCACAAGTTACTTGGAATCTTGCTGCGGTCGAAGGTCAATTGAGTGGCTTATGTATGTTTCAGATAATGGAACTATAAACCGTCAATCTAAAAATAAATAAATAAAAGAAAAAAAAAGAAAAAAAAAAAAAGACTGCTGACCATCACACAAGATCCTAAGATACTCACTTTAGTAGAAGAACATGTATTGTCTGCGGTTGACATAAGAAAAATAAGATGCAATGTTATAGGCGGAATTATCAGGAAGGTACAGTCGCGTTATTACTATACTCAATGTATGCGTTGGGATAAGCGTTTGATAAACGTAATTTTGGATAAAATTAATTTTATAGAATTGATTTTAATTAAAAATGAGTTAAAAGTGAAGTAACTTAGCAACTTATGCTTGGATACCTTCCTCAAAAAAGTAATTTTATCAATCAAAGTGCTTCCAAAAAATGAAAGCTATCATAAGCTGCTTTCCCAAAATCAATTTTGGATGCAAAGTTTTTCCACTACATAGAGCAAACATCTTCCTTTCAGTCAGAGTCACATTGAAAACATACCAACAGAGGCTTAAAGGCATATGCACGTTTTTTGCATTTGTTTTTTGTTTTTTTAAGGAAAAGATAGAAAAAGTGATAGAAAATAAGGTTACTTTAATTGTTTTTTCAAAATATTAAATGTAACGGATAAGTGAGTTTAGAAATAGAAACAGAGTAACACCATATGGAGGAAAAGTTTTTTATGAGATTCCATACGAATTCAACTTGGCAGATAGATATATAGCTAGTCACTCCTATTTAGCTTCAATTAAAAAATAATAAAAAGGAAAAAAAATAGATGCATCTAATGCTTTGTAGTTTGTACCATTTTGATGGAAAAATTTAGTACTGTTAATCATTTCCCATAGAAACTAATAACATGAATGTCCAGTCAAAAAAAAAAAAAACTTAATTGGTACGTACTGCTAGTATAAAGTTTTTAATACTGTCAACCTATAAGAAATCATTGTATGGATGACTTTTAAGATAGTCAGGATAAGAGTCAAACATTTTTAATGATGTGTCAATTTCTGATTGATTGACAGTGTAAAATATCTTTACAGTGACAATGTATACTAATTAAATAAAAAAAACATAATATTAAAAACTATAAGAATCTATGTGTATAATAACAGCATAACTGTTGGATTAAATAAAGCACGTATAAGCGTAACTTATGCTATTGACATAACTGATATTTTAAATATTAGGACTTTTCACGTGTTTATTTTAAGTTAAGCGGGCACAAAAAGACAACAAAATAAGCTGCTGGCTTTACTGATGCAGACATTTTCGCATAATCCGAGTTTATGTAAAAAATGGAAAAATAAATATAGAGAATGTGAGAAACAGAACGAATAATAAATCCAAACAACAAAAAGAAATGCAAAGACCTGTTCAAGGAGTGAGTTTCGCATGAAGAAGGCCTGTTGTTGCAACCGTGTTTTGTCCATATGTCTCCTTTTCTTTAGAGTAATCAAAGGCTTCTACAGAAAATCCAAACCAAAGAAGGGATAAGACTTAATAGTATGGGTTTTGTTCTAACTACGTAACCGGTATTTATAGCATTGGATAGTTTGATAACACTATCAGCGTTGTTCGTTTCTCTAGTGTAGTAACATAATGTGATGATTGGGGCGAAAATCAGAGAATACTATTCAGTTACTATCATTCATTCTTCTCCCCCCCTTTTTTCCTCTCTTGAAAGCAACTACCCATATTAATTTGTTTGCCCTTCTGAATTGACTGCTCTCTAAAGTTGAAGATGCAATTAAAAGGCATATTACTCAATATTATTATTATTTAGTTTAGATGTTAGTTTTGTAACAATATTTATGAAGATGCTTTTTCTCAAAAGAATACCTCGCGGTATTTTCTTTGTAGAATAGATCTAGTTAAATAGGAAACCGAATTTAATGATTCTGATGCAATAAATATCTATAATTATATAATATTATCATTATATGATAAAGTAAAATCACTTTTAAGATGTAAATATATAAAAAAAAAAATTATGGATCTCATACCTAGAATCAAATTTATTAAACGGAAAAATTAGAAATTCTTACTTCTCTTAAAATTAATTTTACCTAATTCAAAATCAATTTTTTTTCGACGATATTTCGTAAACAAACACCCTCTAATCCTGAAAATCACTCTTACTTGAATTAGAATCAAGTTTGAGTTGCTAAAAATCTTAAACAAACAAGTTCTGAGTATCTGATTTAGCATCATTCAAAATATAAACATTGCCATGTGAGAATCATACTTTAAATTAGCCAAATGGTGGACCCTTACATGTCCTTTTCCCATTCATCCCTGTCAGCTCACTGTTTAAAGATGTGACTGAAAGAAAAGATACACGTCGTTTATTCTGTTACTGCCAAACGAAGAAAAGATAGACGAAGCAAGCAGAGAGATTTTGCCATGTCAATGACGTTAATCTGTTTCTTTCCAATGGTTTCTGCAGATGCCACATCACATTCACATCCATTTCGTGGAACTAATTCTATGCTGTGTCAAAATACTTCTGAATGAGAATATATGTTTTTTTTTTTTTTATAAGAAGAATGAGAATATATATGTTGTGCATATCTGATTGGAGAGATTAATATTCTACCTTGCAGTAGTATTCCATGTAGATAAGAATGCCACTATGTCGTCACAAACCCCTTGATCAAATGTTACCTTCCAGCATCTTAATAAAGGCATGCTTACATGCTGTACTAGTCAGCCAAATAATGGCAGTGTGAGCTTCCTCACATCATTGTTTATGTTTTTTGTTTTATTTTTTGGTTAGTATCATTCCGCTTGAAATAAATTGAAATGCAAGAGGCTATCCAATTCATTTGCTTAGGGGGCTTAGGGGGAAAAAGAAACAAACACACGTGAAGCAAGAAATATCAGTAGATTAACAAAATGAAGGATAAGCTACTGATGAAGATCCCATTGATGAGCTAACAATAAATTGGCAGTGTCACCATCACAAGGACTTAGTGGAGACCGAATTAAGATGACTAGGCCGAGTGTGTCTCCATCAAATAGACATCATTTACTGTTTTTGTGAATTCATTATTCGTTATACAGTACAAATAAACAATGGAAGAGATTGAAAAAATAAAAGAAAATGAATACAACAGCCAATTTCTTAGAGAATACAGAATACGAATGAGATATAAAGCCTGTTGCATCAATAACTTACGGGACCTTTAGGCTTTGCATCAAATAATATTTCCACTTCCAGTAGTCAAGTATATCCTCATAAGATTACTCAAAAAAATTTAGGGCAGGAATGAATCATCCAAAAGTTAGCTTTTAAGTTGCTGTCTCGCCATGATTTTTGCTGAGCATCAATTATCACTGTCTCCTGAAAAATCCCATTGCTTGGTAAACGTTATGAAGGGTAGCATCTGCTATATCTGCTGCAGTTCTAGCACCTTCTGCCAAAACTTCATCTAAATAACCTGAATCGGACATGATTTCCTCATAGCGAACCTGCCAAAGTTAGAAAAAAAAATGAAGTGATAACATGGACCCCATGCTCACTAAGAAAAATATAGGGGGCAAACTGCTTTCTAGGAAACAAAATTTGTCCGTAAAGCAGTAATAAAGGGAAAGAGTGAGACTACATAATATCAGGAAGCAGACGGCCCATGAGGAAAACTTTGATAACATGCACAGTCTCAATGCATTACCGAACACGACCATATTCAGCAATGGTGAAAAGTAACAAACCACAAACCTGTGCGTGCACCTATGCAAACACATTTTCCGGAATTTTACCCCCAAGATCAACAAATTTTACAGAGAAGGGCCAACAACTCAATATAGTCAAATTTCCACTACCACGAACTGCACTTGAGTAAATCAGCAAGCAATACTGTAAGACACTAAGAACCAGCCATGTTCAGGCAGTACGCCTGATTGTATCAGTGCCAAGCCACCTTTAAGGGTCAATCCTCAACCTTTAAGGATAAGTGGAGTTTTTTTTGGTCTTTGACCGGGTATTCCAACAGGCATAGCTATGAGACTAACTCTTGAGCTAGGGGTAGTGGTTAGGTAAAGTCCTCCCCAAAGTGGCGACTCCAAGATTCGAACCCTTAACCTTGCAAGTAAAGTTCGCCTGGGGATGCCGTCCACCACTACCGTGACCAACCACGGCTGAGTTTAAATCCACTCAAACCTGTTTGACACTTGACTCCTTCAGCCTTGTATGGCTAGTTAGTAAAGAATTTTCTCAGTACAGAAATCTGTCAGACTCGAGTTTGCATTGCACGCATGATTACGAGAGTTTTATTGACAGAAACTTTGAGTTAAAACAGAATTATAGTACAGCAAAACAATTCACAGGCCTAAGCCATAACAGAGTTCTCTTCTCTCAAACACAACAAGACTACCCACTGAATAATAACTACCACGCCATACATAACTGTTCTCCTAGCCTAACTGCTGCCAGTATCCCCTTTTTTCCCTTCTGACATAGACTTTCCAAGGTCTTCGGCCTTAGGCCTCGACAGGCCCAGTCCCATCATATTGGACTGGCCAATCAAAATCAAAGTTTATATAATTAGAAACCATGTAAAAAAGTTAAAAGACTAAATTGACTGATTAGAAAAGCAATGAATAACTAGAGTTAAATGATAAATATCAAACTGAAATTTATAAAACTCTGTTATTGAGTGAGTTAAAACTTATTACTCTCCTAATGTTATGATAGAACTGTATTTACAGAACAAAGATACACTGAATAGTACAATATTATTAGATAATCCCCAGGGACAGATTGTCCTATTGGGATAGAAAGATGTAGGATACAGAGAGTTCAATGTTCAGGTTTTCGAGAGCCTGTCTCTCCCTACCCAACAGTTCCCAATCAAATAAAACCTAACCATCTTTCCCTCCTATCTGCTATTTAACTAAACCTATAGCAGTTACCATATTTCCCTATAGCAGTTACAATATAGCAGTTACAATACAAATACAATACAGTTTACAATATTATAGTAGCAGTTACAATATTACAATATATTCCTAATTAGTTATGGGTCATGCTTATCTGTCTATGTTTGGTCATGCTTGGTTCCCTTGACTTGTCTTCTAACATAAGTCTTTGTAATTGGAGGTCTATGGCTAACATATTATTAATAAAAAATTAATTTGGACATCATTTCGATGCCACAATCCAAGTGTCCAACTGAGTTTTAAGTTTTTGTTAGCATGTACTTTGCAAGTTGCAATGAAGACTTTCAGTGGACTCAAATAGAAATCAATAGTCAAGGGGAGAAGGTGTTTCATTTATTAGCAAACATATAGACCTATGAAGAAGTGTTTAGAGTTGCTAGATAAGCTGAAGGGCTACTGAGCTCAAGTATAGGATTTTAACATAAAACAAACTAACAAAAGTAAGAAACAAAACTTGGAAATTATTAAAGATAGTAAGTCAATCCAAATCAGGGCAACTTTAGCAATTATTCTGATTCCTAATCTCCAACTTAGAAAAGAAGTTACAAAAAAACTAACACTAAGATTGTGTTTGAGTAACTGTTCCAAACGTAATTATAAGCTATAAATTATGTTGACCTCAAAATGCAATTCTAAAGCTATTTGATTGTTTGGGTAAAAGACATGAGTTCCCTGTATATATTGTTACTTCCACTGAAACGCCATTCTGTAAGTTTAGTGGTTTGGGACTATTTTACATTAACACCACAATTTTTTATGATTACATAATATTACATAATAAAAATATTTCTTTTGGTGACTTTATAATACAATCCAAACAAAACTTATTCCCAGGGAATCACATCCAAACATGAAACACATTATTTCAAAATTAATTCTTTTAAAAAGTAATTCAACAGTATTTGTCCAAACACACTACCTCAACTTAGTACATAGAAATGGTGACTAATAAAAAGAGTGAATGGGGCCAAGTTTCACAAGTTAGTTGAAAATTATCCCTTCAGAATCCAAGGATATAAGATTCATTCTGGTGGTAAACAAATAAAGGTACAGGTTAAACAATCATTATTACTGCACCATAAAATCTTGGTAAGGGTAACGTTTAGTTGGTGAAACCTGAATGGGATGCAAATGATCAATCAAGGCATCTGTTAATAGAGCTTTGAATGTGCCCCAGTTCATGTTTTGGCATTCCTGCCCAACTTCCTGCATATAAAAATGGCTATCAAATAAATATCTCAGAAGTGTTGGAAAGTCAAGAGTTACTGCATGATTGGGAAACATTTAAAATAAATATAACACTTTAAACAGGAAGTTCCCTAAGTACAAATAAAAACTCCAATGCCTGCCTCATATCATTATATCATCACCTGACCTTTGACTGGCCATAGTAGAAAGAATTCATTTACAAATTGATGCCAGGAATTCTTCCCAATTAACAGCGATATGTTGAAGTTGTTCAAAAGATACTAATGTCAATGCCATAATTTGAGAAAGCCTAATTCATGATCATGACTTAAAAACAGAGATAACATATTCTTTAAGTTTATATCAGACCATCCTAGTTAACTTTGCAGAGACCCATTAGCCTAATAACCCTAGCTTTTCTAAATAGTTTACAAAGAGACAAACACGAGAATGCCTTTCTTTTCTTCTCTTTTCCTTTTTGTTGGCCATGGAAATAGAAAATCTAAGAGAAAACATTTAAAAAGACCTTGATCTAATGCCCTTTCCAAAAATTGGATTTTAACAGAACATGATGGCACTATTTGATTCATGTAGTAGACCTCGCCAAGACCAAATGAGAAAAGGTTTTTGTTGTTGTTGTTGTTGCTGCATAGAAATAGAACTTCATGGAGGAAGGGAAAACAACTTAAAAAAGGGAAATGAGAAATTATCTAATCAATCTTAGTCCCTACAGCCATTTCAGTGGACAAAATCTACAATAACACCAAAGCTAAATACAAGGTGATTATCATATAGGAGGCCACATATCACTTTCAAGCTTTTCTTTTTAACACCCACACATTACTACTTGCATGTGTAGATATCAATGGAATTAATATGTTTAATAGAAAAGCAAAAACAATACATGTACAATATCTTAGCTTTCTTTCTGTTTGGGCCAATCTCTCATTCTTTTACCTTTAAAAGACAAGAAGTGCACACTTTACGGCATCACACATACAAAAGTAAAACCATAAAGAAAGAAACAATTATACATGGAAAGCATTAGAAATGCTTAATTGAACTAGGCAGAATCCAGAACCACCAGAATATAGTAACGACCAAAATAATTACAAGTGCAATAAAAATATAATGCATTTCTGACCTCTTTTGTCTTTCCTGAAATGAGCTGGTATATGGAAAGAAGATTGTTACATTCAGGCCTTTCAGAATTGTCAAATTCCATGCTGTAAGATTCACCACATAGTGCACAACAAGTAATTTCAGAACTTGCCAGACAGCAGATATGAAAAGATTTATAGAAAACGATTAAATGAAGAAAAAAGAAAGCAATTACAGACAAAAACCTCAAAAGACCAAGATCATCGTATCGTAATATTACAAATGGGATAATAAAATACTAACCCAGGAAATGAATCAGTTTTGCATCGCTTGATCTTGTTTGCTATTAGCTACAAAAGAAAATAAGCAAACTCGCAGCCTAAGAAAGCATAGGAAAATTAACATCTAAAGGACAAATAGCAAAATTATCTTTTATTCATAGTCAATATAAGTCTTATATTAATACATAAGGAACACTTCATTCAATATGGGCAACAGCAGAAGCATTGGAAATTAAGTCGAAATGTTATATAATGTAAATCACATGTAACTCCAAGGAGTTAGTCTGCAACACTGACCACAAACAAGCAAACTTTGACCTAAGACTTCAATAACCATAGATGTAATCCCATAAGAAACTACCATTATTTATTTATTTAAAAAAGGACCCTCAGCAAATTTCCCTTTTTTTCTTTTTTCCCCTTCTTCTTTTGTTGTGAATAAGACCCTCTATATTTTTAATATATCTCTTCATGATATACACATTGTGTTCTATTTATTTAAAAAGTTTGAAAATAAACATCCCTCAATTCTTCCCAACCAATGCTTTTGTGCCAAATGCAAGTAAATGTTAACAAGATCTAGTTATCATAGAAACTATCAGTTCAATTTTCTTGAAAGAATCCACATGCAATTTAAGTTGTTAAACTTTGAAAAATACTGGATAAGATGTATAATAGACAAACTACAATCAAGTATTTCATTTTCCTACTCTACAAAACTTTGAAACATAACCAAAGTGTAATCTAACTTTCATATCTATTGCATCAGATAGAACATAAAAAATTTAGTCCATGAGTATTTCCTTTTTATTTCTTTATATAAAAATTATGGGTGAGGAAGGAAGAAATTAAAATAAAGAGGATAAGATATCCTTAAAAAAAAAAAAACCTTCGGAAAAGTAAAAACAATTAGAAAGAAAAGCATTAGAGTATCCAAAGAATAAAACGGTTCTCTATACTGTAAACCATATCTCTCTTGAGCTAAGCACAATCCCCCAAACATCATGGCCAGCATATTGCCTCAAGATATACCTTCCAAACATATATCCTAAATAGAAGTCATCATAAAACTTGCATATAAGATATATATATATATAACGTTCTTCCCCTCTATCACCTTGCATCCCCCATAGTTCACTCTAGCACATAATCTCTGAACTCTTGAGTTCCTTTTCAAATTTTCCCGCAGTCGTAAAATGACCTCTTACCGAAACCAAGATGAGGTTTTAAAATGGGGGGAAAATATATCCACTAACTTCCAACTAGATTCGTACAGTCCTACAGAAATAAATATCATAGATAAAAGTTTACATAATATAAATTCAACAATTTTTCACAGTTGACCTACAAGACAATACTTATAATAAGATACAACATTAGCTCATATCCAATGTGAAAATCACAAATGTTGCTTCTAGCATCAACCAATTGCAAGCCACATGAAATTCTCACATATATTAAATGCAAACAGTTCAGCAAATAATTGTACATTATGCACTAAGCAGTAAGACCAACATAAAAACCAACAACACGGGTGGTTTTTTTTCATGAATATAGTTACTTACATCTTTTGGATCAAGAATATTGATTCTAGATTGATCAGAAGGTGCAGACTTTGACATCTATAAGATTGAAACCCATAACAAATGTCAGAACAAATTTATAAGTTCAAATCAATAAAGAAATTCATTTTCTAGTATCTGCATATTGCATCTAGATATCAAATAAATATTGTTCTGCAGTTACATTCCAAGAAACATAAATGTCATTAATAACATGCATCCTTCTTTAATTACTATGATACTATCATCTAATATTCTGCTTTGTTTGATGCTAAAACAGATATATTTGACACACCAGCTGAATTTTCAAAAGCTAATAATAAAGCAAAAGAACTGGCAGATATTCTTTACAGTTTAACGACCTAGATACAGAAGTCTGTGTATATGTGTTTGTGCATGTGTGTACATATGAGGAGAAAAAAGAAAAGGAAAAAAAATAATAAAAAAAACCTTGGATAGGCCATCAGTTAGGGACATAATTCGGGCTCCAGCTGGAGGTATAAGGGGCTCTGGGACCTACATCCCAGAAAGTGCTGTTAGAAAAAAAACCATTCCCATCGCAATGATTCATTAGACTTTTTTGATGAGTCGAAACACCACTTGCCTTAAATATAGCACCACCCCGGCTGTCATAAATGTACAAAATAAAAAGCGTCAAGCCTAATGTGAAAACTAAAAACAAATATATAAATGATTCCACTTTGTGTGGATGGATCTTATGTCCAGTTTACAAAAATAAAATATATATATATATATCCTCACCCGCCTAATTTCTTCCACTTTCTTCCTCCATATAAATTATTAACCCGCTCAGCTAAGTCACGGGTCAACTCCAAATGCTGCTTTTGATCTTCACCAACAGGAACAAAATCAGACTGCGGAAGCATGCTGCAATTTATAAGAATTACCCACATTCAAGGTAAAATTAATCTAAAATCAGAATACATTTTTAAAAAATATAAATAAAATTCCAAAAACTTTGAGGTTGCAGAAACTATGCAGACAATGTTAACTAACAATGGCATATTTACCAGGTATTTTAACTTTCATTACTACATCAAAATCAAATGAAGTAAAAACCCAGAAAAGAAGAAGGAAAAAAAAAACATATTAACATTATAAAATTTCCACAAGGCAGAGTGTCAGAAACCACCTGATATAGAAGAATATCAGAAGCCATTAGAACAGGATAAGTCAACAGGGCAACCCCAACTTCTTCGTCTCCCTACAAATCCAATCCCAAAAGAATCGCTGTTATTTGGGTCAATAAATATACCAGCCAACATGAGGAGAAGTGAACAAAAAACTGCTTTAGCAAACCTACAGTGGACAAAGTAATCTACACACACAGTATAATCGAACAGGAAACATAATAACAAAAAACTAATACGTTATTGTTCAAAAATAGGCTTCACTGAACAGCAAGATGGTTGGCTGTACTGAGACCTGGAGCACAGTCAAAGCTCAAAAGGGTTGTGGTGTGTACTCAAGTTCTTGACATTCGAAGCAAAATTTTCTTTTCATTTTAATTTGTTATTATTCACGAAGTTTTCTCTGAATTTGTTATCATTCATGAATAATTGCTGCCTTCCCCTACTTGGAAAAGCAAAAATATAAGAAAATTTTAATTTTTTATTTTCCAATTGCTCCTAAAATCAAATTATCATCAGTAGTCCAAAGTTGAAAAGAGAAAAATATATAGTCCAAAGCAAATCTTCTGCTTGAATCCTATTCTCAAATTTGTTTAATTAAAAAAAATCAAATTAAACTATCTTACTTTGAGAAGACCATTGTCAAGAAGGAAATGTATTGTTGGTTGGAACTTGGAAGTATAAAAACAATAAACATAAACTTAAAAAAATCAAATTAGATCCATAAAACAGGGGAAATGGAAATTACGAATTCATACAGCTATAAACGCACCGCCTTGCGAGATTTCTCTTTGAATTGTATCATTTTGTTTAGCCAACCAATTGGTGTTGTGGAACTTAGCAACCACATCAATTCTACATGTGCTCGAACATGAGACTGTACAAAAACTGAAGCCTGCATGCCACAAATGATTGTCATTTATCCACAATGGTATAAATACTAATTCCCAAAAAGTTCCAAGTAAAAGTTGCAATGAACCTTTGAAGGATCCACTCCACATGCCAAATAAATGGCTGCAGTCGACCTTGTAGCCTTCGATAACTGCTGTATATCATAAGGTAATGTGATCTGTAGGATAAAATCAGAAAGAATGAGAAATGGGACAGTATCATTTGAAATCAAGAAAACAGGAAAGTGGCTTTAACCAATAATTAAGTACAATGAAAAGCATAAAATTCTACTTCAGAATTCCCTCAGAAAACCAAAATACATGGGTAGATCATGGTTTAAGGTGTACACTATGAAGATCAAACATGTATTAGGCATAAAGCGATACTACAAATCCTAATGAGACATTTCAGGATCCTTTCATTTGCATAGAATAATATCCCCAAAAAAAAAATGAAGTTACATGAGCTCAGACCTATAGCTCCTCTAAGAACAAAAGGAGACAGATAAAAGCATCATATGATATAGTATCATACCGCGTGCAGGTCGACAATGAAGAAAAGTGTATCATATGTATTCTGCAAAATGAAAAAACAATACTACATTGTGAGAAGTCATGCAATCAAGTCAATGTAACTGGCAATACATGGTGAACTTAATTAACTTGTATAAGCAATCATTTGTATAAGTCACAACTATACCACTCTAACGAAACGCAAGAATAAGGTTAATACGGAGAAAGAAAAAGAAGGAAATGAAGGAAGGAACCTGAAGTGCGACCCAATTCTTGATGGCGCCGAAATAGTTACCAAGGTGAATGGAGCCGGTGGGCTGAACTCCCGATACTACCCGCTTCCTGCGAGCGAGAGAATAATAAATAATAATTTGTTGAATAATAAAACAGCGGGAATGGAATGTGATTTTACTTGAATGAAGAAGGAGGAGGAGTCTTTGTGTCTGAAGAAGAAGTACAACAGCGGATGGAAGGGCTAATCGAATGAAGGAGGGTTGAGGTTGAGGAAGGTGGTTTCAACAATCTCAATCTGGCAGCACCACACGACCTGCACAATGAGGAAGGAAGCCACATATAATGAGACAATGGAAGAAGGAGAAGAAGAGAGTAGAATCGAGTACAGAGTACAGACAGTGAAGGTGATAGAACCGCGACACCCATCTTGCTTCTCACTTCTATCTCGCGCTATACTCTACACCACACTCGGGGTTTTCATCCCATAATACCAACAAATAGGTTTTCTTTTTAAAAGGAAAAAAAAAAAAATGCCTATCACCATTCACCGGAGAGTCAATATGGTGTAATCACAAAAAAAATAAAAAAATTAATAATAATAATTTAGCTATAGCCGACTACGGTAATTAGCTGATTTATGTATTTAGCTGAGAAGAACAGTTGGATCAAGATCGACTGAATTAGGATGATCTGAATGCAGTTGCTGAGCTAAGATAAGTAGCTGATAACCACTAGCTAAGTCAGGTTTAGCTGAGGAAATTTAACTGATGCAGAATCAGCTGGATGTGGCTACTAAGTCTGGATGGACTTAAAGGCTGTTGTTGGGTCTTATTGGGCTCTTGTGAATGTTGACTAAGGGCCCAAGAGAATATTATTATATTTAGAAAAAGGAAATAACATGAAAAATGACCAAGTCAGAGTTTCTTAAATTTTTTGGACGGAGATTGAAGGTGGTTTCAGAGAAAGAATATGAAGACAAGAAGCTGACTGCCTATAATCAAGGGATAACCAATTCAAAAACGTGCACTAAATCCCTGAAAAGTAGGGATATGGAACATGGTCAAATGGTGAACAACTAGCCATTATAGTGGATTTTTGGCCCATAACTTAGCTGAATGAGCAGATATGTGAGTTCTATAAGTTGACCAAGTCTAAAACCTGCATGAAGGCTTATTTCCTTAAAGACGGGATATGAAGATCATGGTCAGCTGATGGGCACTTAGTCGTTTGGCCAATAACTTAGCTGATTAAGCAAATATGTGAATTATATGAGCCGACCAAGTTAAGGACATGCATGAAGACCTATTTCCTTAAAAATAGGATTATGGAGGATGTGGTCAGCTGATATGGTGGTCAATAAGTTAGCTGACCAAGTATTTTTCGACGATAACTCAGCTGATTGGGTAGTTACTTATATTTATGTTGTTAGCCTTGATCTTATATGATGTAATATGTGAGGTAATGGGTTAAGAACGTGCCAAATAGTGTAAGTATAGTTTTATCCATGATGCACATGATGTGCCTAGAAAATAGGAGTTAGTGGCTGATGGTATTAGTGGCTGAATATTAACTATTTTTGTCAGCCATAATGTACACAATGTTGCTAGAAAATAGGAGTTAGTGACTGATAGAAGTGACTTTAGCATAACTTACAATTTTGCCTATAAATACCAGTTGTATAGATTGTAAAAAGACAACACCCATCAATCAAACAATTTATTCATATTGTTCTTTACTTTATTTTTCTTTCCTTTATCGCTTTCCTTTACCGCTTTCCTTTATCAGCTTTCTTTTATAGCTTTCCTTTATCAGCTTTTCTTTATAGCTTCCCTTTATCGCTTTCATACAACCTTAGATAGCCTTCCCACTTCACCTTCTACAACCAGACGCTTCCTTTAGTAGTCTGGGAACCCATGCTGAGGGTTGGATTTTGCCCTCGGTACTCACAAATCGCTTGATCGCTTCAAAATTCATACTTACGTGTTTCTCGGCTGAGCTCTCACTCGGTTGGATCAGAGAGAAATTTTCACACATGAGCAACACATGGAAGCAGCAGATCCTATAACTTTAAGGCGCCAATTGCATCCTGCCTTTCCCTCCTTCTGGTCCGTTGGATCAATCCAACGGTTTAGAAGGCGTCATGCGTCCATCTCCCTTTTTAAAAAAAAAAATTTACCAAATGAAAAAATTAAAACAGACTCCCTATCACCGTCACCACCCCTACCCATTACTGACGCACACAATATCTCTTCGCCTGTTGCCGCTGCCCATCCGTCGCGTCTCCGACCACCTTAGAGGTGAGGGATTTTAAAAAAAAAAAATCGGATTTTGTATAAATGGGTTAGGGTCTGTTTTAGAGGGATGAAATTGACCTTGTGAGAAGAGGAGTTCAGAGCCAGAGGAAGGAGGGTCACCGCCAACACCTGTTTGCGGCGAGGGACGGCAGAGACGGAGCTTCCAGCATACCAGATTCGTTAAGCTTCATACACAGTGGAGGTGACGACAGACCTGGTGGCGGCGGGGTAGACCCGTTTGCGTGACTGTGGAGGTGAACGCGGTGGCGGCGGAGCCATAGCAGCTGCGACGGATCCCCCTATGCGGTTGTGGAGTTTGGTTACAGAGGAGGGACGAAAATCAATCTTTTTAATCTTTTTCTTTTATTAGTTCGATTTTTTTAAGACCATCTTCATGGTGGTTCTTCATGAGATTCTTATGGCTAAGAATTGGTTCTTAAATTTTCTAGCATTGAAGTTGGCTGATTTGGCAGCCAAGATGGAGAACGGTTCTTGTAGAAGAACTGGTTCTTAGCCATTAAAAAATAATTAAAAAAGGGAAAGAGGAAAGAGGGGGAAAGAAAATAGGATAAAATGGACCCACTAAAAGTATGTTAAGAACCCAAGTTGAGTTCTATCAATGGAGTGAAAACTAATGAGTGTTCCTAAATACTTTGTGGCATTGTAGGGCTCCACTAAAAGAGAGTTAAGAGCCCAAATTGGGTTCTATGTCGGAGATGCTTTAAGTAATTTTTTTTGTTTTAAATGGAGGAGGGACACGTAGCGCCTTCTACACCTTTGGATCGATCCAATGGAACAGAGAGAGTGAAAGGCAGGTGCAGTTGGCGCCTTAAAGTTAGAGGATGGTGTGGCAGTCGCGACTTGACTGACTGTTTCCAGTTTCCTTTCAAGTGATATCATTTTTGAGTGTATTAGCAATCGCATCCTTTTGGAAAACCCTAGCAGGAAGTGGAAAATAAATGGATGAAGAGGAGAGGGAGAGGTACCGTATGATCCCACTCAATCATAGCAGTAACGGTGGCGCTGAAGAAGAAGAATTCACTTTTAATACCTGCTTAACCTCTTTACACACCTATCTTGGTGGTACGCATTTATCTCTCTCTTTATTCATTCATTCTCTTTGTATATTTGTATATATATCCCCTTCTCTACATTACATTATAATTCACAGATGTTGAAGACACACGTCACAGGACAGCTTTCTTGGATGCTGGTTCTATATTCAACCTTCCTCTCTTTTCTCTTCAAGGTTTTTATTTACAATTTCTGCTTATTTCCTGTGCCCCTTTCTGTTATTTTTTAACTTATAGAGGACTACTCCTTGCAATATTCAGGAGTTGTACTCTTTCCCGGAGCTACTCTTCCCCTCAGATTTACTGAACCCCATTTCGTCGCTGCTGTTGAGACAGCTTTGGCTCAAGTTGATGTTCCTTACACCGTTGCTGTGGTAGGTTTTGGTTTTATCCTTGTTCCAGGATTCTGTTTTAGTTTTTCTCATCAAACATGAATGTGACACGGATATGTTTTCTCCTTTCAGATTCGAATTCATTGGGATGCTGCAAATCGAAGGATGAAATCAGCAAGCATTGGGACAACGGCAGAGGTATTGCCTCTCAACTCATGTCCTATAAGTGTAGATCATATGGACGGGATGATACCCCATTAGTTAGAGAGCGATCAAGAAAAACTATAGGTGTAACCATAAAAAAAGAACTTAAATCTAAATGGTCTTTTGGAGGATATGGTTTGTGATAGTACACAATAACGTCATGTGATCTGTGTAGCCGAATCCACCTAGTGGGGAAATGCTTTTTTTAGTTATGTGCTATAACATTTCTTACATGTTTCTTTCCACATTGAATAATTTGTATTCTCACATGTTCTGTCCACACATAACCCTTTAAATATATTCTATCTGTTCAATTTGCGTAATTTATGAATTTTAACTCCCTGCACCCAGGAGTATTCCTTAAGAGATATGATGAACTGATAGGCAAATCATTTAGCTTCAGAAAATTTATGTTGGTAAAGGTATATTATCACTTTCCACATGTATCTGTACAAATATCTTTCGGATGCAACTCAGGATGTAACTTGGGATGAGCAGAGCTGAATTAATTGCTTACCTACATCACATCCAATTCATTATTGCAAAGTCTGATTTTGCAATGCAGCCATGAACAAACCCACATCCCTTAATGAAGGGAAAACAAAAGAAAATAAATCATCTTTATTTACTAGTTAGCAGTTATAGTCTTCTTAGATCTTACTGTAGTTAGATATTAGTATTAATATGTTCATTGGTTTACGTCACTTGCTAAACTCACATCTACAGATTCGACAATTTGGGCGTCTAGAGGATGGTTCACTGAATGTGCTTACCCGTGGACAACAACGATTTCGCCTAAGACGGTGTTGGAATGATGTGGAAGGAGTGGTTAGAAACTACTATTATGATTACTGCCTTTATATTTTTATCTACTTGGGCATTAGCTATGTATCTAAAGGCTGATGGCTCCCTTTTTCTTTGTTCGATTGGTGTGGTTCTTCTTAGCCTTATGGAGAGATCCAAATTATTGAGGAAGATCTACCATCGAGAACTCCTAGGGATGCTTTTGGCAAATTAGCACCATCAAGTAATTTGCCCCGTAGCCATGGCATCTATATGTTGTCTTCAAGAGCATTTTGGCCCCAATGGGTGTATCATATGTTTGACTCCTATTGGCTTGCAGAAAGGGCTGCAGGTAGTTTTCTTTACTTCTTCTGACTCTTTATTAGACATTTCTATTATTGTTATGGTATCACAATTATTGGCTGAACTCCACCTAGCGGGAAAAGGCTTGATTGTTGTTGTATCACAATTACTGGTTGAATTACGTCTTCCTTTTCTTTTCTGCATGACAATCTGTTAGTATTCTCAATGTAAAATTGGTGAACAATTCATGTGTGTCTAGAATTTCCAGAAACACTTTTTCAGAACCTAGAAGTATAACAGTATATTAACCTATGCTTTTGTTGATATGCTGATTTGTTTTTGGATTTTTTAATCTTTAATAGACTGAAAATTAGATAATAAAACTCATTTAATATTGTTTTTAACTTCGGTACTGTATAAAATGTTCAAATTAAATATAAGTTTTATGTCTGGATTTTGGCTCTTCATTTTGAAACAAATATTTTAACCTCAGAATAAAAGCTAATGGTTATGTTGATTATCTGTAGATATGTGGAAGCAAATAGTTGGCGTGCCTAGCATGGAGAGCCTCGTTAAGAAGCCTGATGTTTTATCATTCTATATCGCCAGTAAAATACCTGTGTCTGAATCTACAAGGCAGGAGCTTTTGGATATTGATGGCATCATATATAGATTGCGCAGGGAAATTGAATTACTAGAGAGCATTGATCTTATCCGATGTAAAAGCTGCCAGGTTATGTCTCGCCAAAGCCCCACATTGTTGCACATCATATTTCTAGTGTTTATTACAGGGACAATTTTGTATTTTTGTATATAATTTTTTTCCAACTTTCATGAAGTGCAGACTGTATATATTATTTTTGTATGTGTGTGTGTATATATATATATATATATATATATATATATATATATATATATATATATATATATATATATATATGTAGCTTCCTGTTTTTAAACATCTTTAAATTTGCAGACTATAATTGCAAAAAGAAGTGATATGTTGGTGATGTCA
This sequence comes from Echinosophora koreensis, assembly GCA_035048595.1. Classification (NCBI taxonomy): domain Eukaryota; kingdom Viridiplantae; phylum Streptophyta; class Magnoliopsida; order Fabales; family Fabaceae; genus Echinosophora; species Echinosophora koreensis. The sequence continues at coordinate 8,557,836 of JAPCYP010000001.1, read as the reverse complement.
AGTGAGGGTCCTCTGGGTGCTTATGTGAATCCGGGTGGTTATGTGCATGAGATAATGACTCTTTACAAGGCAAATGGCATAGCTCCTTATGGGCGACCAGCTACAGAATACAGTTGGTTTCCTGGGTAAGTGTCAGTCCATTTTCATGTCCTGTGGATATCATTAACATAACGAGTTATTTATTCTCTTTAGGCAAAAAAATGTGTAAGGAGCTATCTGTTGTGTGCCATGAAGTTTGCAGACAAGGAAAAACTTATGCTTGATGCAATAGTGATGATGATCTTGATTATACTTACTTTTCTTCTCTGACATATTGTGCTGTCATTTAAATGTGATTTATCTGGATTCTATTTTCCGACCATATTAGAGGTATTGCATCGAGAGAAAAGAGAAGAGAGAGATCAATTCTTGAATGTATTGATATGAATTGTCTAAGTTCAATGAACCTGATCAACTACTGTTTATAGTAGTGATACACGTGTGGGTCAGTTACAAAGTGATTTAGTCTAAGCTATAATCTAGTGCATGTGGGTGTATTTTACATACTGTGCACTCTTAGTGACTAAACTAATACAATACTCTCACACACGTTGTGGCATCAAGGATTTGTCCCCCCACTTTATAGACATTCTCTACCTGTTATTTGGGTTTTGGGGAAGACGAGAGGAGAGGAGGTGAAGGTGCTGTCAGGTTGTGCTCTCTCTGTCGTCCATTTGGTTGATTGATATTTTATCTTACTTCTGTTTGGGTTCATGCACATGGTTGTTGTAAAGGGGTTTCTTGGTCAGACATATAAGAAGGAATTGGAGATCTCTGCTGAGCTGATGTTTTACTTTTACATGTTTCTTTGTTTTGTGCTGTTAGTTAGAGCAACTCCACCAAAGGGTTGCATAATACAGTTGCACGGTTAGAGTGAGCTTTAGTGGACATACAAATGGTAGAACTTTGTTTAATAATAATTTAGATTTGCATTAAGTTGTACCATTAGAGTGGAAAGTTTATAAGTTGTAAAATGATGTGGTAAAAAACAATTGTATGCAATTTTCTTGAGCTATCATTAAAGACGCTCTTAGGACCCTATCCTTCTGTTCTGTTCAGTATTTATCCTCTTTTAATGTGGGCCTACTGTGCTGGTCGTGGATTAGTGAGGAGTAGCCCTGGGAACGCTACATTTCTTTTTTATTGGGTTGTTTAACGAGAAGCTAATATGGCAATATGCTACTTTTGGCAGGTATGCTTGGAAAATAGCTAAATGTGCCACATGTAGAACCCAACTAGGATGGCTTTTTACAGCCACGAACAGAAAACTGAAACCCAGTTCCTTTTGGGGGATACGAAGCTGTGAAGTTGCAGAAGAGATACGCGGAAACCTTTAATTCTGATGTAGTAGTTGCCATATTGTTACAAGTTTTGATATGTATATATTCATCTATCCCCAGCTTACTGTGGAAACCCATGTTCATGTAGCACCGCATGGTGATATTATGTATATAATAAACATATAATGTTTGCATTTTTAACATTTAGAAGTAACAGAACAACTAGCAAGTTTAGAGTATTCAAAATAGGCTAGTATCATCAAGTTGGCCTGCCTTTTTTTTCTCGTTTATTCAGCATAAATTGCAATAAGAGTATTATTAATAATATTCCTTACACAAGTCAATGTTTTGAAAGAAATAGCAACATTTCAAAGTCAACCTTGGAATAGGTTGAGGAATTTAAGTTCATGTGGCTCTGCCTTATACATAACTCAATAAAAAAAAATTAAATAAAATAGGTTCCTAAGCAGAAGCTCAGAATCAAACACGGCAAGGTGCAGAATAAGATTCCAAAATCTTAAAGGTAGCTTCGGTAGCCTGGGCTGTACATGCAACTTTCTGCATATTTGACAAGATCCTTAGGTCGAGGTAGATGAGAAGCCAGACCTGTCCACCAAACAGAGACAAAATTAAGCAGGAAAAAAGAAAAATAGATCAGCATTGTCTGAATTGAACACGCTTTATGAAACTCACCGAGATCATATGCCCTAGCTGCGACTTTAGCAGCAATGTGGGCTGATATCTTTCTGATATTTGAGAATGGAGGGTAAATCAGTCCCTTATCATAGTTCTCCTGTGATACTTGTGCAGCCAGAGCTTCAGCTGTTGCAAAAGATGTATTGGTTATTTGTCAATACATAGATTTAGCCTTCAAAACCAAGCCTTTTCACCATATGAGCACGCAAGTTCTTTTATCAATTCAAGTTTTTTCTGTGTCATTTTTTACACTCAGTAATTTATTCCTGAGTTTATGCTCTCTTAAAACTAAGAAGCACTGTATATCAATTGCACTAATTTTATTATTCATGCAGTACATGCATGTACTCACATGCTGCCAAGAGCATCTCATCGCGCACGCGGATTGCACCAGAGATTATCAAACCCAAACCAAAACCAGGAAATATGTAAGCATTGTTGGCCTGAATTGCAGCACAGGAAACAAAAACATATCAGCCACTAATTGTGGTAAGGTGTGTAAGTTGAATAACAAATGCTAAGCCAGTGTTAAATAAAACCTGTCCAGGAACAAAAACTTTTCCTTCATATCCAACAGGTTCAAATGGGCTTCCACTTGCAAAGATTGCTCGACCCTGATATGGAAGAGAAATAATATGGTAGATAAGAATAAGAGTTTCTGCTTGTTTATCTGCTTTAACATTAACTAACAAAATGTTGTTTCTCAGGCTAAGTAAAGAAAGTTTACCTTGCTCCATGTATAAGCTTCTTCAGCTGTACACTCAGATTGTGAAGTTGGGTTGGAGAGAGCAAGAATGAGAGGTTTCTACACGCCGAGAAATATTAGGTGTAAGAGTCTTCTTATCAGGTAGTAAAAAATTTATTAGAGAAAACAAGAAAGAACCTCATTGAAGGATGCCATGGCTTCAACCACCTCCTTAGTGAATGTCTTCCCTGCTCCAGATGATCCAATCAATACGGTTGGTTTGATTGCCTGATGGAGTGAATTGTAAGATATTTGTGTAGTAAAACAATGACAGTTAGCAAATTTTTATGAAATTAAAGCAAAATTTTGAGACACTTTACTTACCTTGACTGCATCTAGGAGCCCCTTTACAGGTTCATGCTCATGGGCCCAAGGCTTTTTGAAGTGCTGAAGTGATTCCAGACGAGAGCTAACAATAAGTCCCTGAAATAGAGCAAAGTTGTTATGAGAGGTTAGAGGAAAATAAAATGCAGAAGCCAAAGAAGATTATGCTCTTCCTGTTTGCTAGGCATCTCAGGCATTTTACCTTTGAGTCCACAAGCCAAATCTTCTTGCGGGTCTCTTCCACTGGAGCTTTTGTCTGGCCAAGGAGATAGTAGTATTTAGAAACATTTCATAAAATGAATAACATTGTAGAAAAAAGAAACAAAGACCAAGATATACCTGTTTAGAAATCTCAAGAGCTATCAGCTCTGCTATACCAGTTCCAGCCTTCAACAAACAAAGATAAAAGTGAGAAAGAAAGTTCCTCCCAAAGAAAACACAGAGAATTTCATTCCATATCTCTATTCATGCATTCTCATATTTTATACACTACTAAAGGGAAAATGGATAGAGGCTTACACAGGGAAGTTACTAAAACACAATAAGATTCATGTTAAGTATGGAAAGCATGATTTTTTTATTTTTTATTTTCCTTTCTTTCCTTTCAGACATAGTCAGGACTCAAGGCTTCAAAACAAATGCTATCAAATCTGTCTCAGGCACTTACCTCTCCAGCACCCAAGAATAAGAAGGTATGGTCAGCTAAGGTTCCCCCAATTAATTTCAAGGAAGCAAGCAGTCCTGCTAATACCACAGATGCAGTACCCTGAATTAAACCAAGGAAGATCAGAGTCAGTAACCTGAATTGATATAAGAAACAGTGCACAGGCAAAATCTCTCAAGCATGCTACCTGTATATCATCATTAAAAACAAGATGAGATGAGCTGTATCTCGCTAGCAGATCGAATGCATTATGATTTGCGAAATCTTCAAACTGCAAAAAGAATCATAAAAATTATGAACATAATAGATTCAACCAAAGTAAAATAAAATAAAAATAAAAATAAAAATCAGAAATTAGTATGTTGAATCTTATATGATACCTGTATAAGAACTTTTTCCCCATAGTTCTGCTTGACTGCACTCATAAACTCGTCTAGAAGCTCCTCATATTCCTAAACCACAATAAACAAATATCAGGTTAACAGTATAGAAATTTCTCACAATAATTGTAGTTAAAAAGTTTCAAAAAAGAAACAGGAATTGTGCATGCGGGTGAGATGATCAGACCTTCCCAGTAGCCCGCTTTTGTCTGAGCCCAATGTAAAACTCATCATTCAGCAACTTCTCATTGTTTGTGCCAACATCAATGGTTATAGGCAAGCACTGGAATCATAGATCCAGATAGCAATTCATCAATTGATAAATTATGAGGAAGGAAAATGGAAAAAGGGAAAGAGCATTTAGTAGTCCTTACTGATGAAGGGCGGACACCTCCTAATGCGGTATAGAGAGAAAGTTTCCCAACAGGAATCCCCATTCCCTAATAGAAATTTTCAAAGAATTATGTCAATATAGTTTATCTTTTAGTGTAATGCAGATATAGGAACCAATGCTATGTTTTACCTGGCAACCAAGATCTCCAAGTCCCAATATACGCTCACCATCAGTCACAACAATAACTTGAATGGTCTTCTCTGGCCAGTTTTTCAGTACTTCAAGGATCTTACCTCTGAAGAACTCAAGTACTCAATATTTTCTCAAATGCTAATTGAAAAACAAAAAAAAAGGAGTGTGATGATAAAAGCATACTTCTCCTTTAAACTGATATAGAGACCCTGAGGACGCCTAAAAATGCTTCCATATTTCTGGCAGGCTTCTCCAACTGTTGGAGTGTAAACAACAGGAAGTAGTTCCTCAACATTATCGATCAACAGCTTGTAAAACAGCCTTTCATTCCTCTCCTATGAGTAGAGAAATGTCATACAGTGAGAAATTCCTTAACAGGTCTTGGTTTTGGTTTTATGTTCTTTACTAATATTCAGTGAGAAATGTTCTTGTAAGTCAGCAAGTACCTGAAGATCCATCATGGCCATGTACTTGTGCAGAGGAACCTCATACTGGCGAATATTGTGCATCAACCTCTTTTCCTGAACACCATAAAAACAAGAAGTGCAATTATTAGCAAAACATCTAAGGTACCATTTATTGTAAATGAAAAATTAGATACATCAAATATGACACAATGCAATGTAAGCAACCTGAAGATCCTGAGGGAAGATAGCTGGTGGCAAAAGGCCACGCAAGTAATGAGCATCTCTTTCTTTCTCTGTGAAGGCAAGCCCTTTGTTGTAGCGCGGATCTCTCAGCAAAGTGCTTCCACTGTAACATAAAATGCTTAATTACTTAATTAGCACACACGATGCTATGTAAGAGCTTAAGAAGGTGCCATATTGTGGATTTTCTTCAAACTATTAACCAAAATGCTTTAGAAATCGGTTCAGAGTTCAGAATCAGTTAATAAGACTAGCCAAGATCAATAATTAAACTCAAGCACAGAAACATATGAAACCTCAATGTTGAATCATTGCAGTTAATGAGACTGAAAATCAATTAAAGTAACACAAAAAAGTCTCCATGAATGCTTCAAGTGCTAACTCAAAGTTTGTGTTCTAATTTCAAACAGTTATGAAAATCAAATAATTTGGCTTAATTCAAATAATAACACAAGAAGTACATGTTAAATTCTTATGCAGATCGCATCAAAACAAGTGAATGGAATAGCTTTGTAACGCATTACAGCATTAAATAACTCCAATTTCTGTTGATCTACCAAGCTCAGTGATCCAAACCACATAAAACCAAGGAATGCCATGTGGTGGAGCAATTTTCTTTTCCAAAAATTAAAGTGGGATATATAGATCAGAACACAAGCATAGCCTAACCAAAACTTAAAAGGCCTACAAATATAACAAGATTAAATAGACTAATGAAACAAAGATCCAAAATGCACAAAGAGACTAATAGCTGCATTAAAATATAAAAACCAACAAAAACCCAAAAATAAATAAAAATAAATGGTAGAGACAAGTTCAAAGTTGTCTTTTTTGACATGTCATACATAATATGCATCATGTTATGTACCTGGCCACAGAGAAAGACCATGGGGTGATAAGCTGCTCCTCCGGTGGCACTATCCTCACCATACAAGTCCCTCACACCTCCACCATTCTCCTTCAATGTGCTCGACATCACTGCCAATAACAACTTTCTCTTACCCTTTTCTTCTAAGCAACCACTTTCACTTAACACTCTCTGCAAATGCAAATAATTAACCAACCACACTAGCACCCAGATGAACAAGTTCTGTGTCTGCAAACTATATATGTGAAAAACAAACTCACCTTTTTCACTTTTACAACTAGGCAGACCAAGATACAGGAAAAACTATATGCGAGTTTGAGGTTGGTATCATTGTATCTATATATAAGCTTTTGATATAAAGTTTCTTTTTATTTTTTCCTTTTTTTATTTTTATTTTTCCGTCTTTTGGTTTGGCTGCTAATAAGATGGACAAGTAGGAGTTAGATTTCAACGTCGAGTAGCACGTGTAATGATCAAATAAAATTACATAACATAAGCCCCAGAAATAGTTGAATGTTCCATTTTTAAGCTTTCATATTAAAAAGAAAAAATAGATGAATAAAAGTTGAAATTACCTTTATAGGTGGTGCCAGAATATTGTATTTATGTGTGTTCCTACTGAACCACATATTTGGTGGAAGGTGGAATGGAAGGTGGTGAAGAAAACATTTTGCTGATTCTCCGCGTTTTTATAAAAGTCAATATTGCTATGCTAGAGGGAGAAAAAAATATCAATATTCAATTGATTCATTTGGGTCCCATTCCTGATAACCTGAACCTTTCGTTTTTAGTTTTTTAACTGTACCATTCTTAAATTTTATTTTCACAGTTTAAAGTTTAAACCCATCCCCCTAAAAATCAACTGCGGTAATTTTTTAAGCCATATACCCATCTCGTAGCCGTGGGTAGGGTGTCACACATTCTTTCAAATACACTTTATTTTATTGGTTAAAATTAATGTGAGTCACACTATTTTAAAAATAGGTCTCATTCATGTGGGTCTCACTTGAATTTTATAGGACCCACACGAATTTCAACCAATAGGAGGGAGTGTATTGAAAAGAGTGTGTTGCTAGCATTTCTCATCTCTTAATATTCTTTCTGATCCACAATATAAGAAACAAAATCCTAAAACACACAGACTAAGAAAATGTATTGGAATGAGTTAATTGTAATTAATACTCATATAAATTCCCAAAACAACCCTTCTAATTTTAATTCATATTCTGATGGCTTATAATTAGTGACAGTAATTAATGAGGGCAATATTGGAAATTAACATTTAATATGTATGAAAATTGATGCATATTTCTTATATTTTGGACAAAAAAAAGACCCATTTGTTTCTTATATTATAGACAGGTGGGAGTAATAACTTAAACAATGTTTTTCCCTAAAGCTAGTTTTTAAGTTATAGTTAAAATTAAAACTGGATATTCTAAATGAAATTATAGTATTAAATAAAATTATAACTATTTAATTTTTTGATATATATATATATATTCCACTTTTTTATTTCTTAATAAGAGCTCTAAGATTTAATTTTGAGTAAATAATTACGGCATCAGTATCAATTTTCATCGTTAATAAATGGTTGCCACTTAATTGCCAAGCATGAACAATTCTCGAAGAATATATTTTGAACATTTGAAAGTATTACTAATTATAAATCAAACTACATTAAAGTAATTTTTAAATTAACTTAGTTATTTTATATTCACAGTAGTTTATAATTTATACCTAAAAGTTTTTTGAAAGAGTTTTTATAAAATGAACAATATATTATTCTTTAATTAAAAATATATCGTTTTCACAGATATTATATGTTATACTTATTCAGTTTTACCTTTTTCTAGTCCTAATATATTCGGCGTTCGTGTGAATAAACAAAATTCATAAACAGTCAAGAAGTATAGAAGAAGAAAAAATTCCACTAATTTAAACTTAAGCATCAAGCCACTGAGCTATGATGATAATAATGGCTTATTTTTCTCTGACAGAAACGTTCATTCATTATGAAAACTACCAATTTGAAGTCGCTGGACACCTAATTTTAAGATTTACCTCAATACCTTTGAGTACTAAAAATCATACCAGATTAAGGAATTTAGCAATTTTAACCTTGGTAAAATTGGCTAGAATATAGAAAGAAATCATACATTAGTGTCACGTGTTTCAAATTGACAAATCTCTTCATTTGATATGATTTCTAGTACTTGGAGGTATCGAAATAATTTCTTAGTCCTATCCAATTGCTCTGAGATTTGGCCAACAAATAGAAAAAAATCATACATTAGGGATAAAAGGATAAAATTATCAAATTTATTCTTTGGATATAATTTATAGTACTCGTGAGTCCCTGTAAATTTTTCCTTAGGATTTCGGTACTTTCAGAAAGTTCAGGGACGAAATCCTAAGGAAAAATTTTGCAGGGACTAAAACCAAAATTGGTGTATTTTGCAGGGACCAAAAACTTATTTAAACCTTAAGATTTTATGACATTGTTGTCAAGAAGCATCTTTTTAATGAATATTTATCTTTTGATGAAAACGGTCACTTGTAATGAAAACTACCGATCTGAAGTCAGTGGAAACCTTTTTTTTTTTTTTTTTTTGGTGAACCGTGGAAACCTAATTTTATGATTTTATTACATTGTTACAATTAAGAAACATTTTGAATGAATAATTAATTGTATCTTTTCAATTATTAAATGTTATTTGTATTTTCATTATATTAAATTTCTTATAATTTTTATTAAGTATTAAGAAGACCTTTAAAGAGGCAAAACCCTAAAACACACAGACCAAGAAAATGCATTGAAATAAGCTATTTGTAATTAATATTCATATAAATTTACAAATTTAACCCTTCAATAATTAATGAACAAACCTACTTGTATTGAAAGTTGCATTGTCTCGTAAATATAAACCCTATTATAAATAAGGGTAAAATTGGAAATGAGCTTTTAGTCAAAATACAGTCTCTTATATTTTGGACCAAAAAAAAGTAGTCATTTGCCTCTTATAATAAGGAGAGGTAGTATTATCTAAATAATTAAAACGATTATTAAGAGGATTTATATAATTGTGGTTCTTAGTTAACTTAGTTAATAAAGAATTGCAAGGTCTTTCAATCAAATTATACCTACATCTTTCAAGAATTACTCGATTAATTAATGAGCCATCATAATAGAAACATCGTAAGCAAGTCCACATCATAAAATTAATCTCCAAATATGTATGATGAATTTGATTCCATTATCTTTTCTCGTTTCAAACTGGTCGGAATTGGATGGTCATACAGATTTTCAAGTTTCAAGCTGATTTGATTTGGTGTTCAACTTTGTAGTCGCAGTGCAATACAATACAAGTCCACATTCTAGATTCAGCCCGTTGATCCGACTTTACCTCACTTAATTTGGCTGCCGAATTAAGGTGTTTTTTTTTTTTTATCATGTTAAAGGTGCGAAATATTTATCGATTTTGTTAGTAATTAATGTGATCAGCTTGAGGTCTCTCCTCCCAACCACAAAACTCGAACTCTAAACCTTATGTAAGAGATCTAAGCTTAGACCAACGTAACGTTGGTTTTGATTAAGTCCTTCAGATCTTGAATATTTAACTCTATATGAATAGAGGATGTTCATCAGTTTAAATCTATGTATTGTCAACTTTTGTGGTTGAAAACATATTACACTCGTTTCATTTTAATATTCAACTTTTTTTCATGATATCAATATTTTACTTTATTTTCTTTACATATAAAATAGAGAACGTAAAATAACTAAATATGTAAGAATGAGATTTTTTCAGAAATTAAAGATAAAATAAAATGACTAAAATAAATTAAAGATAAAATAAACGTAAAACAACTAAATTTTGTCTATTTTCCCTATTTACCCTCCAGAATTTTTCTATTACATTAGTAATCAGGAAGAGTAGCTGATTACGATTCTTGGTTGAAGGCTAAGGTTGGCATCCACCAATATGTTCATAAAGGGAAAACTGATCATCTAGATTGTCATTGTAGGCGATTACCAACTTTGACCCCTTCTTTTTGTAAATAAATAAGGACCGACAGTGTGAAAAGTTTGATTAATAGGTAAGAGAAACTGGGAATACGGCATTGAAATAAAAACTGAAGAAATTTCTTGTACCAAAAAAATTTAATAAATGAAGTAGTTTTCAAATGAGACATTTTGTAATGCACAGTGATTTAGCATAGAAAAATAGGAATCCTAACAAACTAATGAGTCAGCATAACAAAATTTACTTTAGACCCTTCCTATCACTAACAACATGTAATCATATTCAAGATAGCCTGGTAGATTGACACGAGAAATGAACAAGGAAATGCACAATATTGTATCGTTTATGGTTGTTGTATGTGTATTTCTTTGATCTAAGAATCGTTGATAAGTATAGGGCTTATCAAAATAATAATACTAAGTAGAAGTATAGTAAAATAATCATATGAATAAATACTGTGTACTTCAAGAATGTGTACTTCAATTTAATCTCAAGTGAACATTTTTTCAGGTCATAATTTAGTCATGTGTAATCCAGAGCTCAAAAGTGATGAGCCCAACTATAAGGCCCATAACCCATGGGTAGAACGGACTTCTTGGTGATTGCTGACGACTGATCTGATCTCTCTCTGACATGAGCTGTCTATGAGAACATGCTGCGGTGGGTTTTTTGACTTGGGTCGTGTATTTTTTTTTTTTTTAAATTATCAAATAGTATAAGTTTAAAAGATTTTACGTGATCGGGATAAGTCGGGCACGACATATACGACTTCAAAATTATATATGATGTGTACGACTTCACTTTTTGACTTTTATACGATTTCTATTTTTCAAGTTTTGAGAGAGTCGTATATACCAAATATAATTTTTATTATTTTATAATAAAAATCAAAAATGAAGTCGTACACGATATATACAGCTTTAAAATCATATATGTCATTACGACTTACTATATTTAGATGAATATTTTTTAACTTACACCATTTTAATAATTTATAAAAGAAATCGCACTACCTGAATCAAAAAGCGGCGGTTGTGAGAACATCTTCAATGGAATTCTGCAGAGCTTGGTGTAACTAATTGCACGCTTGATTTTCAGTTAAAGTATTTATAGAATTCTTTCCAGATAAACGTATTTTTGACCTACCAAATATAGGCAGCCCAAGTATGCTGAGGTAGATGCAATAAATTTATATTTTATATAGTTGCATAGAGGTTATTTATGTGTGTACGACTTTTTTTTTTTTAATGTGTGTCCGACTTAATTATAGAGATGTGTTGATATTTTAAGTTAAAATGAAAATATGTGTTAATGAAATGGAAAAAGGATTTAATTTGTATGTATGGGTTATTGTAAAGATTTTTATATTATTAATCAATCATAAATTATCATATCATTTAAAATGTTTAACTCTTATTATAATTTCCTCAAAAAAAAACTCTTATTATAACTACCATAAAAATTTAAAAAAAGTATATAGAATCATTAAACTTTACAATGACAATATATCAAAACTAAACTCACATAAAAATATAAGGTAACTGGGTAGACTTGTTTAATAAACTTTTTAAGAGTTGTATGATTATAGTTGACAGTTAGTTGAGTTATGTAAAATGTGGCATAATAGGGCCTATATATTACAAGGACTAAAGTATCCATCAATATAAAAAAGTTTTACACTCAAATTCACTAATATTTTGACATATATACTTTTTTTTTTTAGTAACTAAGAGAGAAATAATAATAATATTGATTTATTAATATATTATTGAATGTCAGTATAAAAACATTGACGATCCATAAAAATTAAACTCATAATATAATTCAAGAGAATAGCATAGTTGAAGATGCTATGAATTACAATTTTTATTTAAAGTAAATTTATATATAAAAAATGAAAATAAGGACAAATTGATTTTTACATAATATAAAAAGACAAAATTAATTTTATTGAAAATTAATTAAATTATCATAAATAAAGGTAATACATTTATATTTTTTTTTTGTGTGCTTAATACATCAATATTCTTTTATTGTAGAAACAAACTCAATGGTGAAATTACACTAAACGATTAAGTTAATTACATTTAATATCATTGTTATTTCAAAAAAATTCATTCACATTTTTTTTTTGATAAAATTTCATTCAGTAAAAATGTAAAATTTTTAATCATAAATCTTTAAAAAAGGACTATAATGTATAATTTTTTAAATAAAAATATTAAAATAAGATCAAAACCAAGGAAAATGAATGTAATAATTCAACAAAAAAAAAAAAAAAAAAAACCTCAGGTGTGTTATGGTGCCGTTCCTGGTTCCTCGTTTGTTTCAGTCACCAACCTAACTAGACAAACCAAACTATTCTATTTCTTTCGTCCGTTAAAAAGCCAAAGTGAATAAATAAATAAATAAATAAATAGATATTCCCAATAAAAAAGTCGAGGACCTTGAGGTGGTAGGGTTTTCAGTTTTGAATTGGGGTCCGGAGGGGAGAAATTCAACTCATAGAAATTAGGGTTTTGAGCGAAAGAGACCAACTTTACGTTAATGGACCGCTTGCGTCCTCGTAACAGACCCATCTTTTCTGGATTTACAAATGCCGAGGTAGGGTTTATGTTTTGATTGTTCAACTATTTGTTTGTCGTTCTCTAAGATCATGATTTTATTGGCGAAACAAAATTGGGTGTTGGGAATGGAAGAAGAAGAAGAAGAGTTATATTGAATCCGAAATGTTATAAGTTAATCAGTTCAATGGCGTTTTTGAAGAACTGTTATGTGTAATCACGAGCTCCTATGTTCAATTATATTTTATTTTATGTCTTAGAATTTGATGCACTACTTATGTTTACTTAGATACTTCCAACTTCAATTGCTTGTTGTTGATCATGGTTGGGTGAACTTTCTTTTGAGTATTATGTTGTTTGTTTATATGGAGTAACTTACAAGTTATCTTTTGTGAAGGACTGAAGGTTATAGGATATAATGGGTGTGTTTTACCATGTCCTGTTCTCAATTCTTAATTATTTGAAATTTTGAACCTTCTGTGCCCTGGCAATCAGATTGAGAAAATGGAGACATTGCTAATGGAATCAAGAGAACGATCATTGGACCGAGAATTTTGCCACAAGCTTGCTTCGAATTTCAAGTGAGTTTCATTCTCCATGTTATGGTGATTCAATTTTCAATGTTTTTTTGGTCTCTTTTCTAGTGATAAACGAAGATGCTTGTGTTGTCATTGAGGAGTTGTGTTTGGAATGTTATGTTTCTGCAGCCGCTCTTCTGGTCGTGCTGGCAAACCTCTCGTAAAATGGACTGAGGTTAATGCATTTTTTATTTCATGCATTTTATTTCCTTAACTACCAGCAGACTATCCTTTAGATATTGTTACATTCTTTTCTGATATCAAAGAGCCCATTTGTCTGTGACGATATGTATTTATTATCCTATTTTTTAATTATTCCTAATTTTGGGGGAATTTTTAGATACAAAGTTGGTTTCAGACTAGGCTTCAAGACTTGCCAGAAATCCCTAATAATGAGTTGTTGTCTCCAAAGGACCCCAAATGTAAGGAAGGTGAGACTTCTTGCATCCCTTAAGATTCTTAGCATTGCTGGTACTTCTTGAAGCAGTAAAATGCCCAACATGAGATTATTTTAATATACTGATAGTGTGTATCATTGGCATATGGGGTCTACGCTACAAATATTTTATTCCATATAAATGCTTTAGAATGTTACATATGAAATGTGATAATATGACGTTTGTGTTAAGCTGCTTTATGGTATTATGAGCATGCCAGTAGAAGATAATAACACTGAAGATGAAGAAGCGACTTGGCAATAATGAAGGAATATGAAAAGTGGCATAACCCTCCTTGGGCATTCTCACTATCTATGTTCCTTTTCTTTTGTTCAGTTAGATGCTATACTTAGAGTTTATAGATATCTTTAGACAACTTGTAATCAACAGCATGAAATGAGCTCATGTTGTGAGGTTGTGTTGCAGGAGAAATGATCCGAGACCCATCAGAGTTGGAATTTGAAGCAAGGTCATCAAAAGATGGTGCATGGTGAGCAGCACATTATGCAGTATTGCAGTTAGCTTAAATTCTTTAAGTGATTCATAAATGCCGGATATGAAGCATTTGAATTTTAATGTTGCCAAAATGGGGATAAATACCTTTCTGAAGCATTAAAGGACAGTATTCTCTTGTACCCTTTCCCTATATTATAAACCCACAAGCAGATATTAATCCAAACTAGATTTTTTTTTCCTTCCAAATCCTTAATGCCATGTTTATCTTGGAGGTCCCTAAGTTATTGATAGCTTCAGCATTGATTCAAGTCCCCTTGGCATGCATTCAATTTTGGTAGAAAGTTTTCTTGAACCCTTCAATCATGATTTACACCTCAGGCTTTGGCTCATGTAAATCATATACTCACATCCCATTGAGTAATGGAATGAACTGAAGAAAGTAAATTAAATATGGATGCACCAATGTCGCCTCTAGCTATCTCATGTCTTTTGATGGAGACACATTTTGTAAATTGTGTTTGTAAGTGGCAAAACTTATTTGCATTTATAATGGGGGTAAAATTGTGCATTGGGCATTTCCCCATTTCTATGGTATTTAAGCAAATGGAATTTGTATAGGAGTTCCTGTAATAGATATTCTAAAAGACTGTGAGGCTCTAGTGTATAATCTTTTAAAATTTCTTCCTTCATTTGTCATTTTTAAGCAGGATATCTTCTCTAATATGATGGATTTCAACTCCTTAGTAAAGAAACATTTCTTTTTTTGTTGAGCTGCACTTTCCTGCAAGCTTTAAAAGGAAATGAATGATTTAATGACTGCTTTTCATAATTTTACTTATCCGATATTGCTATACATTTTGTGAATTTGCAATTTGGTGAAGATGCAGACATACAGGCATTGTATTTGAGACAATTATTGTTGAAGCAAGTTATAAAAGCTTTATCGATTTCATTCGTCCTAACTCAATGGTATTTTTGCAGGTATGATGTTGAGATGTTTCTCGCTCACAGATTTCTTAGCACAGGGGAAGCTGTAAGTTTTAATCATCATGATGTTCATAGCTTAGTGCTGCAAGACTTGATAATAGGATTGATTAATTAATTTGCCCCTAAAAATGGAGGAAAACATTTTACCTGCTGATACAAATTTGCTTTTTGTTAAAGGAAGTCCGTGTCAGATTTGTTGGATTTGGAGCTGAGGAAGATGAGTGGGTCAACATAAAAAAATCAGTCCGAGAACGCTCTATTCCGTTGGAAAACTCGGAGTGTTCCAACCTGAAAGTTGGAGACCTTGTCCTGTGCTTCCAGGTAATTCATGCTGAAGTTTGCTCACTGAATTGTTGCTACCAGACATTACTGTATCTCACTTGAACAGTCTCAATTGGATTTTAGGAGAGGCGAGATCAAGCAATTTACTATGATGCTCACATTTTAGATATCCAAAGGAGAATGCATGATATCAGAGGCTGCAGGTGTCTCATCTTAATTCGGTATGATCACGACAACAGCGAGGTGTGTATTGCTACTGCATTTGCTTGTTTTAACCATTTCATGTGTGACTTTAAAGTTTTCATTTTCAATGTTGTATGTCCCATGGCCAGGAAAGTGTTCGCTTGAGGAGACTATGCCGCAGACCAAGATCTTAGGTGTATACGTTTGGTGTCATTTCATTTTGACATTCCAGCTGGACAAGTATCTTTCAAGTTTGATAGCTGGAACTTGTATTTTTTATTTTTCCCTTCAATCTTTGGAATTTGAAGGAGCTGTAGAAGTTGAAAGGTCAAACCTTTGGAATTTTCTTTCATAGTTGTGACTTATGTTTTATAGTTTTTTGTTATTATTTAGTAGAAACGGGCAGCCGACGAAAAAAGAAGAGTCAGATTGATTATACTGACTTGCCCCTCCCCAAATGGCACCTCACCCTATTACCTGTATAATGTTTTCAAAACCGGTTTTTTTTTTTTAACTGATATGGAGGTTGGATCTAAGGGTGCAATTGGGGTTGAATTTGGGTTTCATACATATTAGGGAAAAATGTTGAGAATACTTTTTCAACTGAAGTAGAAAAGGTTTTTTTGCAAGGTTTTTAAAATCGGACTGGTCATTGAACTGGTGAAGGCACTGGTTCAAGGTTCAATCGTCCAACCGTGGTTGAACCGATAATAAATAAATAATATTTTTAAATAATAATATATAAAACAATATCAAACAAATAATAATATAATATCCATTAACTTCATAATATTAGAACTCAAACATATCAATAACACTAAAATTGAATATTTGTTGAAGAGTTCATATTTAGGAACCATTGAACGTTAATATTTGTCCATATTATAAAAAAAATTGCCATGATTACATGGCCCAAAATAAAAGCCTACTGATCTCCAAAATCCTAAAACTAAAAGTCTAAAAGGTAAAGCCTAGCATTAGCCGCCACATATTCACTTTTATTTATGGAAAAATGCTAAAAGCCTAAAAGCTTTTCATTTTCAAAGTTACCCACTTCAATTTCAATACACGGTTACTGTTCTCTAGTTGCACTCTCCCCTCTCATTTTTTTCCCTTTTCATCTTCTCCAATCTCTTGCAAAACATGCATATCTCTCTCTATCTCTCTGCTCTTTGTGCTTGTGTGTGCTCCTCACGCAAATCCGACCTCCCCAAACGCAATCGCCGATGCTCGCTAGAAAGCGTGGTTGTCGGAGAGGGGAACGCTCAAACGGTGAACGTTTTGTGTTCGTTAGTATGTGGTTTTCATTTTTTTTTTAGTTAATTTTAGGTAACCAGTTCAAGCCGGTCTACAACCGGTTATGACTGATTTTACTAGTTTTTAACCTGTTCAACGTAAGGCCAGTTTTAGGGGCCAATCAAACCATTCTAGTGTCCGACTCCCAATCGGACCGATTCGATTTTGACTACCTTGGTTTTTAGACTCTGGTTTAGCAGTAAAGTGGTCTATAGTCATTAAACATTAACAGTAACTCTGTGTGTCATAATGTGGTTTGGGACGTGAGAGAAAGTTATGGGAGTTATAAGATGCAAGATTCGAATCTCACCCCTTTTAGTATACAGTTATGTTATTTGCACATCCAAATTGGACACTCATTTGGGAAAAACTTGGTTAATCACATATAAATATTTGGTTAATTCAGTTCATTATATGGTTAATGGGCTTATTTTCCATAACCATGTAAATATTTGGTTAATTACATGCAAATATCTGATTAATTCAGTTCTTTATATGATTAATGGGTTATCATAAATTAACCAAATATTTGCACGTGATTAACCATATAATGAACTGAATTAACCAAATATTTATACATGATTAACCAAGGTATCCCAAATGGGTGTCCCATTTGGGTGTGCAAATAACATTTTTGTTTAATATAACAAGTTAACAACTAACATTTGTCTATAAAAAAAAAAGTTAACAATAACTTTTATGGAATTACATTTTTATGGCTACAAATTAAGGACTTTCAACTTTACTAAATTATACTTTCATTACTAACAATGTTGAAAAAACAAATGTCAAATAAATAAGTAAAAATAATATAAACAAAATACATGATATATGGGCCCTAATTTTTTAAACCAACATACCTTTGAAATATTTTTTTATTAAAGCTGAGATTCTTAATTGATAATTTTTCAAATTGAGGTCATTAATTGATTTTCGTATCAAAATTGAAGTCGTACAATATTTATCTCCATTTTTTTTTGATTAGGCATATTTATCTCCATTTGATGTTAGTTAATAAGTGAAAAATAAAAATAAAAAGGAAAAACTCTAAATATAAATTCGGGTTAAATATTCCATGTATCAGATGCTCCCAACGAAGCTTCTGAAAAAACATAAAATCTGAAGGAATTAGCACAAGAAGTTAGACACAGTACGTTATGAAGAGTCCACTTACAGCTGCGACGAATAAATTTGAAGAATCAAAGGTCAATGGAAAGTGTATTCTATCAGAAATTTGATTTGAAGTAAAACTCGACTTCAAATTTGAGCTTATCAGCTCAAGAAAATCAAAAGGTAGAGCAGACCCTCAATTTTTTTTCGAGTGGGTGATAAGCTAGCTCCTGTTTATATCTGGTTGCATTGGTAATTGTCTATTACATAAAATATACCCACAACTTCACACCCCGGCTTTGGCTGGCTCGCTCAATCATGCTCCTGTCATTATAAGCCCTGAAATGAATGATACCATAAATTAGACGCCTTTTTTTGTGATAGGATAACTTAGCTTTAGACTATGAATTAAAGATTCATGAATAGATAGATGCCCTCTGGTATAGGGAATCGTTAGTTTATAGTCCATATTAAATTAAAAAATTATGCAACATTTGTAAGTAACTTTCACATCCTAGTGTATACAATGATAAGATTGCATCCATCTATACAATGATATACTCATCAATTCAGCCATAGTGTAAACTTTAATAAGAAACATCTCATTCTAACTCTTGTAACTGCTGGCTCGGGTGAGTGCATCATTGACATCATCGCAGCATCCCAGATATCTTCAGTTATAATCTATATCTGTCAATAGCTTTTCTCAAATCAGGGACCATCTTACAGTATCTTTTTTCATATAAAAGCACGGTATTAAACACGGGAACAATGATTTGATGAACCTTACGACTGATACACAAATACAATACTGAGTCAAGCTCACAAAATAGAATGGAAATCCTGGAAAGCAGGTTATGCAAGGTTAAAAAAAAGAGGGGGGGGGGGGGGGGGGGGGTGTCCTTCAGAAAGAAAATTTCCACGTTTCATTATTATATTGTTTTATTTAATTTTTGCAATGTCTTTAAAATATTAAAATTTTAAATTAAAGATAATTTTCCATTTTATCTATTAATGTTAAGAAATACCATTAAACACAAACCAAAGAGCGAAACATTTTACCATAAATCAGAACCACGCCTACATTCAAGGATACTCGTACCAAAGTTAAAAATTCATCGAGGCACTGCTATTTTCATTAGATCTCCAATGCAGTAAAAACTAGCTATATTATGTGATATTTAAAATGATTTTTTTGACCCAGCATTGAAGACCATAACAAATTTAAGCTATTCCTGAGATTCAATTACAATCCCTCCCACCAGATTCCCAAAGAAAATTCAAATAATATTTGACAAAAGATGAAAGAATCACATACAGTCAATGGTCCCAAAAATCGAGTTCCTTGAACAGCTTCAGACTTCATTTAACATATTGTTCCAGCATCATAATCATGGTCTGGACCAACAAGTACAAATCCGCAAGCTCTACTACAGCCACAGAAGTTCAATAAAGCATCCAAACAAACTGGATTTCTACTGAGAGGAAGTGAAATGTAGATCTTCGTAGTAAACAAAACATACTAGCAAAGAAAAACCAAAAATTACCACCAAAATGTCCAGAACAGAAGCTTGGTGCGATCAGGCATATGAACATCAAATGTTTCATCCATATAGAGCACTATTGGATCAAAGTATGTGAACATCTCAGCTGCAGAATATAAGAATTTGAATGATGATAATAGCTGCAGACAGGTTCATACATCCGACTACACTCTCAAGTAATAAACAAGTCAATAATAAAGAGGTACATGAGGGATCACCTAAGATGAGCTTCCAAGATGGCCAACAACTTCTCATCAGAATCAAAAGTGCATCTTGCGATGTTTGATGTTAGAAAAAGAATCAAACAAAATAAGCACCAAGTCATGCAGAATGGCTGACCAGGGAAGCCAATGCAGACTTCAGATACTGGAAGTATAAAGCTGTTAGAATAATAGAAATGTAATTTTCAAAATCATTATCTGTGCAAACAGATGGCTATTATTTGCATCTGCCAATAAGTGAGCTGATGCTTAGTTGCTTACATAGCTCCTATTCTAAAAAATAAATCATGTAATACCACGATCTTCCAAATTGAAACCGTCATGGTAAAGTATTAAATAATTAACAAACTGACAGTGCAAAAGCAAAATTGTCAAAAGCACATCAAATAAAAAAGATGAGCATAGGGACTAAAGCTTCCTCATCCTTCATTTCAATCAGTCAAAACCACATTTACATTTCATGAGATGAACTGACAAACCAAATACATGGTTGGGGGTAACTGAACATAAATATATAATTATCACATTAAAGACAGCTCTAGTATTGTAATTACAATGATTAAACAATTACAAACTGCTGCCAGAGTTTACAACTTTCTGTCTTTAAGGACAAATTTAGACAACCAGGGCCCCAGAAGTAACTTTAAATCAAAAGCGGAAGGGGTAGAAAGGGCTAAGTACAAGTCTGCACTGCTTAAAATATCCACTTTCCACTGGAAATCATATTTGCAAAATACCATCAATAAACAAAAACCTAACCGGTGCACATGCCTTCAAAGTAATAATCACTGTTCAGATCTATACAAACCTTAAATTAAAAGACTTGTCCCAAAAGACATGAAAGATCTAATTTTGGCCATAAACATTTTTGACAGTTGAAATACAGTGCACAGGTTTAGTATCATATGATATGTGATGGCGACCATAAAGAAAGGTTTAGCATACATCAATGCTGAACTGCATTGTTCAGAAATTTTGTCAGAGTATCTTCAGTTCCCAACCAGTAGGTCACAGGTGTAAGGGCAATCTGGATCGTATAAAAGGTCAAAATGATGTCAGCTGGAATCTCAAAAACTTCAGCAGTTCATGACACTGTTCTCCCATAACAAATTGATGCAATATAGAGGTTCTTTGCCCATTTTTCCTGCATAAACAAAATATTAAATATAAGAATGTATGACCATGGAATGACAACAATAAGGAAAATCAGGTGCACTATTTACCTTGACATGAGTACTAGGAAAAGCAGATGTGCGGAGTGTCTCTTGTGTTTCATCAGCCGGTTTTCTTCTTGGGACACTTAGAACAAAAGCAGCTTGGTCCCATGTTGCAGCAGTTGAGGTGATGCGGTAATTGTTATCCCACCTTCGATGTATACCTTCACTGGGATACAGGAAATCAAGTTCCACAACCTGGCATTAAGTTGAGAAAGAAAAGTGCATGAACATCAGATAGAATTCTTCAGTGCCACAAGGATTTTCCATCAAAAACATATTTTAAGAAATATATTTCAAAGACCTGGTCAGAAAATCCAGCACCACGGGACATGACAATTGCCCATCTATTGCCAGCAGTGGCCATGGCAGTGACGTAAAATCCTTCCCTCCATTTTTTGTTGATCCACTTGAATGGAAATGAATCGCTGACTTTATAGGATTGCTGTAAGTACTGGGTCCCTATAAAAGGAACAAAAAGTGAGCCACAGTTTAAACACACTGCTGGCCAAATTATGCAAAAATGGGTTTCATCAAAGGTCAAACCAATAATCTCATTCCAAATACACAATGCCTGAAAAATAGAGGTTTCTAGGGCAATACCTTTAGACATTACAACCAATGAGCTCCCGTTATTAGCTCCAGCTATGGCACTAATGTAATAATTCTTCTCCCACTGTTCCATAATCCATTCCTACAAAAACAGATTAATGGTTTTTCAGCTTGCATTAAGATCAAAATTCAAATACAATGCATCATACAGAATAGACCATAATAGATACAAACATGACATCACCACCATCAGACACATAATGCCACAACTGAAACATAAGTTAACCAACCTTGTGAAGAAAGTAGGGAGAGAGTTCATAAACTTGTGCATTGAATCCAGTGCCAGCATCCATAATGAGTGCCCAAAGATTAGAACAAGAAGCCACACTGCTGATAAATAACCCATCCTCGTTTCCTTTATCAATGTGTTGGGAGAGCCGCACATCAGCAACATTGTAATGGTACCTACACCCAAAGATAATAACTTTAAACTCTGACATTTTGAAATCAACTGCAAAAATATTATTTAAATTAGAAGACAACCTTTGCTTCATTGGTCGGCGAGCATTATAAACACTAATCCATTGTGTTGCTGGCATTCCCATTCTGACCTTCTTCTTTGGTTGTTCATCATCATCCTCTTCCATGGTCAACCGGCCTCTCTTATGTCCAACTTGATATATGAGCTTCACAACACAAGCCCAAAAAAGGGTAACAAGAGTCAGATGTTGAATGTGTGAACATGAAATTTCGAAAGTAACAATAGCATTAAGTACCTTCTGAGCACCCTCAGTGTTTATAGGCCTAATGTCTGGATTTGGACCAACAATTCCATCAAAAAGGGATATATATTTTGCATAATTTGGTTCTTCATCAAACTTCAAATTCACCACATATTCAACAAACTGCCGGAAAGGTTGAGGACAAAGGCAACACAAAGTTTCTGGAGAAGTGGCCATTTTTTTCTTGCAGACAAGAAATCCTTTATTTTCCCCCTGCAACAAACAATTTCATTAGAATCACACATCTTCATTTATTAGTAACACTAAAATGACTATATTTTAAACAATGATAACCTGATATCCTTGCCAAGGTAGCCGACCACGAAGAAGGAAGACAAGTGTGTAAGCAAGAGATTCCAAGTCATCTCTCCTACTACCCGTTCTACCAAGATGAGCATGCACACTAGCATAACGAACTGTACCCCTGTGACAAGATTATGGTATAAAGATCATTCAAAGGCCAGACATTTGCTAAGGTTTATAGTAAATTAAACTAACAATTTACCTAAATACATCTGGACGTTGATCATACTCGACATGAAGGCCAGTTGAACTATCACGCCACCGAGTTGCTGTGTAGAAAATGGAAGTGAGGCAAGTATCCAAATTGACAATTTAAGTATCAAAGTTTCAAGGGTAATGTGGTATGTTTACCTAATCCAAGGTCAACCAAAAACAACTTCTTCTCCTCAGGAGTTCCTGGGGGGCCAAGCAGAAAGTTCTCGGGTTTTACATCACCATGCACATATCTGCAATAATGGCAGCAGCATGACAAAACAATCTTTGCAAAATATGTGATTGATCAATGTAAACTAGACTCCATGTAGCAAGAACTTACATTCATATGGTGTGATAAAACAGTAACCGCTATCTAATATTACTTATTATTAATTATTATGGGCAAGGGTAGAATCTACCAAACAAGGAAAATTCTTTTGGGGTGCAGATTATACAAGATACAGCATACTTTTCTTTCTTCTGACTGGATACATGATATACTAACAGCAACCACGGAAGCAATATACTAATTTACTCAAGAAGTATACAAAAATGTTATCAATTTCAAAAGTATATGTGCGGGCGAACAGGTTTGTGTGCATTCTAGGTGGAGCTGAACAGGTTTGTCCCCTCAGTGGAACTTCGGTTGGTTCCTGATCTAGCAGTCTGAACTAATGTGAAAATTTTGGGAGGTATACATACTAACACAAAAATGTTAACCTTGAGTTGCAGTGACCCCGGTCACCCTTAGCAGGGCTCCACCATTGACTACAGATCTTCCCTTCCCACTCCTATAATACTCAATTTAGTAAAACAGAGCAAGAAGATCTAACATAAAACCAACATAGCAAAATTAGAAGGAAATAAAGTTTGAGATTTGATGGTTCCCAAATTCATTTTATGTAAATGTTGCTCAACCAGAAGTATAAAACACATTGAAGGCAATGACAAATGATTAACAACAGTGTTTCTGTCACATGCCAAAGAGAGATAAGATAACCTAAGGTGAGATCAGTCAGGAAGCATTTTGGACTATATCCAATCTGTTCAAGAAAAGAAAATCCAGATATAAATCATAAGCAGAATCAGGAAAATGAGTATCACCCTCTAGAATGCATCTTCTCTAATATGGAGATAGCTTCAATTGCAATACATGCGACCATTTCAGTAGACATCCTAAATCCGGGAAAAAAAGGAAGCAAAGGTCAGCTATGCAATGTTCACCACAATATTAACAAAAATAAGATGCATTAACATTACACAAACATCTCATAGAGATACTTACGTGTGGGAGTTGTTATTCCAAACATCCCATAGACTAGGGCCAAGCATATCCATGACCTGTATCGAACATCGAACATCATGTTACAAACACATCTATAGACAACCACAAGACCCCATACATCATGTTACGAACACATCTATAGACAACCACAAGACCCCATCCCTCCATCAAAAAAAAAATATGAGCACATACCATAACATAGTAGTCCCCTTGTCGTCCCTTGTAATGAACTCGTGGAACACCATGACTACCACCTAATGCACTATAAGATATAACAATGGAAAAGTTAGCACATATATCCATAAACAAGACCTCAGCAGAGAGACTCCAGTATGTGGGAAGAAAAGATAGTCGACTCACTTGTAAACCTGCCACTCATATGGAGGTCCATAATTGCACCCCTTGCTGCTTCTATGCTCAAATTTTAAAGCTACCTGCAGTTATTGGCAAATATGCAGAAAATAGAGAATCAATAATGTGTAACTGAAACATGCTCTAAAATCACAGAAACACAATAATGCTTTACCTCAACAGCACCGGGACCAAATCGTTCAGTAGAACATGCAGCTCCAATTCGCTGACCAACATAAACTTGTCCAAATCCTCCCTTCCCAAGCTTCCTTTCGACTCTGTATAACGGGGAACCACCAACCTGGACCTGTTATGAAGAAAGTACACAATAAATTTATTTTCCAATTTTCCAATATATGACAAGTTACAAAAATTTTTTGACTTGAAAAGAAAAATGTTACAAAAATTCAACAACCAAACGGAACCATGCTGAAAGCAAAGCAGCAAATTATAATTGCTTTTCATGCCACCTGTTTAGTGTTCACTCGAGCCACTTTCTAGCATTTCTTTCAACTAAGATGGAGAATCAAATATAGAAAGGAAAACTATTCACCGAGCTTTTATAGCTTCGCTTTGTGCATGCGCAAACAACAAACAAATGCAACAAATAGAAACTCAGTGAAATGAAATCAAAACCACCTTCTCAGGAATGGGAGCGGTGCTGCCCTCATCTTCAGCTCCTGGACCCTTATCTGCGCTCCGGCCACCACTATCGTACTCATCCATCGCTTCTTCCACACCGAAAACCCTAACCGGAGTTGATTTCTGCTCTTATTCTTCTTCTGTTGCTGCTTCTCTTTATCACCGCCGGCGATGTTGTTGTTGTTCAAAACATTAACGATTTCATCACCGGCGATCACGTCGTTCTGCTTCAGATTCTTCCTGGTTTCAGCTTTTGCGGCGGCGGTTTTTCGCCTAGGCCGGGTTCGGACGGCCACCGGAGAGGTCGGTTGAGTTATCGGGTTAGGGCAGTTTCTGCGTGCTCGAGGACGCAGGTCAGGCATCGTAATCGTGACGGTGCGATTGGTCCATGAAGAGTAGTGTGGAGATTCATGAAGAAGAAGAAGAAGAAGAAGAATGTTCTAGAATGATCAATCAGTGTAGAGGATATGATGAAGTAGATGAAAAAATGGCGGAGTGAGAGATTGATCGTAGCGTCAACAGAAAAATTTAGGGTTTGATGAGAGGGAATGTTGAGAGATCTGTGGAGGGAAACCGAAAAAGAAAGGGACTCTAGATTTCTTCCTAGTACACCAGATAGAGAAAGATGGATAGATATTAGATAGACAGAGAGAGATTATAGAGAAGAACCCGTTGCTTTCTCTTTTTTTTTTTGATTACCTGCTTTCTCTTTTTTTTTTTCACAAAACATTTTATACGTAATCCGTTACTTATGGCCTATGGGTATGGACGTATGGTAATCGAATATTATTTTATTTATTTATTATTTAAGGTATGCCATATTATTTTATGAGTTTGATTTTTTTTTTTATAGGATTAGTGTAGATTGTTAATTGATTATTGCATATTATAGTATAGATTTGAATAATTATTGTAATAATTAAATATTTTTTATTAATATAATAATATAAATTGATTTAAGGTAAGAAATCTTTTTTTTTTTAAACTGAGATAGGGATGGCAATTTGTACCTACCCATTCGGTACCCGCAAAAATTACCCACAATGGGTAGGGTAATTACCCGCACAATGATTAAGGGTCCGGGTAATTACCCACAAATTTGAATGGGTACGAGTACTATGGTACCCACCTCACCTCATACTCATACATATGTACATGTATATATAATAATTTATTTATTTATATTACTAATATATATAATTTTAACTATAATACAAATTTTAAAACCAAAATTAATCTAAAGATTCTTAACTTTCTAAACCTAATTGCATTTATAATACCTTTTTGTATTGTTTTTATTCATTTAAATATTTTGATTTGTAATATTTATTAGTAGATTTAAAAGACCTTTGAATCGTTTTTTAATTATTACAACTTTCTTTTGTTATTTATTGCTTTTTACTGTTAAAGTGAGGGTAACGGGTGCGGGTAACGGGTACTTAGGTACCCAGAGGATATGGGTAAGGGTACTAAAGTTGCTACCCACGAGGGTACGGATCCGGATATTGATAATTTTTTCAAACACGAGTATGGAAACAAATACTATAACAAATATTATAGAATCCATCTCAAACCCTACCAATTGTTATCCCTGAACTGAGGTAAAACCTTTGTAGATAGATGATTTATGTGATGCGTGGAGGGTGATATGGTTTATCCATTTTCGTGGCAGCGGCAGACACTTGGGGTTTTGCTGAACCACCGATGATGATAATAATAATAATGAGGTAAAAGGAATGTCCCTAAAATATTTTTTTTGGGTACATAGAATAGGAATGCCGCTGAATGTATGTAATGCATGTTGTTTTTTTTTTTTTTTAATGGATGTCTATTATTTTCTGCTAATTTGTCTTCATAATAATCTTTATAGTTATAATCACAATGTCTTCAAGAATCAAAATTTATTTTAGTTTTGAGAATGGAAACAAATTGATTGAAGAAAATTCTTTTTTCATTCGACAAAAAAGAATGAGAGAGGGATAGGCCAGAGCGAAATAATCAAAGGAAACCTTAGTTATGGACTTATGGTGACCTAATATAAGACACTCATATAATTTCAGTGTTAGAATAATATATAATGAGTTTAACTGTTATATATTATCAGTATAAAGGTATTTATACTGTCAACCAATTATAAGTTGTCACATTATTGAAAATCTTTGATTTTTATCCTAACCATATTAAAAGTAATTCATATCATGATTTGTGATTGATTGACAGTGGAAAAAAAAACTTTATACCAACAGTATACAATATATATATATATATATATGACTAGGTTCAATTTTAGATCGATTTCAGGAATTGGGACCAAAAATCATTCTGATCAATTGCTATAAAAACAACCAAATTAATTTTTAAAAAAATGCAGATTTTGTTAGGTTTTGAATTTTTTTATTTTTTTATTTTGGATTGAAATTTGAACACATCTACTTAAATTTGATATATTGACATTATAAAAAAAAATTATATATTTAACCAATCATATTTTTAGTTTTAAAGTTTTGAAGTGTGAACAACTTTTATATTCTAATTAAATCCAACGATGATATCTTGGAGGCTTTTTATTTTCTTTTTTGGAGCTTTCTATGATACTCTAATTTTTTTGATCATGGTATGATACTCTAATTTAAGTTATATACAGGTGTTTTTGTTATTTTGTGCAAGAATGATTATTTATTGTGGATATTACAATCTCAACACGAAGATTTATCAATCAACTAAATACTTCGTAATCTTTAATTATAATGATTTATTCATTCTAATTTTAGGGAGCTGTGTGATTTTATTTTTTTATTTTTTGTTGAGGAAAGGGAGCTTTATGATATCTCTTTGATATTTTGTTTCTCTAAACACACAAATCACGCCAAAAAAATAATAATTAAAATACCCATCCCGTCATGAATCATAATTTTTGTATAAAGATGGTAAGTTGATATCCAAAAAGGTAGAAAGATATGTGATGAATTTTTTTCTTTAATACTTTTCATTTTTTTTGTCTTTATGTATTTGAATGGTTCAATTCAAAGGACAAAACTTACATAAAGTTCTATAGGTGCTGGTTGTGCAAATCCCCTATTAACGGGGAATTATATTTTAACAGGGAACTGCACAACCAGCACCTATAGAACT
Organism: Echinosophora koreensis; assembly: GCA_035048595.1. Lineage (NCBI taxonomy): Eukaryota > Viridiplantae > Streptophyta > Magnoliopsida > Fabales > Fabaceae > Echinosophora > Echinosophora koreensis. The sequence continues at coordinate 8,529,525 of JAPCYP010000001.1, read as the reverse complement.
TTATGTAACTTTTGTCCTAATTCAAATATCACATTTTAAACCTTGCTACGTGTTCCGAGGACGGAATGGAGGCAGGGTAATCCCTACTATTGACTAAGCGTGGTGTGTGAATACAAGTACCGAATGTCCTAAGGCATGACTATCCCCCAGTCGAAGAGTGTTGATCCTCCTTTTATAGTTGTCATTGACGTGTGGGGTGCATGATACAGTTACATCGAGTGGGCCCTCCTTCCTTGACAGTTAGTGAGATTTGCGGACGTGGTGAATCTTTCCATGGATTCTTTATCTCTCCTTCACACATCACGTATGTCTTCCAGAAGATGTTACTGGCAATATGGCCTTCCCGATCGAGCCGTGTATTTCAAGGTCCCGACCAAGATGTAAACACCTCTACATCTCGAGTTAACGCATTTTTCTCTCTATTTGGGTGATCTTCCTTTTTTTGCCTAATTGCTATCCCTATGCTTTCATGGCCCATCAATCTGACTTTGAGGCCAAGCCCAATATGGGTATATATATATATATATATATATATATATATATATATATATATATATATATACTTGGTTATCCAAATATCTTAAATATGAAATTAATCCTTGTTGTAGTATTTGTGAAATTGGTACTTGTATTATTTTAATATATATATTTTTTAGAGGTATTATTTTAATATATTGTTTCCCCTTAAAAAAGACATGTAAATAGACTATAAAACAACATAAATGCTCGGTGTTTGCTGGCTATAATTATCCAATTATATAAAAGGGATAATCATATTATTTATGTTTAAAAAGAAGTTATAAAGTGGATGAGTTTGTTTGGGGAGGGACATAGGGTTTGGAGTGATAAGGAGGTCATGAGTTCAATTCCCCCACTAATACATCACACTAATTACAAATATTTGCCTATTAAAAAAATATTTACTTGCAAAAAAGGGGCTTAATTATTTGAGTAACTTTACACAATAAACACACATTTTTTATAGACTAAATTTTGGGTGAGAGGATGATGCATCAGTCTAAGGTAGGGAAAGTCTATGGACTCTACGAGCACTTACAAAAGAATTTATATTTACCTCACCCAAAGAGACTAGTGAGGGTTCGAACCTGCAACCTGTCAGATAGGAGACCCTATCATGCTCCACTAGACCAACCGCTCGGGGTTAATAAACACGTGTTTAAATATGCATCATATTATATTTATGCAATTTTTATCCTCTAATTATTGTCTTATCTTATTTTAGATGTGATATATAAAACTAAAAGGATTTATATTTATTGATTTTCCGTTGGTGAGATCTTAAATGAACGTTTACCCAAATGTTAAAGAGAGTAACTTTTAGTCAAACATTGCTTTATCACATTCCGAACATGGCTTTAAATTAATATGCAATGTAAAGATGTTTTTTCATATTGTCAATGAATTATATATTATTAAAAATATTTGACTCTTATTTAAATTAATTTAAAATTTATATAAAATTTTTATGATTGATCAACGATATAAAAATGATTATACTCTATTGAAAAAAAAAGATTATTCTGAAATCTTAGGCCATCTTCAACGATAACATAAAGATGGGATCTTGCTACATAGGGATCAGTGCTTAACTACACCCATTATTGGAGACAAATTTTCAATGGGTGGCTTAAGATGTTGGGTTGCTTGTAGAAGAACCGATGCTTATATCATTGAGTGGGTTAGCTGCAAATTTTTTAAACAATAAAAGAAAGGATAGGATTGGATTGGAGTATTGGACTATCGAAACAAATCAAATTATTGATAAAATGTAAGGATGTGCGACCATTAATGGGGCCCACTTAGGAAGTTTTTTGAAGTTGTTGAGTTGAAGAGATTGAGTGATTAAGAGTGTGTTTGGAAAAGCTGGAAAAAAAAAATTATGCTTATAATTTGTTTTCAAATAATCGATTATTGTCATAATCGATTATAATCAGAATCTGTTTTTGTTTGGGTATGTTTGCTGAAAAGCGATTTTAAGATAATCTATTTCGTTTTGGTGGTACAAAAATAATCACTTTTACATAATAAATTACAAAAAAGGGTATCAAGAAATTTGTTTATAATATTTATTTTTATTTTAACATTAGATTTTTTTTTTTATCTTGTTATCAAAACTTTATCTATTTATAAAAAAATGAATAAAATTTCTAACTTTTTTCCATTATTATGGAAAACATGTGAAAATATATTATTTTTTATAAAAGGTAATTTAAAAAAATTATATATTTCAGTTTAATAACAGAGAATTTGAATTAAAAAAACACTGCCTGAAAGAAATGTGATAGAAAGAAATGACGCCCGAAAGAAATTTAGAAAAACAAGAGAAAAAAATGACGCATGAATGAAAAAGGACCATGCAGGAAGGAACGCATAGTGGAGGACCATACAGTAATGAAAAAAGGACCATGCAGGAATAAAAAAGGACCGTGGGGAGATGAGAGGCTATTATGGGAAAACTAATTGAATATTTCAAAGAAAATTCATCAAACAGCTGGGACACCCAGCTTATATAAAACAGCTAAAAATGGTAGGAAAAAGCTTTTTTAACAAATAATCTTGTGTATCCAAACATCACAGATTTTTTACAAAATAGCTTAAAGCCCAAAAAAACAGCTAAATAAGAAAGACTTAATCTTTTACAAACATGCTCTAAGTTGTAACAAGTAAAAATAAATGATGTATAAAAATGAGACTTACTATTTAAGAACCCAAAAAATAAAAACAAGGGATGCTGAGATTGAGCAAGAAAAGATGTGAATGCATCACAGCTTCGGACAGCCTAACCTATGTTCGAATTGTAGTTCTAAGCTGCATAGGGACCTAAGCCCTAAAAGTCAATCGACGCCCATCAGCTACAGATACTACTGGCTTTCAAGAACTTCTTGTTCAGCAACGTCCTTGATCAAGGTAACTTTTATGCCGATTTTAATGCCCAACGGGGTTCTCCTCATGAGGATGTTTGGGCTCAGTGGATCTCTCCCTCGGGACTATCAAAGCCCAACTTTGCTCTATAATACCACTGAGTTTTAGTTACCCTTAAGCATAAAGTCTTGCACCTATAAACCATTCTTCAGAAATTCCCTTTTTTTATTATGACAAAAAAATTTATATTAGTTATATTAGTTATACATTACTTCTTTTGTATTTATTAACTAATATCCTTAGAATAGTATGACCTCCATAAAAAAAAAAGTTAATATGAACCCTTATACAAAAAATATATGTATATTTATTTCTCTAAAAATATATTACCATATGTTTACATTAATCCTAATAAAGTACACTTTCTTGCAACTACCAAAATGCAAGAACATCGAAATCTTCAAAGCTTATTACGTCAATGGTGTACATAGTTAGAAGTAGAACCAAAGTCAGTAACAATGGTAAAAAATAGCGGCTGAATAGTTGAGATCTCTCAGCTTGCTAATTTTCAGCTTCATATTAATCATATAACAGCATCATGCTGGAAAGGAGATCCACAAAAAGGAAACAGGCAACTTATCATGCAAAGTTATATAGGTTTTGTTCCTTTGTTCTCTTTGTATATGGGTTTTAGTATCCCTAATACGCATATTCAATACTATTTTGCTTATCAAAAAAAAAAAAAAAAGGCAACTTATCCAATAATACACATCACAATACTTATGCCTGACTAAAATGCTAAATTGCCATTGACCTGATAAAAATGATCTATTCAAAAGATCCTGAACTTGTTCAACAGAAGATCAAAAGTTAAAGTCTGATTCAAATGACTATGCTTATTATCAAACTTCTTAGCATTCTATAGAAGTCTATTTGATAGTCAATTTAATTTATGCAAGAGCCTAGGCAAGTCAAAAAGTGTGCTTTTTGACATACTGATCAAGGTACAAAACATATACTATTAAGACACTGCAGGTTCATAGAAAGTCTAAAGCATTTTCCCATAATAATGGTATATTTGCTTGGAGTGTCATGCTCATGTTTTGAGGATATATATAACCCTATCTTTAGAACTGTTATGTAACAAGGTTGTCTTTTGCTTCTTTCTGGTGCTCTTCCATGAATTTTTTCAATTAAAGGGAGTCTCTCTTTCAAATATGCAGCAGGGCACGGAGTGTGCTTCTAAAGAAATTTTTTAAAGGGAGTCTTGGCCAGAGGCATATTCAAAGAAAAGAATTTTTTGAAAAATATGTAAAAGTTTTGAAGATTCAGATCTTCAAAGCTCTTCATTCCTTGTGTAGTTGTTCCATTTTTCCTACGACAATGCACAAAACTCAGAACTAAATTAGGAAGAATATCTCAGTCAAAATCACGGTGCTGATGGTATGGGTTTTTGCATGCAGAGGCAGAATCACTACCATCCTTCCACCCTTCACACAGTCATAAAATCAATCATGTTAAGGGCATATTGCAGTATTTACTTGGATTATATCTATTTACCAGTGTATATCTATTTGTTTATGAAGGGTAGTGCATAACTCAAATATTAAGTTAACAATTACAAAAAAGAAATATCATTTTTTCTTCTAATACAAACCGTGACCTTTTTGGTTACCAATAATTTTTTTTATTACAGAACAAACAACAATTACAAATAATATTATTATTCCCAATTCTTCTTCCTCTTAGAGATTTTGCTATGTTTCTCTGAATGCTTTTTTGCCAAAACTATATAGGGTCAACTTCATCCCAATCGCCAACATTGATTTTGTACCCTTGGGCATCATACACTCCAGCAGGTCCTCCCTAAAATGCACTTTTGATTGCATACCTGTGGTAAATAACAAAATGAGATTCATATATGGCCAATATGTAGAACCTTTTATCCTCATTACCATAATAGCCAATATGTAGAACCAAAAACAAGTGCAATGAGAGTCCAAATTCTGAGAATAAACAGAAAACAAATTGCGTCCAAGTAGTGCCATATAGCTTGCTTGCAGGGGCGTGGAAATAGCCCACCCTAACCAAATTGAGTACCACTAATCATAACCAAATTGCATCCACTAAGAGCAGCCATGGTGATCACCTTAGATATTTTAGAGTTTGCATCCACTAACAGTCAAATTCATTAAGTATTTGATCATAAAACTAAGACAAATATTTTAGAGTTTTTTTTATAACCCAAAAGATTAATTAAAATAAGGTTAAACTAAAGATCAAGCTGCAAATATGACAGCAAGCAAAAAAAAAAAAAAAAAGAAGACACCTAGCATCAGCCTATAAACTCATTTTCTAAGGCATCCAGGAGTCCAAGACTGTACACGATGAAGGCAAAGCCATTCAGGAACATTTAAAGAAATACTTGTATCCTATTACATGTTAATAATGCCCAGATACAAACTATTGCAACCCCAGTAAGTATAATAAATAAACCTAGCATCAATCATACACTTTCATTTTAACATGGCAGACTGAGAGGGCCAACAATCTTTTAATATTGTGTAGAATGAGGAGGGGTTTAGGGACCAAATTTCAGTGAAGCATTTCATCAAACACATGACACTGATATTGCAGCGGAAACGTCTCTGGTTCTATGGGTTTAATTATTAATTAGCATTAGCAACCTTTAATTTTTAAAATAAAATCATAAACCGTTCACCGAAATGAGTCTTGCTTGTCCCAACAAAGTCCTTTTTCATGCACACGATAAAAGTCGAACTTCTGACGTCATGTCTAAGAGATTCAGCTAACTACCATTCGTGCTGGCCTTCTTGATGGTTTAGATCATATTAACCATGTCAATTTCAATTTTTTTACAAAATTGAGAGGATCTGCTCCAAAAAAAATGCAGATATATATAGCCTTTTTGTGCATAACATTGAGAAAGCCGCAATTAACTAGCTAAAGTATGGCCATGAAGTCAAGATTATAATCTCATATATGAAAAAGAGTAATGATTACAAATTATTATTTATATTATTACTGAATGATGCACCTTCATCATATCAACTTTATGGAATTTTATATTGACTATGTATGCCTTTGTTGTTTCCACATTCCACCATATGCTCGAACTTTCGTTTCTTTAGTGGTGCCAAGGTGCTTCTATCTCTGATCTCTCTGCCACAAAGTTTAGCGGTACCAGTACATCTCGTCAATTTTTTGAAATGAGTACCTTAATTACCCACCATCAAACCAAGACAGTTCTATGGCCTTAAGACTGCAACTACTACAAAACTACAAAGTACCTACTAGGTTCAACTCCAAATTTAAATACTACCAACGCGTTAGGCATAATTATTGGCCAATAGAACAGGTTTGTGATGGGCTTTGGTACAGCTAGATCATTTAATAAAGGATGGTTATATTAGAATTACCAATACGGATCAAGCTCGTTTAATTTATGGGGGGGGAGAGGCAAGTTATGCTTGTACATATTGACAATGATAGAGAGAAATTACGAACCAATAAGTAGAATTTCAACATGATGCAGATCAAGATCTTTCTTTAATTTCTCACACACACATAATAGTCTTAATTGAAGGTTTGAAATTATTTCTTTTCGCTGATAATTCTTCAGTCATTTTTAAGGAGGTTGCCCCCCTTTTTTTGGATAGGCAAATATTAGGTTGATAGTATTTGTTATGTTAGTGGGGGAGTTGAATTTATGACCTCCACCTTATCACTTCAAACCATATCTCCCTGATATTTCTCTTCTATACTTCCGCTTAAAGAATAATCATTTCAATTTTGAAGGGGAAAATAACGTTAAGAAGTGCTGCTAGGTAATAACTTCGTTAATATTTTAATACATAACTTCGTTAATTGCCAGGTAATAACCTACAATAAGTTACATGAAAAAGATAAGTACAGTTGATCATAGCCACGATGAGTTCTTAACACATATAAACACAGAGCAATTCTTGGTTAGACTCTCATAATCACTTCATTTTTAACATTAAACATACATAAAATTATAATAAGTTTATATAAGTGCATTTATATGTGGCTACGAGTTTCTATCCAAGAATTGCTCGACATACACATAACACATAACCGCGGAACAATGAACATGTCCAATCACCATATGCCACATGGACATGTATATTCAGCAATAGTGATCTAACCATTTCTGCAACCTCAATTCTCTGTAAAACCTCTCTATGAACTCCTCCGCCGCCTCGTCCACATGGAACTCCTTCTTCGTCTCGCTTAACAACGACGCAGCAGACCCCGTGATCTTCACGCGCCTTCCCACTGGGCTGTAACTGTAATTCCCCACCAACGTGTCATTGCTGCTGCCACCACACATTCTCGCCACCCTTTGAGAGGGTCCTGGCGAGTCACGACCCTGATGTAGCCGCCGCGCATGCATGCTGGCGGTGGCCGGAGAGAGCCTCCGCTTGCTGGCATGGGAGAGAGAGCGTGAGGGACGTGGTGGACTGCTGCTGCAGCTGAACTGGTACTCCAATGGTGACACGTAGGACACGTGCGCGTCACGTGAGCGACAGGTCAGGGCTTCGTGGTGGCGAGCCATGACGTTGTTCAGTGCCTTCCCCATGTTCTTGCCACGCTTCATCATGTCCTGCATGTCGTGTATGACCTTGCTTTTGGAGACGCCGTTTTGTATGAGGAGCCCTAGTAAACGCACCGTTTTGCACACTTTTTCTGCCACAACCGGTGGGTGGGTTGGGTCCATGCATGTAATGTCTACCACATTTGGGAGAGGGAAGTGTGTGTCTTTGTGTGGTTTCATTTCATGGGTTAGTGTTATAGCCTAGCAATTGTACGTACGAGAAAGGGATATGATATGAGACTAGTGAGTAGTGAGTAAGTGGTCCAAGCCAGAGACGAGGTAATGGAATTAGCGAAGAGGGTTTGGTTTGTTGTGGGGGGAGAGGAATTTAAAGGAAAGAAAAAGGTAGGATAAGGCCGGAGAAGGAGGAGCTAGATTGATGTTATTTTTATATTGATACCTAGTGACTCTCTAATCATGACAGTTTTATTGTGCATGTCCTTCTTTTCCCTTAATTAATTACTTTGATTGTTATTGATGTTCTTTTGTTATTATTATGTTATTATATATATTGTATACGTATATTCCTTTCAAAAAATTTTTTTAACCCACCTAATTAACCCTTTGGGTCGAGTGGGTCCACCAAAGTATCCCATGGCTTAGGCCTTTGGGCTCGTTACGAGTCTAATATTTGATTCGGTTGATTGAACGGAGTTTTATCTCTTGGTTTTCGGTCTCTCAATGAGGGTGACACCACACTGATTCGAAGTGTTTCCCAAGTTCTTCTCCCTTTGGTGGCAAATTGCTTTCACTCGACAAATAACATTGGAATATATTCCTTTCCTTTAATTCTAATTCTTTCGTATACTTTTTTTTTTTTTTAGTTTATAACAAGCCCATTTCTTGGTGTAAAAGGTTTCAAACGAGCATCAAATAGAAACACAGAATGCCTCAACCACAGGCCAGCTTGAAAATTAGATAGGAATTGATTAAGCTGAATATATACCACCAACCCAAACAGGTGGTGACTTTGTGACCTCTGATGACCCGCATCTGTGCTGTGGACCCTGTGGTGTGTGTAGTAGGCTGGTAGCATACTTGAGTGAGATTTTTCTTTCTTTTTCTTTTATATATATGATTATGATAATAAACAATAATGGATATGTATCAAGAAAAAGCAATAGTGACTCACAGATTAAGCACACAATCATAAATTAATAATGCATTGCAGTGGAAAGGACTCCAAATGACAACTTTTGGTTATGCGTGAGTTTTCCTTTAGCCCTACATTATCCATATTTAATTTCCAACTTACATGTAAAAGATAGACTATTCTGTACATATATGGAGCACTTTGTTTATTTTATACCCTCATGGCCTACGTTCATGATGATAGTATCAAGAATCCCGTGTAGCTTTTATTTAGTTGGTGATTTGGGATTATGTATTTGTAAGCAACTGATAATTACTGTAATTCTTCAAAGTTAAAGTCTTTTGTTTGTACTTATTACAAGAAATTTGAATTAGATTACGAAACCGGTCATATTTGTTAGAACTTTTTAAAGTTTGATGAAAATTTGAATTTCTTGCACATTTAAATTCTCCGTAAAAATGTTGGTCGGAAAATAATCCGTTGAAAAGATGTAAAATAAAAAGCTAGGGAAATATCTAGTGTCTAAAAATTAGATCTAGAAATATCCTGAGTAAAAATCTAAATGTATAACCAATGAAGGTGTTTGTCGAGTGGAAGTAACTTGCCCTGTGGAATCCGGGTTCGAATTTTTGTGGAATCACCCCGTTGGGAGGTTGGGAACCAAGAGGTAAAACAATGTTCAATCAATCGAACCAAAGATTAATCACATAGCGGTTAAGAGCCTAAGTTGTGGGGATATTCAGATGGACCCACCCGTCCCAAAAGACTAATTAGGGTCGGTTCCGAACAAAAAATAAATCTAAATGTATATAGTTTAAAACTGTTCATAAATATGCGGTGAAGATTCACTTGTGTGACCGGTGTAAACATGAGTAAAGTTTTGCCACATTGTAACAAGTCAAATTTGAGAATCAATAAGAATTGTATGAATTCTCTTCCCGAGTATTCTTTTCATTAATAAATCTTCTCCAATTCAAATTCTTCAAAAACTTTATATAAATAAAAGTCTCCACTTCCAGCAAAGTGGTATAGAGCTCATAGTCATGGGCACTGATGGTATGGCTTCCGTCTAAGTTCCTATGCTCAACAGCAACTAAGACAATTGGAGTATTAAGATGAAGGCTCTCTTATATATACTCACCAATAGCAACTCATATGTCATGGGCACTGCATGTGATCATATTTTTTAAAATAATTTTCAAATATAAAAATTATTTTAGATAAAGTTTTATTTTATTTAAAACCTCAAGTATACTTATTGCAAGAGGAGAATAACTAACGTAATTAAGAGTGTTTAACCATACCGCCAGCTTCTCAAAGATCACTCAACCGATCAATTTGTCGGCAGTGGGGAGTTGATGTTGGTGGTGGAAGAGGGACAGAAGGGGTGGGTTGAGAGTGAGGGTAGAAATGATATTTATAAAATAAAAAATATTAAAAATGATATTCAAATGTATTTAGTATGAAAGTCAAAGGTACTATTGACATGTTAGATGCTTTTTTAATTATTATCATGTGAATTTTTAAGGTCTATTTCAAATAAATGTTTTAACAATGTACTGTTCAAATAAAATTTATGCACGTATAATTTTATAAACCCACACATTAGTTATACATGTAATAAAACTAGAAAAGATAAATAGATCTTAATTTTGATACATTAGTTGTGTGAAAAAAAATTATACTATCAATCAATCACCTATAATCATATATTAAATTAGTTATCATAAAAGTCAAATATTTTTAATAATATGATAATATATAATTGGTCAATAATATAAAAAAAATATTTATACTAATAATGCATTATAATTAACTTCAAATAAATAAAAAAGAGACTAAGGGATTTTTTATTTTAAAAAAAAAGGAAGAGAAAGAACACAAAGTGGCCCAGCCCCAAGTTGATCTTCACGGCGCAATTTCGTCACTCGTTTCCGAGTTTTGGCCCAAATGCTTCGACCCATTGAGAAAATAAATGCCCAAGCCTTTCTCTTTTACTTTTACAATCTTACTGAATTTCCTCACAAAAAGGCACGTGCTTTTTGTTAGGGAATTGATAGATTTTTTTGGGCATCAAAGATAAGACAAGGTTGTAGGGTTAAAAACAAGGATAAATAGGCGGCTGCGTAGGGTGACATTTTTTTGGTTGCTGTTTGCTAAGCTGTCGAGATCCCTTTGTTCCTGTGCTGTTCGATAATTCTTGCTGCCAAAAGGTAAGCTCCCCTGTCCTTTGCATCCTATTAGGATGGCTATGTATATGAAGCTGTGTTATTTCTCTTTTATTTAATACAAAAATGTTTAGTATTTGAAAATTGAAACCACTAACCTTAAATCTTTTCAAAACTTATGAAACTGATTGACTCTTCCCGCTATTGATTCTTACCCACCTTCAACATTGTCTTTGCTTAAAGTCTGATCCTAAATATTTACCAAATAGCTATTATAAAAAGAGCAATGTTACATAATGAGAACAAAAATAACTCGAATTTGACATGATTCAGCTAGGTCTAGTGGTTGTTGTTACATAAAATATTTGATAGACAACTCATCTATCAATTTTGATGGAAAAGTTACGACAAAGTTTTAAATTGTTGCCACAATTGTATCATAACTATAATTGCGATTACATCGATTTCATTTTTTTTTCAATTGTCTGCAATGATTATGGGTTTGCTATTGATCAAGGCTAAACCAAAATCAATTGTCACCATGGTGACCAGGGTTTCAATAGAGAGAAAGAAAGAGATGAATAATTATTATTATTAATATTTAAAATATAATAATTAAAATTAAAATATTTATAAATAATAAAATAAATTTTAATCACATTTTTTTTAAGCCACAATCACATTATTTTTACCCTTTGTTTGAAATGCTGGAAAGCTAGTGGAAAGAAACAGGTAAGATAGAAAACACACAATCCAAGGATTTTCCCTCGTTTGGTTTCATGAGAAAAGGCAGAGGGGAAAGAAAAAAATACATGGGGCCCAGAGGGTTTTTTTCCTTCTAACTTTGGAGAGAAAACACATATAAGATGAGTTATTTAACCAATGATCTTAAAGCACTCGTTAACAAGATCCTTCATAATATAATAATATATGTTGTACAAGAATCTTGATTTGGATGATAATTTGGGCACAACCTTTAAAGCATTTGGTACAGCCTTGGAGGCTAGAGCAAGTTTGGCACAGCCTTTTAGAGCGTGTTTGGTGGAAACAACTTTTATTTATTTATTTAGAAATAATTACTTTCGGCTTTAATTTGAGATGTTATGTTAAAAAAAAAGTTGATTAAATTAGAAAAAAAAAGAATTTATGGAGAAATTTGATATTTACAAAAATTATACCAAATATATAGATTTATTTATATTATTATAATCAATTATACATATAATTAAGTATTAAAATAATCTTTATTTTTTCCTTCTAAATAGCTGAACCAATCAAAAACCGAAAGATCAACCCCGCATTATCATAGATAGCAATTATCATTCTGTTCTTTTTCCTTTTTCTGTGTGGTTGCAAGAGTATGCGTGCTCCCCTATTAATTAATTCCCCTGTAGATCTTAAAATAATTGCATCATTACATTTTACATCTCACACAAGTCCCAAGTCCTTCACACAGTTTCACTATCTCAGTGATCTCAGATCCATGGCAGAAGAATCTAAGCCAAAATGGGAAGGTAAAGCCATTGTTGAGGTATCAGGCATCAGTGCAGAACAAGCATGGCCCCTGTTAGAGGATTTCTGCAACCTTCACAAGTTGATCCCCATAGACACTTGTTACCAAGTTGAGGGTATTCCAGGCCAACCAGGCCTCATCCGCTATTGTGCTTCCACCATACAAGGTGTTGCTGATGCTGAGCCAACCCTCAACTGGGCCAAAGAGAAGCTGCTCACAATTGATCCCATCCAACGTTGTTTGTCTTATGAGATTGTTGATAACAACATGGGGTTTAAGTCTTATGTGGGCACACTGAAAGTGTTGTCCAAACCTGCAGGGTGCAAGATTGAATGGGGGTTTGTGAGTGATCCTGTGGAAGGGTGGACAATCCAAGCTTTGAACTCTTATGTTGAGTCATCTCTTCAGTTCATGGGTAACAAGATTGAGCTTGCATGCTCTGGAGCAGACCATTGACAACAAGTGTTCTTAGGATTTGCTGGACTCGTGATTTTATTCTCTTGTGTATTGTAATAATAATTGCTCATCAACACAGCGTGTGTTTGGTGTGTGTTTCTTGCACGGACCAACCATGAGTTCGGGAATCCAAACTTATTTTTATCATTTTTATTTTATGGTGTTTGGTTTACTTTTGGATTCAGTTTAATGAATGGATTTTGGGGTCAAACCAAGGTTTGGGTAGAAGCAATGTGTTCGTGGTCACCCAGTTTTTTCAATTACTGTTTTTATGATATTATCCCTAAAAATTAATTATTTCTCATGGCAGTCTAAGTCTAAAAGTTAAAAAGATGATTTAATAATTATACATTTAAAAGTCAGCTTAAATGACACAATTTAAATAATATTCATTATATTAAATTTAATTTTAATAATGAAGTAATCAAACATACATCGATTATTATAAATTCATTTTTGTAAAACTCTTCATTAAAACTTAATTCTCAATTTTGCGAGCTGTCCCAAACAGGTCCTTATTTTGTATTCATTGAAAATTGAAGTTTTTTTTTTTTTGATAGGCAATAATAGTGTGTATAAAAGAGAGTACAAGAGGTACTCACCCTTTTACAAATGGAACCGACGGTTAAAATAAAAAGTATAGCCAAGATATAAGTTCAACCTAGTACCCAGCACCTCTACCAGGTTGAAGCAATAGCTAAGGCAAAATGCAACCAACACCACCTATTCCAAGTCTAAGACAAACATACATCAACACCCAGCCCAAATTCATCCAAAACGTAGAAGCAACCAACACCACCTATTCCAAGTCTAAGACAAACATACATTAACACCCAGCCCAAATTCGCCCAAAAAGTAGAAGCTGCTTTAAATCAGGAATACTATGAAGGCAGTGACCGCACCATACCACACCAGCGTTCCAAGCGCTGATTCCAGCAGGAGTGCCTCAAGCTGAGCATTTTAGACACTGCAATGGATTAATACACCAGTCCACGAAAGAGAATTTCCTTTTCTTTACTCTTCCGTTGCTCCAAGACCAAACTCTGATTTTTATGAGTTCAGTTACCTTATCAAAGTCTAGATTACCTTGTTTGAACAAGATTTCGTTCCTATGCAACCACAATGACCAAATAGTTGCAAACCATATCAATCTCCACACCGTTGTTGATAACCTGCAGATAATTAAACCATCATGTTGTATCAATAATTCTTCCAATTTTCCAGTCAGGACCGTGTCTAGGCCTATCCAATTATAAGTGTGCATCCAAACATAGTAGGCAAATCTGCAATGCAAGAACAAATGTTGAGAAGTCTCCAAAGCTGAACCACAAAAGCTGCATAGACCAGACCCATCCGCATTCATTATTCCCCTTCTAAGCAGATTTGAGAAGGTTGGAATTCTATCTTGAATAGTCCTCCAACAAAATGCTCCCACCTTCAAGGGTATGGATTGATCCCATAGTAGCTTGAAAGGGAAGGCATGTGAGACAATCGGTGTCTCAGTAATGAACCCATAGGCCTCTTTGACAGAATACTGAGCATCGGCTTTCCCAAGCCAACACCAAGAGTCCTCCACCCCTGTGACTAAATGGTTTCCCGCAAGCATATTTAGGAAGTTTTGTAGTAGGTCTTCCTCCCAGACAAACAATCTTCTTCTCCAAGTTAAATTCCAACACCACTCATTTTCTAACCAAACTCCCATTTCCACTACCATTGCTTCCTTTTGTGTAGATATGGAAAAAAGTCTATGAAAGGAGGTTGCCAAAGGCACAGCATCTAACCAACCACTATTCCAAAAGCTAAAACTATTACCACACCCTAGTTTTTTTGAAATGCTCCCTGATAGCCAACCCATTCTCCCAGTATCACCCCCCTCTAGATTTCCTAGGTCACTCCACCATTTAGACGCCACTCCACCTAACACTGTTTGAGGAAGGTTCACCTATTAAACTGTTTTCATGGAAGCTAATGTACATTTCTCTTCTCATATATTTAGTTCGGTCAAAGAAATACCTCTAATAACAACATGTGGTTGATCCAAGTGGTAACGAACTTGGACCCCTCAAGCAAGTAGTCAGGGGTTCGATCCCTAACTATTGCGTATGGAAAAAAACCTTGTTGGGAGAGGTCAACCATTCAATGTCGTCCAGCACCTCGAGGGATTAGTTTCCGCAGTTGCGTACGGGGATAACCTGGGAAACAAAAAAAAAAAAAAAAACCTCTAATGTGGTAATTACGAAACCAATGAAGAACAAGAAAGAGTGAAAAACCATATAAGGGTTATCAACAATGGTTAAAGTTATTTATTAACAAGTTTACAAACAACCAAGGATGATTTTTTTTGGGTAACCATGTTATAGGTACGAAGTATTCACCACCGTTAGCAGTGACTAATATCCGTCGGGGAACCTGTTGGGCACACAAGGTGGGTTCTCCCCTCTCAACCAGGTTTTCTCCATACACAAGAGTCAGGTTTTGAACCCATGACCACTTGCTTAAGGTGTCCAAGTCCCTTACCACTTGGACCAACCACATGTTGGTAAAATAATGTTAAAAGAAATTTGTTTTTCTATGTGATAAAACAAGGCCCAGATTCAACAAAAGAAAATGACAAGAAAACTAAACGGATAGTAAAAACTTCTGTCGCATCAGAAAATAAAAGCTGAGATAGTTGAACAGCAAATCTGGTCTACTAACTTAGAGAATAATTAGCAATGAACTCCTAATTAACATTTCAATCATGTTTGTGATATCGCGGTGCGAAATTTTGATGCTTAACCGTTTGCTTAGTTAATTAGCCAATGAGTCAGCTAATTAGTCAATTCCTCAGTTAATTTGCATAGTTGATTCCCTTTGTGTTCAGGTGATTACATTGGGAAATGGAGTTTGTTTCTCATTTATGGGTTCCTATACTACTTCGAAGAGCGTCTGTAGAAGGTTGAACTAGAAAAACTAAAGTTGCGTGAAAGCAATAACAGAAAGTGATAAAGAAAAGGAAAGTGCAAAAACAATATGAATAAGTTATTTGATTGATTGATTGTGTTCCAAAATTGTTATGTACAACTTTTAATAATTTATAGGCACACAACTCAGCTACATTAAAGCCATTTCCACTAGCCACCATCTCCTAAACACTAGCAACTAATTGTATCAGGAGGCTGACCAAAATGGCTAAGAGTATTAGAGTAATGCCCACCAAGATCACTAGCTTATTCAGCCTACCAAGTGATGCAGATTTCACAAACATCTTTTTTGTTTTTATTTAGGTAAATACTAACCATTATCTTAAGGGTATTGATTAAGGAATAAAAAAAATATAAATTTCTTATTGAAAACAAATGCATCCAATACATATAAAATTGAAAAATTGTGACTTTTCATAAAATAAAATTATATAATAATTTTTTAACTAATCCTTATCGGATGTCCCCGAAGGAACTTTAACTAATATTTTTAAAACACTTGTTAACATGAGCCTTTTATTTATTCTTAACTTAGCCACCTCGCTTCACCCTTCTAGTAGCCACTAAATTAAATAAATATATTAAATATTGAGTAAATACCCAAATTTGTCATTGAAAAATTTAGAGGACCCACTTTTGATCCCTAAAAAAATAAATTACTCATTTAGTCCCTCAAATTTATAAACATAGGACACAATAGTCCCTCATTCCACTTCTAATGTCCGTTTACTTGCCTATGTGTGTCCTATTAACCATCCTGTCTGACTCGTTAGCGGTCACGTGTGGCCTATGATAAATTTCCACCATGAAAAAAAAAAGAACAAAAGTAAAAAAAAATGCAAATTTTTAAAACCCTAATACCTAAAAATTGTGCATGTTTTTTCATTTTTTATCCAGATTTCACTATGGAAATTTGTCATAGGCTATATAGGACCACTAACAAATTAGGCAGGATGATTAACGGGACATACAGACAAGTAACGAATATTGAAAGTGGAAAGAGGGACTAATGTATCTTGCGTTTGTAAATTTAAGGGACTAAACGAGTAATTTATTTTTTTCAGGGATAAAAAATGGGTCCTCTAAATTTTTTCGGGAACCAATTTGGGTCTTTATTGTTAAATATTCAACAGAGGACATCAATTAACCACCTTAAAAATATGGGCCCGAGCACAAAAGAGAGAATATTCCAATTCCAATACCCAAAATATTAGAACATTTGCAATAACTCTTTAGAATAGGGAGCTCATTTCTTTTTCTAAACCGGGCTTGCGTGGCTGTGCTAAACTCTTCATTAACAAAAGTCTATTACTCTACTATTTAATGTAAAAATTTAATATAAAATGATGTTGATCTTTATGATTGATTTGTATATGAACTAGAGTAAATGACCCGTGCCATGCATGAGAAATATGTTACTCCCTCCGTTTCTTTTTTTATGGTAATTTTAGCTGTTTGTTTTTGTTCCAAAACAATGGATCTTTTATAAACCCAAGATATATTTGACAACTTTTTTCCATATATACCCTTATCATAGATTTAAATAAAATTTAAATGCCTTGGAAATACATTAAACCTTCCCTACTTAAATTCAGTCATAAATATTGCATGTTCCAAAACAAAAGTAGCACATATCAATGCACTTTGCATTTGACCAAGGTATATAAATGCTTCTTTTCAAGGTACATAAATGGCTAGTGAAGTGTGGAGTAAATGTGGTTAGAATTTTATCAATAATTAATAATACTATAAATAAGGGTATTTTGGTACAAATGTAAACAAATTAATTGTTTCTTAATCTGTGTGTAGAAATCTTAAATTACCATAGAAAAGGAACGGAGGGAGTATTTTTTTAAGATTTCATCTAAAAATATATGATTGTTGATTTCATATTTTTAATTTAAAATTTTGTTTGGGAATTATACACCTCAAATTATTGATTTATGAGATTAATTATGCAGAAATATTTGAAAAAAAAATTGTTATGTAAAATATAAAAGATAAATCCTCATATAAGTTTAATTATAAGATATTTTTTTATTCTCTCTTAAAAATATTTTTTTATTTATTTCTACTCTTTTTTCTGATAAATTAAACCATTTTTAGGAAAATGTATTTTTCTATCATATTATTTTTTCTACTCTCTTAAATATATATTTGATTTATTTCTCTCTTTGCCTTGTGCAAGCGAACCATTTTTTATAAAATATATATTTTTTATATTATTTTTATTCTCTCTTACAAATCTATTTGATTTACTTATTATATTTTCCTGTGCAAGTTAGCAGTTTTTAGAAAATATATTTATCTATCATAGTTTTTTATTTTCTTTTGAAAATCTATTTGATTTATTTCTCCTCTTTCCTTGTGCAAATTAATCATTTTTGTAAAAATATATTTATCTATCATATTATTATATGTATTATTTCCCGAAAATCTATTTGATTTATTTCTCATATTTTCCCGTGCATGTTAACCATTTTATAAAATATATTTATATATCATATTATTAATTTTATTTTCTCTTTAAGATTTATTAAATTTATTTCTTATCTTTCCGATGTAAGTTAACCTTTTTTAGAAAATGTATTTATCTATAATATTATTTTAAAAATATTATTAATTGATTTAAATAATATTATTAATTGATTTGTGCCCTTGAGTTTTATTATTGGATTATATTTAATTGTGTTTTTCTAAGAGGATGACACATAACATAGAATTCAATGAGGTTATTCATAAATGTGCATTCTATAGATTTTATAAAATATATTTATACATCATATTATTAATTTTATTATCCATTGAAAATTTATTTGATTTATTCCTTCTCTTTCCAATGAAAGTTAACTATTTTTAGAAAATATATTTATCTATAATATTATTTTTAAAAATATTATTAATTGATTTAAAATATATTATTAATTGATTTCTGCCCTTGAGTTTTATTATTGAATTTGCATTCTCTTCAAAAAAAAAAAATTTATTGGATTTGCATTAAATGATGTTTTTCTAAGAGGATGACACATAACATAGAATTCAATAAGATTATCCTAAATGTATATAGTATAGATAGATTTATTTCTTCTCTTTCTGATGTAAGTTAACCATTTTAAAAAATATATTTATCTATAATATTATTTTAAAAATATTATTAATTGATTTAAATAATATTATTAATTGATTTGTGCCCTTGAGTTTTATTATTGGATTTACATTAAATAATGTTTTTCTTATATGATGATATATGACATAGAATTTAATGAGGTTATTCTTAAATGTATATAGTATAGATAGATAAGAGAAATGAAAATTGATGTACACCTTCGTTGGCACCTACGTACTGACAGTATTTTTTTATTTTTTGTCCTCCATCCCCCGGTTTCGTTTTCTTATTCTCCTTTTATGTGGGTGAATGGCAATGGTGAATGAGTGGTAAGTGGTGGTTCTAAGGATGGTGCTAGTGGTTTGGCCTTGGCGAATGAGGGGTTTGGCGTGGTTTAGTGATAATAATGGCAAATGAGTGACTCTGAGTGCTGCTTTAGTTAGAGTCCGTTTGTTACATATTATTTGATGAAAAAATCTTTTTTTTTCAAAAAATAATTATTTTTAATGGGTTTGATTATATTTGTTTAAGCTTTTCATAAAAATGAAAAACTATTTTCATTAGCTTTTAGAAAAAATACTTAAAATCACTAACAACTTTTCAAAAAATGATTTTTAAGATTATAAACAAACACAAATCAACTTATGCTTTTCTTTAAATTATCTAAAAGATAATATCTAAATTATTAAATATTAAAATCACTATTTTTTTCTTGGTGTACTAATCACTTGTTTTTTAATTTATAACAAATGAGGTCTTAATTTGATAGATTAAGCTAGCGTGCGCAGATTTGTTGAGTTTCCGTATTGGTAAGTGGTAATTATAGAGTTATGTTATTTGAAAATCAGATTTTTGACATCGTATGTGACATCGTATATGTTTATCTCCATCTCTCATATACTTTTTTATCTTTTTTGTACTCTCATTTCAAAAATACATCAATCAACAAAGGGGTGCTAGTAATAGTTGTCAACGATAGTTACATTATTAATAAGTATGAGTATAATAAATTTTAACGTGAAGATGATTAAAAAAAAAAAGAGTAATACAAGTTATATTAGTGATAATTACGTCAACTATAATCAATAACTTTTATAATCTATTATTGGCTTAAAGAAGTTTTTGACCACTAACATGTGGTTAGTCCAAATGGTTAGGGATTTGACATATTAAGCAAGTGGTAAGAGTTTCGAATCCTGACTCTTTTATATGGAAAATCTGCTTGGGAGGGGATGAGAACCCATATTGTGTATCCAACAGGTTCTTCGATGAAGATTAGTCGCGGTTGTAGATACTTCATACCTATGTCATGGTTACTGATAGGCTCCTGCAAGTGTACCAGATCGAAGCAAGTAATAATAAAACGGTGAGAAACCGAGTATCGAACTCAGGGATTGAGAAACCAAGTAGCACTTCACAAATTAAACAACTATTTTAGACTAAGAAATAAGTGTGAATAGATTTCAAGAAAATAAAAGAAACAATAAAATAAATCAAATATTTTTGGGTTTTTATATATGAGAAGAGAGCTTCCAGGATCGGGATTACCGCAATGACCAATTATGAATTCTAATTGATTATACCTTTGTTAATATCTAACTCAATTGAAGGTGAATCATCCTAACTTAGTTAATGTTCCCTCTCGAGATACAAGAACCGTGCCCAATTAAACTAACACCTACTCTCATGATAATTGTATTTAAATTGAACCCATTAAGGTCTGTGACAATTCAATGAACCCTCGAAGGACCGCTTCTAACTCTCGTGATTTAAGTCATAAGTTCAATTCCTATAGATCCGATACCTAAGTTCACCGCTAAGTTCGTCCTTAAAATATCTAAGACATGCAAAAAGGTGATCAATCAATTCACATGGATAAAGCACAATAAGAACCAAATCAATGAATCAAACATTAACAAAAGGAAAAAAAATCAAATATTCATCATAATAATGTCAAAGGGCATTGCCCAATCCTAGAAACAAAAGAGTTACTCAGCCATAAAATAAAGAACAAGAAAAGAACAAGAAAGCTGCATTGAAGCTGTATTATTGCTCGGCCTTGTAGCATTCTCACTCCTGTGCAACGCTCCCTTCTTGCCGCCCCTCCGCAACTCTCCCCCTCGCTCTGGCTCCCTGACGCTCTTCTAAGAGCTTATCACATAAGACCTTATCGCATGAGAGCTTATGCCATAAGAGCTTATGAAGAAAGGGGTAGGAGATGATTCGAAGAGGGAAAACACGGAGGGGTCATAAGCACTTGTTAAAATTCCATAAGCTTGTTCCAGTGACTTATGAAAATAAGTCAAAAACTCCTTATGGGATGACATAAGTTACTTTTATAAGCTCTGCCAAACACACTGCATAAGAGCTTATGTCATCAGATAAGTCAAAAGGAGCTTAAATAAGCTCTTCCAAACACCACCGTAGTGCAAAGTAGGGGTGTAACGGGTCGGTTTGGTTCGGTTTTAGGCGGAAAAAAAAATCCGAACCAATCAAAATTGGTTGGTTCGGTTTGGTTCGGTTTTCTGCATTTTTTGCTACAAGACCCGAACCAAACCAAACCGATGAAGTTCGGTTCGGGTGTTCGGGTCGCTTGCTTAAAATGAGCCAGAAATCTACCAGAATGCAAAATAGTCCAAAAACTCATAGGAATTAACGACAAATCTGCCAAAAGCATATGCTGAAAAACACAGAGGATGAAAAATGCTACCAGAATGTATTACGTTATTACACAAGCTAAAAAACACAGAAACATTCAATCGAATTTGCGCAGACTTAACCCATCATAATAATCAGTAATACCCCAACCATCATCCAAGCACCCCAAAAAAATAAAAACAGAAATAACAAATCTTTGAGGATCTGAGAACTCAACACTGTTTGTTTTGGATCTGAAAAGTAACTTCAAGTTTCTTCAAGCAAAGTTAAGACTCACTCAGATTTAGCCTAGAACTAGATCTGAAAAAGGGGAGAAGGGTTACTAAATCTGAAAAAGACCATTTTCACTCAGATTTATCTTGCAACAACATCATGGAGGATGGAGAATCACCACGGCGGAGGACGACGCGGCGTCGTCAGAGCTTCAAGACGGAGGACGACGCGGCTCGGAGAGGGCGAAGCGCGAGCGCGAGCGCGACGAAGTGCTCGGACAACGAAGCACGATGGGCTGGGACGAAGGTTCAAGGAGCCGATGATCTGTTGTAGCGGCCTGGGACGGAGGTTGCGGTTGTGTGCGGTGGCGGCGGTGAGGCTAGGTCAGAGATGAGATGAGGGTGGGTGGCTGTGTGCGATGACAGTGAGAAGAATGAAGAGAGGCTGAGTTGTGAAATGTGAGATAGAGTGACAGATTGTTAGGTTAGGAAATTAGGGGGGAAACGTTGAAAAACTTGATCGGGTCGGGTCATCGGGTAGTCGGTTTTGGAAAATAAAAACCACTACCCGAACCAAAGCTTTTCGGTTTCAATTGGTTTGGTTCGGTTTTTTACCAGAACCAATCAATTTCGGTTTTTAATGGTTTGGATCGGTTCGGGTTGGTTGGGTTTACCCGGTCCACTTACACCCCCAGTGCAAAGCCTCACTTAGGTTGCTATTTCAATTAGAATCAAAAAATAATAATGCGTGGGCCTTGCTGCTGATTTTGCCATATCTTTCTATCCAATTTTCAATCTCTATTGGATTCAAATCGATCACATGATTCCAAAATCATTCAACATGTAATGCTTCACGTGGGATTCTTCTATCAATTCAATTGATTTTTTATTGATGGCAAATAACTCTAGCTTCAGAATATAGGAATCATATTGCCTTTAAATTAGCATGTCCCTAATTTAATTGGATTCTCCCTTTATTCGAAGCAAGTAATAATAAAATGGTGAGAAACCGAGTATCGAACTCAGGGTTTGGAAAACCAAGTAGCACTTCACAAATTAAACAACTATTTTAAACTAACAAATAAGTGTGAATAGATTTCAAGAAAATAAAAGAAACAATAAAATAAATCAAATATTTTTGGGTTTTTAAATATGAGAAGAGAGCCTCCAGGATCGGGACTACCACAATGACAAATTATGAATCCTAATTGATTATACCTTTGTTAATATCTAACTCAATTGAATGTAAATCATCCTAACTTAGTTAATGTTCCCTCTCGAGATACAAGAACCGTGCCTAATTAAACCAACACCTACTCTCGTGATAATTGTATTTAAATTGAACCCATTAAGGTCTGTGACAATTCAATGAACCCTCGAAGGACCGCTTCTAACTCTCGTGATTTAAGTCATAAGTTCAATTCCTATAGATCCGATACCTAAGTTCACCGCTAAGTACGTCCTTAGAATATCCAAGACATGCAAAAAGGTGATCAATCAATTCACATGGATAAAGCACAATAAGAACCAAATCAATGAATCAAACATTAACAAAAGGAAAAAAAAATCAAATATTCATCATAATAATGTCAAAGAGCATTGCCCAATCCTAGAAACAAAAGAATTACTCAGCCATAAAATAAAGAACAAGAAAACTGCATTGAAGCTGTATTATTGCTCGGCCCTGTAGCATTCTCACTCCTGTACAACACTCCCTGCTTGTCACCCCTCTGCCCCCCCCCCCCCCCCCCGCGCTCTGGATCCCTGACGCTCTTCTATATATAGTGCAAAGCCTCACTTAGGTTGCTATTTCCATTAGAATCAAAAAATAATAATGCGTGGGCCCTGCTACTGATTTTGCCATATCTTTCTATCCAATTTTCAATCTCTATTGGATTCAAATTGATCACATGATCCCAAAATCATTCAACATGTAATGTTTCACGTGGGATTCTTCTATCAATTCAATTGATTTTTTATTGATGGCAAATAACTCTATAGCTTCAGAATATAGGAATCATATTGCCTTTAAATTAGCATGTCCCTAATTTACTTGGATTCTCCATTTAATTTGCAAGCTTCAATTGCAATCCTTCTTCTTTATCCTTGATATCTTCCTAAAAATTAAAATAAGAGAATCATGAGAAAATCAACTAAAATCTAATTAAAATTAATTAAATACACACATTGGCTCTAAATTAACAAAAATAGGAAAACAAAGTCTAATTTGAACTAAATCAAGCATTCAACTCAATTTAATTGATTAAATTCGCTCTAAAATAATAGATAAAATATCATAAGCCAACGGATTATCAGTCACCCAAAAAAATAAAAAGAAAGAAGTTTTTGTCCTAAAAAATATAGATCATTTTGGTTTTAATTCCTATCTTTTTTCTTAAGGTTTCTGTGTTTTTAACTTTTTAATTTTTGGAATCAATTCATGTCGTGATTTTATACCATTAATTGATCACGGTTGTCCATTTTTTTAGAAGAAAAAAAAATCCACATGACATGACACATAATAAAATATTTATTGTAATTTTTTATTGTTAAATAATATTTCATTTTTACTTACAATTTTTTTTTAAAAAATTCTACTAATATCTTCCAGATCTCCTACTTCTGTTCTGATCTTCACCCATTTTTTTTAAAAAAGTTGTTGAAAAATGAAATTTTATTTTGATAAACAAAAAATAAAATAAAATATTTTATTATGTATTATGTCATGTGTAATGAAAAAAATTGCCATTTGATGGTGCTAACTGGAACAGCCGTTCGGCACGTTATCAGTTAACATTTAACAATGAGAGTAGTCGGCTAGAACTGATTCCAAAAATTAAAAATTAAGTTAAAAACATTGAAATCTCAGAAAAAACAAGATAGAAATTAAAATCAAAATGACAAATATTTTTAGGCACAAAAACTTCGGCACGCCTCTATTATTTATACAAATGAGGATGAAGAGACTCTCATATCAAACTTTCTCTTCACACATACACAGTAATATCCAAAAGACACCAATGGCTATGACAGAAGAATCCACATCAAGATGGAAAGCTAAAACATCAGCTGAACTACAAGGCACCACTGCAGAACAAGTGTGGCCTCTATTAGAGGATTTCTGTAACATACAGAAGTGGATCCCAATAGAAACATGTTACCATGTAGAGGGTGTTGCAGGACAACCTGGCCTCACTCGCTACTGTTCTACAAACATGAGGGACTATGCTGATCCTGAGAGGACAGTGAACAAGTGGGCCAAAGAGAAGCTACTCATGATTGATCCCATGCAACGTTGTTTAAGCTATGAGATTGTGGACAGCAACATGGGATTCAAGTCTTATGTGGCTACACTCAAAGTGTTGCCTGTGATAAGCGGTGACGAAAAACATGAAGGAGGGTGCATCATGGAATGGTCTTTTGTGTGTGATCCAGTGGAAGGGTGGACATTTGAAGGTTTGTTCTCTTTATTTCAGTATTTTCTGCAGTCCATGGCCACCAAGATGCAGCTAGCATGCTCTGATACCCACTCATGAAATTTGCAAATTTATCTTTGGTGCTACACAATCATGTGAAGGTTAATCTCCTATATATGAATCAAAGTATAGAATAATATCAAGAAACAGGAATCTTACGACCTGTTTTTTATTTTATTTTATAAGCAAAATATTATTAATACGAGTACTTGGGATACCCGAATCCGTTTACAAAGAATCCATGAAGAAACTCAAAGAGGAAATAGGTAATTGTTCAACCCAAAGACAAATATACCTATTGGTTGAAAAACTACCTAAAACCCCACCAACACCCCAAGCCCTAAAAAAATGTCTACCATAACTACCATAACAGCATCAAAAACAACCAAAAGAGTACCCAGAAATAGGAATCTTACGACCTGTTTACTTTTAAAATCTATTTTCAGTTCTCATTTCCTAAAATATATATTGATTTTAGTATTTGTTTTATCATTTTCTTTTTTAATTTTTGTAAACACATCCGGTATTTTTAGAAATTTTGAAAATGTTAATTAGTTGTAGTTTTTTCTAGTTAATATATAATACATTATGATTTTTATTTATTAAATTATTTTAGAATAAAAATACTTTTCTTTATTTATTTTAATCGTAATTCAGACAATTTTTTTCCCTAAAATTTGGAAGGTAGTGGATAAATTAAGGAAAAGGAATATTACATAGGAGGAGGATTAGCTGGGACAACCTAGGAAAGAGTTAGACGTGCGTGCAGCGGCTTTTTTTTAATCATATTAACCCACTTTTAAAAATTATTTACTAAAATAACTTATTTTTGAAACAATTTATTAAACTAATCTACTTTTAAAGAAAATAATATTTTTTAGTGGTGCCAGTTTGATTGGCGCCATTGACTACCACGTGACAGCTCCTGAAAGCGCCACTGATATATATATATTATAACTAATATAATTATTATTATATATATATAATTTAATAATTTAATACAATTATTATATATAAATAATTTAACAATATTAATATAATTATATTAATTAAGAATTAATTAATATAATTATTATATAATGATAATATTTATTAATAGAATTTTATTAATTAATTAATAAATATTTATTATTAATTAATAATTAATAATATAAATTTGTATTGTGTTGTATCTGTAATGTAATTTGTGAAACTCGTCTTCTTGACCGATGACTTGGTTGCTTATCACATTCACATCACATGTATGTTCATTGATCACAATACTATCACACTAATGGGTTTGGCAATTTCACAATTCTTGCTCCACAAATATTAATTTTATATTTATCAATATTATCATTATATAATTATATTAATATTCACACTTATTTATATTTTCATTAATCAACCCTTATGTGTTAAATTATATCATTTATAATTTTAAATATCTTTTATAAAAGTATTTTTCTTATATTTTTTCTTGCTAGCTACGCTTCTTTTTTTGACAAAAGACATCTACTGCATTTCATTAATAATCAGCGAAGCAATACATGTAGGAACATCATAGAAACAATGAGAACTAGCATAATCTATGACCACTCTTGCTAGGCTATGGGCAACCATATTAGCTAATCTCCTAGAGAACTCAACATGAGAGTTTTGCAAAAGAGACAAAAGTAAAGACTTGCATAAAGAAATAGTAGTACCAAAGTCAGACAGATCAACAACCTCAGAATTTATTCTATCAACCACTATTTTAGAATCCAGCTCGAAAATAACTTTAGCATGATTAAGCTCTATCATCCAGTTAATAACAAAATAGAGACATTGCTAGCTACGCTTCTAAGCTTCATTGGTTGTTTCACTTCTTATATGGCAATATTTTTTTACAACAATAAAGTCACAAGTAAGATGGTGGTTGTTTGTTGGAGTTAATTTTTATTAGGAGTGTTCACATCCAAACCGATTCAAAAGAAAATCGAAAACTGATACAAAAAAAATCGAAAACCGAACAAAATCGATGTCTATTGGATTTTTTTGGATCTTGTTTTTTTAAAACTGCTCGGATCAGATCGGACTTCAGATCCCTTTTCTAAATATTTATTAATTAATTAATAAAATTCTATTAATAAATATTATCATTATATAATAATTATATTGATTAATTGTTAATTAATATAATTATATTAATATTATTAAATTATTTATATATAATAATTGTATTAAATTATATATATATATATATATATATATATATAATAATAATTTATATATATCAGTGGCGCCAGTCAAACTGGCGCCACTCTTCTTTTTTTTTCTTTTTCATTTTCGGGTCAATATTTTTGGGTCACTCAGGAGCTTTCACGTGGTAGTCAATGACGATAGTCAAACTGGTGCCACTAAAAAATATTATTTTATTTAAAAGTAGGTTAATTTGATAAATTATTTCAAAAATATGTTATTTTGATAAATAGTTTCCAAAAATGGGTTATTCTGATAAAAAAAAAAAAACCCCGTAGAGCTGTTAACAAATTGTATCGTCTCACATAAGAATAAAGCTACTAGTAGTCACGTAATGGAGCACACCTATGCTGTGCTGCGCTTATCTGAGAAAGAGGAAAATGAAGGGTAGGGAGATCGATTGTGACTTAAGAGGAGGGGGGTCCATTTCATTTTTATCCATGAATGTGACACAGCCCCAAACTTCCCCGCCATATTTGTTTACTTGGCTGATGCTATCATGCTAACCCTCTCAAGTTAACATTAACAGCCTTGTCTTTTTATTAAAATTATTACGTTTGACATGGAGCAAATGCAATTTTAGTACTTTTTAACTTGAAATCAGACATGCAATTAATTATTTGTGTATATTAATGATCAAGTAGGTACTCGGCAGGCATAAATTAAAAATGAAGCATTTGACATGAAAATGGTTAATTGTGAAATGTTTTTTTTTTGGAAAGGAATTGTGAAATGAAGTTAAGCAGTAACTTCTGCGCGTCATATATTTTTTGTTGGCTTGTTTTGAAGTTAAATTTTATACTCAAAATTGTTGAGTCCCTAAGCATATGAAGTTTTGTTACCTTTGATTTTTATAGATCCAAACATTTATAACAAATGATTTTATATGAATTATCTGAATTCTAGTTAACAAGTGTATTAAGTATGCAGAAAAGAATGCTTCTTAAACATAATTTGCAAAGTAAATCAAGTATCTGAAAAGAATGAAACGTCTGAAGTAACTAAATCAAACGTCTGAATGGTAGCTAATAAAGCAAGACCACGTACGCGCCAATCTTTGGCCTTTGAAGAAGTTGAATCATACAACCAAGCATTTGAAAGCACACTTCAGGCTCTACACTTATGTCAAAGCATTTGAAATTGAAGCAAAATTCAAATATGCAGACTGAAGTACAATGTTAAAGTCAAAGCATGCTTGGTATCCCTTTTGTACGCAACAACAAAAAGAAATCTACTCTGTTATATCTCTCTATTGCATAAAAGAGGTAGTAACACCACTTGAGTCAGAAAAGCATCTGCTCCTACTCTGATCCGTGCCTGCACTATGATAAAGTAAGTAAAGAAGTACGTTCTCAAGTCAGAAAACCTTACCAACGACCATAAACATTAAATGGAACTTGAGAACAACTCTTTGACATTAATGAATGAAAGAACAAAACATTGATCCAAGGAGAATGTCTCACAACAAATTTATTGGTAGATGATTATATAAAGAAGTCATTGGAGGCACTTATTGGTGTTGAGACCTCAAACATCTAAGACACATTTGATGTGTGAATTCTCTAAGTTTTGATGATTCCAAATATATTAAGTATGATTATATTGAACCCATTTGAAATTACCAATGAGACTGTTCAAGTGTGCAAAAAATTGTTTTAAGGATCACACGTCTAAGTCTGACCCGTCTAAGTTTTCCCGAGAAACAGTTTTTTCAGACTTGTCTGAAAAACAACTCATCTCTAAAAAGACAGCTCAACATGGAGTCAATTCAACTCAGATCACAGACTTGTCTAACAAGATGACGCGACAAAGACTAAACACTGAATGTTCATCAATGCACACTCGTCTAAAAACTGGATCAATACACTCGTCTAGAAATTGGATCAGTGCACTCGTTGCACATGTCTAAAAATAGGACACTACTGTACCCGTCTACTGATCAGTTGTCACAATGAAGTCCAAGTCAACCTCTTCTGTTCAAGATACCTTATTTGAAAACCTCGGAGACCTCTAGACAAAAGCACCAACCATGAAGAATAAAGAATTTATTCTTTCAAGTTTTTAAGGAATAAACACGACACCTCTGTACAAAGTCAGTTGCTTTTCACTCTTTAAAGTACAAAACAAAAGCACTTTCCAAAAGGTGAACTGGGTGTTGCACTGAAATGCGAAAGTTCTCTGTTGCAACTACAAAAGCATCACTGTTGCACCTATGATACAACAACGCTTCAGAATGAAAGTGTACTCTTGGTCGCTCATGTTAAAGTCCAACGTCCCCAAGCATTTAATAATACTCAGAACGACTCTTTGGCATTAATGACGTCCCAAAACTTCAAGCTAAAGGAAATCACTTTCTGAAGTTTGTTTCTACTGAATCAATTGATTAAAACCTTTAAATAGAGAAGACCATGAAGATGAAGATAAAGATTCTGCACATATTCAAATAAGCATTTACTTTGCTTATTTACTCATTCATTCTTTCATTGATTATCTCTTTAATCATTTAATATTAATACGCAGAATGGTCAATCCTCTCAGTTCACTCAGTCCAATGGGAGTGCAATGGATATGGTCGCTTCGAGCTCAAATTCTAATCCCAATGCTTGGTATCTTGATGCCTCTAATCTTGCCCAAGCAGCTGCTCCAAGTGGAATGGATCAAATATACATGGGTAATGGTCTTAGCCTAAGTATCTATGTTATAGGCTCTGCATGTGTTAGTTCTCCCTTTGATAGGAATCACACACTCACTCTTTCTAATCTGTTGTATGTTCCCTCAATTACTAAAAATCTTCTAAGTGTTAGTCGCTTCTCCAAAGATAACAGTGTTTACTTTGAATTTTCTCCTTCACTCATGCTATGTTAAATCACATGTTGATAGGAAAATCCTCCTAGAAGGTTCAGTCAATTCTGCAGGTCTATACGTGTTTCATAAGTTCATTCGTGTTCCCAAGACTAAGTGCTGTCAAGTCCTCCCACTTGTTTGATGTCTCTTGTCCCACTCCCCTTTCCAAATGTAATAATTCAACTGTTGATATAGGAAATGTTAATAAGGATTGATTATTGTGTAGAATCTATAAATTGTGAATATCAAATGAAGTAACTAAACCAAGCTATTTACAAGAACTGAAATGATGCAAAACAATTGAAAACAAAATGATCAAGGGAGTTATAAGGTGATAATTCAACCCCCCCTCCCCCCATACTAACATAACATACTAATTACTAACAATTGCCTATAAAAAAGAATATATGATCAAATATGAAAGATTAATTAACCCAGAGAACATCATAAATTGAACGAATGCGAGAGCAAGGGACAATGAAAACACTAATGAAACTGAAGACTATTAAATATACAAGTTTCTTGATGGAACACCAATCCACATACATACATGTCATATATAATTATACATATATATCTAACATCTAAAATACCTATCTGCTTCCGCCACCCCCTTTCCCGGGGCGACTTTAATTTTCTAAACTTACCAACCTTGGCATCATTTTTTTTCGTGTCTTGTCCTTCCTATTAACACACCATTCTTGACATAATCAAATAGTAAATAATCTCTTTTCCATCCAGTTGATAATGTCCTGAGCTATCTCTTCGCGCTCAGGCTCAAACAGAAGGTCGTGCAAGAATCCATCATAAAGCTTTATGTCTTTGAACTCTGAAGCTGCCTTGTTGTATAGATCTTGTGAGGCCAGTGGATCAGTTACCTTATCAGCAGTTCCGTGCAGGACAAAGAATGGCACTGTCACAGACTTGAAGTTCCGCATTAAGTAAGAGGATATACGCAATATTTCATGGCCTGTTCGGACCCTTATAGGTCCTGTGTAGACCAAAGGATCGGAGTACTTTGCCAACAAAGCCGCTGGATCCCTTGAAACCGGAATGCCCCTTTTGTTTGCTCCTTTAAATTGGAACTTTGGAGCTACCAGAGAAAAAATTGGAGCCACAGCCTGCAATAGCACATCACATAGATCCTTTTTAATACATGGATAGACATAAAAGCATGAAAAACATTCAAAGAATAGTTCATAAATGCAAACATAATATGTAACATTATAATCTTGAGATTTTAGAAATGAAAGTAGTTGCTATTACTTATAGTCTCAACTAGGAGTTTTCCCCCTCTAAAGAAAAACATGATCAATGCTTAAATGCAAAGGAGAGATGTATGAGATCAAATATGAGGTGTTCTGAAATCAGAGAACTAGATGCAGAGGAAATGGTGGCAAATTTAGTAATGAGAAAGAATTCACGGGTCATTTTTTATGCACTTACTACAATATGAAGATGAAGGTAAATTGAAAGCCTTGACTCTTAGTGTCTTATATCTAGTCCAGTATAATTACAAAGTAAAATAACAGCTGTGATAGTTTTCATTCTCATTCTGCTTCAATTGACAAACTCAAATGAGTCAAGGGCAAAATGTAGCTAGAGCTCATATTTAACAATTTAACAAGAAGGAAGCTGATACTTATGTTCTATATCATATGCTTATTATTATCTATTGCAGATATGAGAGAGAGGGAGGGAGGGAGTTAAAAGGCTGAGTCCCTGTGGCACTGTAAGAGATTAATATTAATAGTTGAAAAGGGGAAGAGGGGAGGTTTGTTACTTTCATGAAAACCTTGTATATGAAAGCTTAAAAATAAGTATAAGTGTAACAAGCGTGAGTAGAATTTTAGCAACAAATCAGAAACACATTAAATGCAAACAAAATGCACAACCTACAAATGCAAAACTTACACCAACAATTGGATGAGCTGGCTTCACACGCAAAGCAGGTGAGGTTAATATAATTCCTTCCAGCATGACTTCAATATGAGGGAGGGAAGCCGCCTACACAAAAATGTAGAAACTAAATTTCAAAATTCAACAAAGACAAATAATTCAGGAAGGTATACAGAAGATTTCAGCTCTTACTTTTAAAACCACAGCCCCTCCAGTAGAGTGACCAAAGAGAAAGCATGGTATCCCAGGGTTCTCTGATTTAATCTTTCCCAAGAAAGCCCCCTGTTCATATCACCACCATCAATATGCTAAGTACACAATCAAAATCACCCAAGTGACATTTGAAAATAAAATATAATTTTTAAAAGAAAACAAGCAAAGACCAACACAATTTTTTTTTTAATTGTTCATTGTAATCAAATTTTCAAATGGCAATGAAATTATGAAAGTGACCAGAAATAACAATTACACAGAATTGAGTAATAAATACAACACTTTCCGTGAGCATGGTTTAACTGAGCCAACTTCACCGCTTTAAGTGCATTGTGCATAGAAGAAAAGGCTAACATGTATTTTAAATTTATACTACATTTTTCTCTAATTTCGTTCCAATGTTTAAATTGGTGGAACCTCTCCAATGATGCCTAAAATTCCTTCCATTCTAAGTATGGGAACCACTACCACAAACAAGAACATGTGCCAAGAGGCTATATTTATACGAACAGAAGAAAGTGGAGCTATACTTACCGTGTCTGCAACCACATGATCAAGTGAAGGAACATAACCATGCAATCCATCACTTCCTCCATGACCTGTGACAAGAAAACAAATAACTCCAACCCATCAGCAAAAGAACAGTTCACAATAAAAAGAACATGATCATATTCATGTCTATTCTTAGATAATTCAAGAGGTTAACTCCTGTTAACTCTAATGGTGTGTTTGGATGAGGGAATTTAAGAGGGTAAGGAGAAGAGGAAAGCATCTTATATCTATGATGAGGATCTCCAGGGACCAAATGAAAGAATAAGTATTAAAATTACCTATCCAGTCCATTGCATAGACACCAAAGTTGCATGATGTTAATTGCCTTGCGAATTCAGCATATCTTCCACTACAAAAATGAGCACTAAGTCAGAGTTGCAGGGGGAAAGGCATAAATCTTATTCTTGCAATTGCATTAGAAACAATCATAGGAAAGATTTATGTATTAACAACCATTTGTATCCCACAATGAGAGACAATCGTCAAAGCTCAAAAAGAATGTAATTTTTTAAAAAGTGCACAAAGCAAGCTTACCTGTGTTCATTAAGCCCATGAATGATGATCAGAATGCCCCTGAAAGAACAAACAAGAAAATAACCTCAGTCAAACGCAACTGCACGGAACAGAAAGCTATACATGTTTTATCCATTCATCAGATAATGTCTCATCAACCACCTCAGAAAAAATGATAGAGATGTTAAAATCGACAAAATAAAAACAAGTAAATCCCGTGAATACAAGTTTTATAATTGTGTGAAGCTTCAGCTTCTGTTGCTCATTTACAAAATAAAACCACTAAACTTGTTTCCAAACGTTCCTCATTTACAAATTACCGCAAATTACTTTGATCAAGCTACACTGCCACAAAAACCATGACAGAAAAAGTAAAAGCAAAAACGAAAAAGATGGCTTCGAATTTCAAAACGTAAAGCAAAAGAAAAACGTATAGAAGACGAGAAGAGCTTAATTACTTGAGATCACCGGTGACCGGGAACCAGGAACGGCAGAAGAGAGCGTTGTTTCTGACTCCATAAAATATAGAAGTCGTCCACCGGTAACACCCGTCGTCGTGACCCATTCCCACGTCTTGTGCCAACTCTCTTCTCCGGAACGTGTCCTCCTCCTCTCGAATCAACCACCGCCGCTTCAAATGCTTCCTCGGAGACGAAGGCGCTGCCGCAACTGAAGCCGGCGACGAGAGGCGGCGACGGCGAGGGAGAACGAAGAGGAGGAAGGAGAGGAAGAATGTGTAGACGAAGATCAAAGAAGCCCTCAGGGCTTTCAGAATCGGGATTATGCGGTTGCTGGCCCCTGACGTCAGCGGCTCCATCCCCGTCTCGGCGGCGGAAGCCATCGCTTTCTGCGGCGGAGACGGAAATGGAAACGGAAAACGTAAATTGGAATTAATTCAGACAGACAGCCAACGCACAACACAAAAAACAATAACACGAACACACGTTGTCTTGACCCGGTTGTAGCTTTTATTTATACTTGTTCGTTAACCGATCTGGGCCGTTTGTTTGATGGGCCGAGATGATCTAACGGCTGAGGTTTACTGTTGACAAGGCTGTCGGGTTTAGACGCTGAAAAGTACAAAAGATAAGCGCTGTTTACATCGGAATTCGAGATAATGAACGGACGGTGATATCTGTAGTACAGCAAATACTAGCTGCTTTCATGAGTTAATGGGCTTCATATGCCACGTGGAACTTATTGATTGGTCAGAGACGGCGGGTAATAGAAACGCGAGGTTCGGGTTTGCAAGGGTAGTTGGGAGCTGGTGCAGAAAATCACGCCTCCTTAATCACAATCTGAAACTAAAGTCTCATTTTGCCGTGTTACCCTGAAATTGATATTGCTAAATTAGAATGAATTTTTTAATTTTTTTTAATGTTGACTATGAAAACACTCAGAAATTTTCTTATAATCCGCATACAGTAATTGTGAATTTATATTCTTAGCTTATTAAAATGATCCTCCGGATTCTCGTCAAATCAATTGGATTTGTCCAGCTTCAAGTTTGACTTGGCATTTTTTATTTTTATTTTTGTCTCTATTTGTGGTCTAACTAAAACAAATAATAATTTGTTACTATAAAGAGAGGAGGCGGAGATCTCGATCCAAATAAATTGGGTCCTTATGAAATGTGCGACGCGTTCCTTCGTGTATCATGAGATTCCGATAGGTGACATAAACAAAACTTCATAGCGGTTTCGTACGTGTGTGGCTTTCAGTTTCTCCTCACGTTCCTCTTTTCGGCTGTGAATTTCGTTACCGGTGTCCCGTGGACGGGTTTTGTGGATTCGGTGATTTCTACCTTTCAGAGGAGATTAGTGTTAATTATCGACTAAAAGATACTATTGGTATAAAAAAATAATTCTTATACAAATGGTATTTGACATTTTTATAAGATACTATTGTTCACCAAAAAAAATTTATTTTATTTTATTAAACTTGTCAGAAAAAATTATGAAAAAATTTAACTGAGTGGATTGAATTTGTAGGGTTAATACAAGGCCGGGCCAACACTTATGGAGGCCTAAAGCTAACTTTAAAGTGAGGCCTTTTAAAGAAAATAATAAAATTTTATTAAAATTATTATATTTTTATTTAAAGTTTATCTTTCATACTTTTTGTGTTTGGGATGCAAAATCATTTATTAAATTATTATGATCGATTTCATTTAACAATTCTTTTTAATCGATAATAAAGCTAGTCCACTTAATCTTTGTTGAGACATTGTCAATCTTGGATAAGATTTTATCAATTTTAGTTTTGAAAAACTTATTTCTATCGAAGTAACAGTTACTGGAATCGTTAACATTATTCTATAAGCGATAAATGCATTTGGAAAAGAATCAAGCCTTATTACATAATTAAGTATGTCAATTGGTGTATCATTTTTCACTGGTATAATTTCTCTTTTGTACAGCTGCTGACTCAATCTTTTGTACAGCTAACTCTTAACATTTTTTTAAAAAAATATTATTAGGTAGTAAAATTATTTTTTTTGAGGCTTAAAGCCCTAGCTTTACCAGCTTCCCCTTTGGGCCGGCCCTGGGTTAATATTATCCAAACTCATTATCTAGCTCCTACCTCATGAAGTAAAGTGTTTTTCTAGCTCAACCAATGACCCAAACCTAACCCGTATTTGATGAGTTGGGTAAGGTCAAACATATGTAAACAGTAAACACCCTCGAAAATTCATTGTACATTTTAAGCATTATGATGATTTGGACTTTGGATTTTAAATCATCTAATCAAGTTTACATGATTGAGTTTTGTTACGACATAGCTCGAGTTAGAACTCGGCCCATAGTCGTTCTTAGACCATGTGTCCAATAAGTCGA
This sequence comes from Echinosophora koreensis, assembly GCA_035048595.1. Classification (NCBI taxonomy): domain Eukaryota; kingdom Viridiplantae; phylum Streptophyta; class Magnoliopsida; order Fabales; family Fabaceae; genus Echinosophora; species Echinosophora koreensis. The sequence goes on along the minus strand of JAPCYP010000001.1, from coordinate 8,493,280 downwards.
CCTTTTCCTACTAAGGTTTGAATACTGAAATTCGTAACCAACATTAGATTTGTAACTCTCCTCATCAAGGACATCCATAATCGCTAATAATAATCCACTAATGTCATGTAACGACCATCCTCACACTATATATATGAGGCATAACCTTAAGATTGAGGTAATTTCACACACATGACCGACTAGGTTACTTATCCGATCGAGTTGGCAGCTTTTCAGCTAAAACAAGTTTAAACAGTAATCGAATATAGTCAGGGGCGGAGGGAGGGCCGGGGAGGCCTATATAGGCCATGGCCTCCCCCAGGTTTTCATACTTTGTTTTATTACCCACTATTTCTGTTTAATGCTAATATGTCTGAAGTTGGAAGTCCAACAATAGGCCTATCACAAGTTCCAATTAGCATAGACAAATCAAATAGGGGGAAAACTACATTGCAGCCTTTTACTATTTTACTCATAACTTGCTTATTCCTCTTTTTATCAATTTGGGCGTGGTTTATTTATCTAATGATTTGGCCTTTTTTATTTATTAGGAGAACACTAAGGGCACTTATTAAAGAATCAAATATATAAAACTTATATTAAGAAGTGGTGTATTCAAGTCATTGAAGTATTGAACTTTTAAAAATTGCACTTTCCAATTAAAAAAAATTATCTTAGAATTCTTTAACCAGTGCCCTAATATTATTTGAATGATGCAATTGTTTGAATTTTTTATTTGAATAATATATATTTTAAACAATCTTTTTAGTTTCTTTATTTTAGCAACAATGTGTTTACAATAAAAATATAAGTTGACTGGTTGTTTCATATAGTTTGAATGATTTATATTATATTAAATTATATTATTAAATTATCAATTATATATATAAAAAATTCATATAATTTATTTTATAATTGTTTTATTTATTATTTTATGTTATGTATATTAATTTTGGCCCACCCTTACATAAATTTTCTACCTTCGCCCCTGAATATAGTGCCCTTTTTTTAATTCAGCTTTGATACTCCTTTTCGTATGTGATGGTGCATGCTGGTTGGAAAATCAAGAATCCGCGTAAGACCATGATCAATGTTGTTGTTATTTTATCAAAATTTTAGACAAGAATGGATATTCATAATAATTCATCTAATTGGTAATTATAAGATTGACTGTCCTTTTGGGGACAAAGCAAAATAGACATTATTATTGAAATGGCTTGCAATTAGGCGAACATATTTCAACAATATCATAACTTTCAAGATAGAGAGGCCTATAAATAATAAGGTATTATTAAATAGTATCTTAAAAACATTGGTTAAGAAATTTATAAAAAAAGAAAGTTTGTATTGAAAAACTTATAACACTTTTAAAAATGTTAAATATATCATTTCTTATATAAATTTTATTTTTTTATTTTTTTATTTTTTAAACAATGTTCTAAATACACTCGTTAGCATTATCTTAAATAATAAACGTAAATATGTTAGAAAAGGCAAACGGGTGTATCCACCAAAAAAAAAAAAAAACACAGACAAACGGGTGTCTCATTTTTTTCGGCCACTTTCCCAGTGACTTGCCTTTATTTTGGACCACATCAATTTTGTCTATCGAGGTATATACATAAACAATCTTTCTCAGTTTTTCATTATATGGTAGCGGAAATTACACTTAACTTGGCTGAAGTTTTGAAATATTTTTTAAAATATGAGAGTTAAGTTGATTGTAACATTAACAACTAACTAATATCAAGAAATAAATATACTGAATTACTGATAATACAATTTTTTATAAAAGAAATAATGTAGTTTTTTAAAAATAAATCAAATATAATTAAATCAAACATTAAAAAGAGATCATTATAATTTCTCTTAATAATTTTTTTTTATACAAGGAGAATACAATTAAGAAACTAATCCAGGAATTTCTCTTAATACTTAATATAATTAGTACGGTGGCAATGAATCACTGATGGTCTGATCCGATGTAGATTGCTTCCGGCTAATTGCAATAATACTCTGTTATTCCATATATAGTCGATTGAAATAAAGGGAGCAATTTATGGTCTTCCCCTTTCTTTATCGAAGCACGAGGTCGTGAAATTATGAATACACCGTCATTTTATTTTTTGAATTTGTAAACATTTCATACTAGTTTTTAATTTTAAAAAAAATATTATTTTAATTTTAGTATTTTATTTTTCTGAAAAAAAGAATTATTTTAGTATTTGAAATTATAAGCATAAGTTATGTTAATTCCTAAAATTGTAACCAGTCTTGTTGATCCTTGAATTTAGAGTCTTTGAGTGTGTTTGTTATTGTTTATTTTGTTAAAAAAAATTATTTTTTTAACTGAATAATCATTTTTTAAAACTTTTAGTGTGTTTGTCATCGCTTTTGAAAATAATGAAAAGCAGAAAAAAAAATTTATTTTCAAGGTAAAAATGAAAAGCAACTTTCATTAGCTTTTGGAAATAAAACCAGTTTTTATAACTAACTACTGTTTAAAAAAAATGATTTTTTTTATTGTAAGCAAACACAAATCTGCTTATGTTTTTCTTTAAAATCTCTAAAAATAATCACTAAATTATTTTGTATCAAAATCATTTATTTTTGGTTAAAGCAATCTTTTGGTCCCTATACGTAACACTGATTTTCAATTTGGTTCCTATACGTAAAAAGTTATCAATTTGGTCCCTATACGTGACACTGGTTTTCAATTTGGTCCTCGCCGTTAATTGGTCCCTATACAAGAGGGAACAAATTACAAATTATTATCACATGTAGGGACCAAATTGAAAATAATTGTCACATGTAGGGACCGATTTCAATTTTTTTTATTGAATTGGTCTGACAATAATTTGTAATTTGGTCCTCTTATATAGGAACCAATTAGTGGTGAGGACCAAATTGAAAACCAGTGTCACGTATAGAGACCAAATTAATAACTTTTTATGTATAGGGACCAAATTGAAAATCAGTGTCACGTATAAGGACCAAAAGATTACTTTAACCTTTATTTTTTAATCTCAAACAAACGGGCTCTTAATTGACTAATGAATCATAATTTTAAAGATTATTATGACTTAGGTTTATAATTTAAATTATTAAAATGACAATTTATTAAAATTAAGTGCCAATGTGACGAAGTTAGCTTCCAAAATCCTTAAGAATAAACAAAAAAAAAAATCAATATTTATTCTATTATTAAGAAACGAGCCAATTTCCAAAAAGAAAAATATCTTCAACCATGTATTCACATGTTAGATCGGTTAATGTCGAAAAGTATAATTATGATTGTTTTCATGTATAAATATTTTGATTAAGAAAAAAAACTAAGGTAAAATTCTATAGAAATTTATAGTGTTATTCATCAATAAAAATATTTATAATATATGTCATATTTTTTAGTCGTTTCATCCATGAGCTGTTAAGTCATGTCTTTTTAACACGTTTGAAGGTGCGTTAGAAAATCTAAAAAACACGGTGGAAATGTAAAAGTTGTGTGTTGTAACTTCTTTTTTTGGATGTGCGTTTACACCACCTTACCACAAATATGCCATTATTGTCGGTGGATTCTAGCATGAAGTATGTTGTATACCGGTATACCACTAAATAGCCTATTTTTTGTTAAATTTTTTTTATTGAAAATCCATTTTTACCCTTATTCTCTTTACCCCCACCGACCACCCTACCCTCCCACTCTTCAACTGGAACCCCTATTACGCCACCCCATGTAACTGGACTGCTGTCACCTGCCACCCCACCGCTGCCGCCATCGCCGCCTCAACCTCTCCAACCACCAACTCTCTGGCCCCTTCCCCACCTCCCTCTGACGCTTCCCTTCTCTCCCCTCCATATGGGCATGTGGAAGTAGGCCTTTAATTTTCCATTGAACAATAACTATTCTACCCAGAAGACATTAAAGCTGCGTTGATTCATTTGGTTCATATGAAAACCTAAAAACATTGAGAGTGACCATGTTACACACTTATAGATACACCCAAAATAGACTGCTCATGGTCTAATTGCTAGGTTCTTCGTGCAGGGAATACTAACAGAAATGCTTTCAAAGCCCTTATCGCTCTACTAAACATGGTTTGTCTACTGTGCATAGAAGGAAGATGGTGTCGGTCGGGGAAACGAGGGTGTTCACTGAATTCAGAAGCTTTAGGCGGTGGATGGTGGTTGGAACTGTAGGGTGGGATAAGGGTGAAGGGCAAAATGATATTTTTCAAAAAATATTTTGTTTGTAAATTTTTTTTTGGATACTAAATCTGAATCATCCATTATTTTATTATTATATCCAACGGTTCAAAATCATCCCAGATAAAAAAAATTGGGGATATACCAGTATACCCATAAACAAGCAACTTCATTCTAGAATCCACCATTATTGTTGTCATTATTGACGCTACTTCTTTTTCTTTTCTTTTTTTTGATTGAAATTATTGATGTTACTTCATCTGTATCATTTTGGTTGTTCTATGAATTAATGGTTTATAGGTTTACATTACTTATTGCTATGTATTGGTAGCTACAACGTAGGCCTTGTTAGAATCGTGAAATTATGAAATATGTCAATTTGTGGTGCCGATAACTGATTCTACAAGCAGTGGGCCATGATTGTTTATGGATATGTGTGGTGGTATATGGTACAGGTGAATGCAGAAAGACAAAAAAGGCCTAGGGTGCACATTCACAACGCCTATTGCAATCGTTGGTGGATTTAGAAATTGTAGAGTTAAAGCTTAGGCAAACTAAATAGAATAAAAAGTTATGAGAGTTGGGCTGGGTCGTGGCAAAAGGCATGGACCCTTTTGAACCCTCTGATAACAGTAAACTAAAGAAGACTATCATTTTAGATTGGGCTACGTGAGCTAAAAAGATTGTCGAACAAATGTTCAACTGACACACCCTCAACAAAAGAGAAAGAAAAAAAAAAAATAAAGTTCACTTATCCCTTCTTTGGTTATTTTATTTTTTGAGTTACCATTTCATTGCCATGAAGTAGGGATGGCAATCCAGACCCTACTTATCGGGTACCCGCAAAAAATACCCACCATAAGTAGGATAAAAACTCGCTTTATGAGTATGGGTATGGGCACGGGTAATTACCCGCAAATCTGAGAGGGTATGGGGGCGGGTACGAGTACCTTGGTACCCACCCCACCCCATACCCTATATATATATATAGGGTATATTTATATTAATACATTAATACATATAATTATATTAGATTAAAATTAGAAACTGAAACCCTACTTCACTATTATTCTCATCTCAGCCGCTTCAGCTCTGCCCCTTTCTTCTCATCTTCTTTGTTCATCTCCAAGACTCCAACCACCATCCCTTCCTCCTTCATCGACTCAAGAATTACAACTTGATGAATTTATTGTTTTGGATGCTTATTGTTATTTACTTGTTTTGAATATTTTACATGTTTTTATTTAGTAATACGCTATTTTGTAATATTTGATGAATACATTTGAAACATCAATGGATGATTTTTGAATTAAGTCATGATCTTTTTGTTATTTATTTCTTTTTCTTTGTTAAAGTGCGGGTAATGAGTGCGGGTGTGGGTACTTAGGTACCCAGAGGGTATGGGTAAGGGTACTGAGGTTGCTACCCACAAGGGTATGAGTCCGGGTACAGGTATTTTTTTCATACGCAGGTATGGGGACGGGTACTATAGTACCCTACCCAAACCCTACCCATTGCCATCCCTACCATGAAGTATACATCGTTGTAAACAGTGACTAATCTTCATCGGAGGACCTTAACAGTATTTAAGGGCTGCCCCTTCTTGACCAGGTTTTTCTCCATATACATTTCTTCATATACAAGAGTCAGAAGTCGAATCCCTGACCACTACAAAAAATAAGCCATTTACCGACGGCAAAATCCCGTCGGAAAGGCAAATAAGCCGTCGGAAAACTCCGTTTCCGACGGAATTTCCGACGGACGGTCATCCGTCGGAATCTAGCGGGTTGGAAAGCATTTCCGACGGAAAATAGGTCCGTCGGAAGATTTACCGACGGATTGTAGCGTCGGAAACCAACTACGAAATTTCCGACGGACTTATCCGTCGGAAACTCTTCCGACGGAAAAGTCCGTGGGAAATGTGCTCCTTAGTTTCCGACGGAATATCCGTCGATAATATTTCCGACGGAAAATTCGGTGGGAAATTCTGAGCCACGGTTTCCGACGGATAATTCCGTCATAAATGTTTTCTGAATTTTTTTATTTTTAATATTTTTTTGTTTTTAAATATTGATTAATTTGTTAATGTTATTTTATTTATAATTATTAAATAAATTTTTTATTTTATTTTTTATTTTTTATTTTATTTTTATTTTAAATAGTGATTATTATTTTATTTTTATTTTAAACGTTAAGTTTAATTTAATTTTATTATAATTAGTTAAATATAATAATTTAAATTCAAAACTGAAATTACAAATTAAATTTAAAAATGCAGTTACATTAAAATAAAAACAAATACATAAATATCCGTCAATGTATTAAACTCAGCTACATCTATATAACTATTCTAATAGTCATCATAATAATGGGTAACGTCGTCATCCTGTCGGGGGGATGTCGCCGGTGTCAGGTGACCATCATCCTGCGGCACAGTAGGCGCATCGCCATCATGCGGCTGCGGCGGTGGATCGGTATGAGTAGTGGAGGGCTCGCCAGTATCGAGTACCCCCTGCATAGCGCTGCGCCTCTCAGGTGGAAGCAAATCGATCAGAGTGGTCATCACCTGCGACCATGACTCCATCCGCTGCTGCATGCGCTGTGAATTCCGCCTATGCTCCTCCAGCTCCTGCCTCATCCGCCGCATCTCCTCCGTGTCCTGTGGGCCGGAGGGTGGAGTCTCCCGGATGGTCAAGTTCGACGATGACCCCCGACGGATGGTACGAGCCAGAGACGCGGTACCGTAGATCCTCCCTTTCTTCTTCCCGCCCGTGACATCCATCCAGACCTGGGTCTGTATCCGCTCAACCTCAGCAGGGTCTAGCTGAGAAGGATCCGAGGCACCAGAGCAGGAGGCAACCTCAGATGCAACCCGACTGAACCTGGCATTGTACTCCTCCTGTGATGAATACATTACAAAAATTATGTTATTAAACTATAACACTAACATATACTTTAAATGTGATAGCACTTTATATATATATATAGCTCACCATGGTCTGCCTCGACCTCTCATCAACATACTGGCCGGTGTCTGAGCGAATATGCGTCTGCTGAAAGACAGAAGGGACATCGACGGGAGGGACATCGACGGTAGGGACATCGACGGTCCGGGCAAGCTCTCCTGCCTGCAATCAACACAGGAATAAAATCAATTAAATATTTTTTAAATTGTTAACAAAAATGTACAGTTTATATATTAAATTGTTTATATATACATACCATATTAATGGCATGCTGCATGTGGCTAATCGAGCCATCAGTGTGCATGCTCCCACCCCTCTCTGAAGCCCGATTCCTCTTCGCCTGCAGACACTTCAGCTTGTAAGCTGGAGTGTCCCAGTAGGCACATAGCTGGTCCCAAATGTTGGGCCCTATGTAATCCCGACGTATCCGGTCCTCCCTACACTCCCGGAGCATGTCCCTCAGTCGGTGCGGTGCACCCTCGTTAAAGATAGCGCGTATCTCTGAGTCATGCTCCGGTAACCAATGCACAAGCTCCTGTGGACAAAGAAAAAAACATTAATAACATTATACAAAAAATATATATAAAATACGTGAAATAATTAAGGGACATTACAGGAAATAATAAACAACAACTTACCCCGAATCGTCGGAAGATACGATCCCTGTCGGCATCGGGGATCACCCCCCATGATGGCCAGAAGCGACGATAATGCTTCTTGATGGCCCAGGTAACGTGCTTGGATCCCACTTTCGATGGGATCCACCTGAAAAATTTATAAATTTTTTAATACAATAATATGGCAACCAACAAATATACACTTAATGAATAGTAACTAAAATAGTCAAAGTTAAAAAATATACACTAAATTAAATGAAACTTACGTGTGAGAAACTGGCCGGATCCATGGTCGATCCTCAGGTGCGGGAGTCCTGGCCCACTCAGGAGTCTCCTCTGCCGCGACTGACTGCTGTGCAGTCGATGAGGATGGCATGGTGACATCGTGATCGTGAGCGGCCGTGGATGATGCAGATGGAATGCTAGTATCTGGCTGTGGCCACCTCCCAGGAGTCGGCATAAATGACAAGCCTGGTGACTGTGTGGCCGGTGCAGTCGATGATGGTGGTGGGACTGGGTGTGGGTGTGGTCTGGGTCCAGTAGGGGGCGGCGAGTAGCTGGCTGGTGCGTGTCCTGGCGCAAAGCGATTGGACGAAGGGACATATATGGAGGGTGGTACAGTATGGGTAGGGGATGGTGTCGTATGGGTCGGTGAGGGTGTAGAATGGGTGGGGGATGGTGTAGAATGGGTGGGGGAGCCTGCTGTAGATGCCGCTGGTGTGGATGAGGCGGGGAAGGGGGTAGGTACGGTGGGTGCGGAGGTGCCTGCAACAAAACGAGCAAGCACCTGGGGCCTGATGGTGTATCGTCCCCGTGCCTTAGCCTTCCCCTTCCCTTATCACCGCTGGGCGGTGGGGGACGGGGCGGCTCTCCTCCTGGTGCTGACATATCTATTTTTATAGCACAATTAGAAATCTATATATATAAATTTAGTAAATCGATCGACATTTAAGTCACTAATAAGGCACATATTTAAAATACAACAAAATCTGTGAACTCTTACATTGAAGTGCATAAGAAAATATTTAAAATACACTAAATTTAACTTAACAGAGACATTCCTATTCAGTGTCAGTATCATCATCTGATTGTAAGTCTGACTCTTCTTCTTCTTCTGTCATTGAGTCATCACTTTGGACCTCTTCCTCTGGTGACTGATTGCCAATGACCACTTCTTCCCCTTCATTTGCAGATCCCAACATGCCAGTAATACGCTCGATCTCAATGACTTCATTGACATGTGACGGTTCATCCGCCTGGAAGGGCGTCTCATCCTCTCCATCATCGATTTCTATGCGACCCCTAGGCTTAGTAGTGACAGCAACGCACCAACCACGTTTGCCCGTTCTCATTGCTGGATAAGGGACATAGTATACTTGTTTTGCATTCTGAGCAATTATAAACGGATCAAACAGTTGATATCTTCTTTCCATGCGAATGTCCACAGTTCCATACTTGGGATCCACCTTTGTTCCTGCCCTTGATGGATCAAACCAGTCAGGACCAAGCTGACCGAATTGGAATTTGTGATAAGCTGAGGTTTGCATAATTAATAGAGAGACTTTATTGTGAGACTTGAGTTTTATAGGTTAATTTGACTTGATTTTTCTTTAATTGTCTCAGGAGCAGAGAAATCAGTCTTGTAGAATGAGCAAGACCTTAAACACGACTGTGTTGTTGTCCGGTCTAAAGTCACTAGCAGTGCTGGAACTTCTACAAATTAATATGTAACAATCAAAATATAATGATTATGATAATGAAAATAGTAATAATAACTGTTTTTTTTTCCTTGTTAAAGAGATGCAGATAGAAACCTACAAAGTTAATTAGCATCTTTATTCAAATCTTCAAGAAACTCGTGAACGTTAAGTACCTTTCTTTTCCCTCCCTCTCATATATTTAACGCCCTCTCTCTTCACATGCGTGCCTGAGGATCTTTTACTCACATGATTCAGGATTTTCTTTAGTTATATTCGCTGATTTCTCGGGCGACATGATATATATATTATCTGTACAATGCAAATATAAGTCATTTTCCACTATAATTGTACTTTCTTTCTTTTCATCAATATTAAAAGGTGGAAGTGTTGTGTGAGACTAAATCTAATGCTGGTTTTGTTGTGGAAGGGGAACATCATTTGAGTAACCAGAGTTGATGGTGTTAATTTTTCTTTTGATGTTGCAATGGTGCATTAGATTTAGTTATATATTATGGTGGTTTTGCCTTCTTTATATATCTAATTTTTTTAGTTATATATTAATTCATATCACAGGTATATCTCTCTCTCTCACTTTCTCTGGCTCCCACACATATACATAGTAATATAATATTCATTTATATAAAAGTTAAAATAATGAATATTAACCAAGATTAAAAGTTACTTAAATGTCATGTACGCATTTATGTTCTAATTGATCATTCATGAAAGTAAGATCTAACAATCAAGATTTAATTACTTACCTCATTTCTCTCAACAACACTCCCCCTCTCACCTAGTAATAGTATGGCATGTGTGCATATCATGTGTACACAGAGATTCGTTTACACCTATTTTTACTTACATTCATTTTAGGTTTTGATCTTACTTTCTTTTTTTGAAAAAGCCAAGTACGAGGGGTACTCAAACCCGTTTACAATACTAATATGATCTTACTTTCACCTTATAGAATAAACTATTATAAAGCTAACATCACAATACATCGCTGGATGAAAACAAGATCAACGAAGGAAAATGAGTATACCTTCAAAAAAAAAAAAAAACCGAAGGAAAATGAGTGTGAATGAAAAATTGTTTTCATTAATGTAAATGGATCTCTTCTCATATGATTAAGATTAAAAAGTTACACTCTAATTTTTTATTCAACTTGCTTTCATTATAGAAAATTATAGACATATACATGCATGCATGCTGTATATCCTGTGCAATTACTTGGATACGTGAACCAGTTAAGCATGTTGAAATTATAAATGTCATCCTTTTAGCTTTCAAATTAAATTGACAGAAAAGTGACACCTATATCTGAGAATCTGTGGGCGGATTTTGTTGGAAAAAGTTGAAGCGGTATCTGCGCTGCCAACTTCTCCATGAAATATCTTGTTTATTCGTGCCTCTTCTAGTCCCTTTCATTGCAAGCCACAGAGTCCACATGCATCTGCTCTTAAGTTTCTAGAGAAAATAGTAGACACTATAAATTTAGACCTAAGTCCCTCACTTCAAACCCACACGAGTCTACTACAATTTCTTGTTCTTTCTTCATACTACATCTTTATAAACTCAAAAACACAAATCAGAACCTAGATGGCTCCGAACCTCAACAATGCAAATCAACCTGTTGGTTCCTCCATCACCAACAATGAGCACACCGTTGAGATACCCACAACGCCAAAACCCTTAATGGATAATGGTCTTCAAAGAACGGTATCTGATATAACCTTTCAACTAAACAACAAACAAGGCATAGAAGAACCAACACCAGTACAGCAGTTACCACCCATCTCGGAGGTGGTGGAGAATGCGAAATGCGAGTGCTGTGGAATGTGTGAGGAGTGCACCAAAGAGTACATCAAAAGCGTGCGTGACATGTTCTCAGGGAGGTTATTGTGCGGGTTATGTGCTGCGGCAGTGAATGAAGAGATGGAGAAGAATGGTGGGAAGAGAGAGGAAGCTGTGGAAGAGCACGTGAGTGCTTGTGTTAAGTTCAATAAGCTTGGTAGGTCATATCCTGCGCTGTACCAAGCTGAAGCAATCAAAGAGATTTTGAAGAAGACTTCAAGAAGCAAGAGCATCATGTCCACGTGTCAAAGAGATCGTAAGAGTACTAAGGATGGTGGCCATAACAAGGCTGGGATTGCTAGGAGCTCAAGTTGTATTCCATCAATCACAAGGGAGAAGGTTGGTGGGACGATGAACAACGCGGTGTCTTCATGAATCTAAAGGAAACCTTTGACACGTAGGGATCCGAATTCTCTACCTTTAAGATAAGAAAGTCACTCTACCATTCCTCTCTCACGTAGACCGGTTCCGCCCGGCTTGTATTTGGTGTCTCAGGCTGAATTCACTTTATGTGAGAGGAAAGGTAGAGTGTCTTTTTCACACCTAAAGGTTCAAAATCTTAATCCTAATTTGATATATATAGTCTAATTAACGCCCATCATATATAGTCATATCTCAATTTGCTGTTATTACCATGAATTAATCCTGTAACAGTTTTCTGAAGCTATTAAGAATGTCTTAAATGTAATTGTACTTTCACTTTTCTTTGTTGAGAAATTGTTTTTTATTCTTATTTTTCTTCCTTGGCCTACTTTTTCTTGCTCTCCGTTGATGTTAGTTGAGCCTTTTTTTTTTTTTTATAAACAAAAGGTATATTAAATTGAGTATAAGGGGTACCCACACCCATATACAAGTAACATATTTACAAGACAACAAGAACCAATATGGAGCAACCAAAGATAATACCTCAACCTAAAGTATTAAACCTATAAGGTTGAACACTATCTATAATTCCCCCCACTAACAGATAGCTCCTGTCCAGCACATGAGATCCACGGTTACGGTGATCAACCAGCAAAAATGAACCTAAATCAGCCTATACATCGCCCACCACCCATAAAGTATAAATAAGCATAATAATACTGCACCCATTCCTCATACACAATCCAACAAAAGTCCAGCACTGCATTGCAGTCCACAAAAACACGCCCATCATTCAAATGATATGTATCTCAGCACAATGGATAAGAATAACAATCCCCAATAACCCAATTCCAAATAACACAACACACACCAATAGCAACGAGAATTTTATAACCTCACAGCAGACCCAACCAGCAGAAAACAGAACAATACAGACCTCTAGTCTCAGACCTTCTGATATAAGCATAGAACCTTATTTCTGTACTTACGAATGGATGGGAGGGTGATGCAGATGAGTACGTATTCGATCTCCAACTAAATTATGTAGGATCCTTGTCCTACCTAAATGTATGAATATACTTCCATCGTATACACCAAAATAAAAGAGAAAACGAGAACTAAAAAACCCATGATCCATTTCCATGTTGGCATTGTCAGCGCATATTAGAATAAGAGTGAATCAAAAAGCACGAGTCATAATCATTTCTTTACATGCATAAAGAGAGATTTTAAGCAAAACTTTAGCTCTTTTTATACAGAAGTATCTTTTTGTGTGTGTGAATTATATAGAGAAGTATCTAAATCAATTTTTGAGATCAATTACAATATTGATGATTTTTAATCTTTTTTAATTCGAAAAAACTATGCTGACATCATTTGGTGTTAGTCATATAACTATTGTCAGTATGAATTGCCATAAATTGTTTTAATAAAGAGTTCAATTTTAATATATTGTCAATATCAAATTGTTTATATTATTAATCAATCTTCAATATCTTATATGTGACAAATTTAAGATAATTATTATAAGAGTAAAATATTATTAATAATATGATAATATAATATAATATATATATATATATATATATATATATATGACTAGAATGGTACCGGTGCAAATGCACAGGTCGCGTTGATTTTTATATATGTTAATAAACGGTTAATGTATACACTAATAAGGATATATAAAACTAACAATTCCACAATAGATTATCATGATTGATTGAACATGATTAACCAAAAAAAGCAAACGTCATATAAATAACTTGATTGTAAGAAATAAAAATATTTAGGACACCTCAAAACCAATGTCCTTTTCTTTTTTTCATCATTAGTTTGTTATTATGTTTTCAAATAAAAATACGAGTAAAGACTCAAACTGGCCAGAGACATATTTAGTGATTGAGAATTGAAAAATATAGATTTGAGATATTTTAGTCTCCAAAATAATTAAATGACATTCAAAATAGTCATTTTTAAGATAAGTTTTAGGATGCCTAAAAAAAAAAAGATAAGTTTTAGGAACATTTTAGTCTCTACCAATGATTATTTTGAACATTATTTAAGATTTTTGGAGACTAAGTCCTAAATTGAATTTTTTTTATTAACAAAAAAACACAGAGACATATTAAGTCCTTGAGAAATAGAAATTATTGATTTGAGATCTTTCTTATTTTAGTCTCCAAACAATTTAAATGACATTCAAATTAGGATTTTTAAGATAAATTTTAGAGACATTCTAGTCCCTACCAGAGGTTATTTTTTACATTATTTAATTTTTTTGCGAATTAAAATGTCCGAAATTGATATTTTTTTTTCATTTCTCAAAGATGAAATATGTCTTTATATTTTTTATCAGGTATCAGTTTAGGTCTTTACTCTAAAAATAATGCATATTCATATAATTTTTAAAACAATTAATGAGAAAGATAGGAAAAACAAAACAATATATAAAGATGAAGCCCTGTATTTATTGTTAACAGGAATCTCAAATGAAATATGATATAGAAAAAAAAAGAAGCAGGGACATTAAGCACTGAGAGCATCGAGAGCCTTCTCTTTATTTAGGGGTAGAAAAGTTTTTTTATTGAGGAAAATTGTTGATAAGTTAACACGTATAGTAAACACTGGAAATCATCGAGATTTATATATAATTAATAAAGCATCTTCATGCTCTTGAAAGAGTAAAAAGAGAATTAGTTGGATTGGTTGATTGTCTTAACTTTTGGAACACTACATTAAATAGAGTTGAGTCGGTTGACTTTTGTTTATATTTGAGTCCACAAAATATAGATACTTTTTTGCTTATAATTAAGTCTAGAGGAGTACCAACTTTCTTTGCAGCACGAAAGGATCAAAATATCCAGGAGTGCATACTCCACTTGAGTAGCGTTTGGTACAAGTTTTATAAAAATATTTCCGGGAATGTAGGCATGGGAATAAAAGTTTCCCATATTTGATACAAGTTTTAAAAAATTATTCTCAGGCATAAAAGATTCCTGGGAATAAAATTAGTAAATGATAGTTATAAACTTGGGAAAACTTTATTCCCATGTGTAAAGGTGAGAAAGCTTTATTCCCAGAAATCACATTCCCGGGAGTGTAGTTTGATTAGGAATAAAACATTCCAAATACCAAACACCACCTTATATTTATGCTGCAAAAGTTCAGAACATAACCCACACTGAGAATACGCAGATAATGGCTGATATAGAGTGGAGAGTAAGAGAAAGAATTATCAAATGTTAAATTAAATAAAGTGGGAAACCTTAATTTTTTTTTTACCTTGGGTGTGTCGTAGCCAAGCAAAAAGAGTCTAGAATTTCAAGAATGACCACCGATCCAACGCAAAGGCTGGAGAAGAAAATTTGTCCAGAATCTTCTTTTGCTGCAGCTGTGCGGGGAAGATTTTTTTAAATTTCTATTGAGTGATGTGTGTTATGAAAATTTTAAATTGACACGTGTCTCAAACAATGGAATTCAACTGTGAAAATTATGCAGTTTTATATATAATATAGATATAGATATAGATTAGTTGGCTACATAAAAATTAATACTTATACATACAATCTTATAATTAAATCCTTTAATAATAATATGATACATAAGTCGGTTTTGTAAGAAGATCAAGCCCTGCAACTAAAGAAGGTGGTATAAGAATCATTCAGCATAATAGTTGACGAGTCTTTACAAATGTCCAAGAATTTGAGCAAATCAGAAATTTAAATAAACTAAACGAGCAGTTAAGCACTACTAGTCTTGGATCGTACGAGGCCTTTGGGCCTAGCCCAAGATCCAGACTACCGGTATTGCCTGAAGGACCCAAACCCCAAGTCCCCCAAGCTTCCCGTAAGGACACATAGCCTGAAAGTAAGGGATCTGCTTGACACGTGGTACCTCATTATAGGAGATGGTTGCAACTGGCGCTCACGCTAATCATGAACTAAGGAGAGTTTACTAAACGTACAAACAGGGCACATAAGTCACCCTTTCCATATAAATAAATTAAATAAAGGGGTATCTGGATCTAGGGATGTAAACGAGTCGAGCCGAGTCGAGCACTTAAAGCTTGAGTTTGGCTTGTAAAAAAAAGGGAAGCTCAAGCTTGGCTCATTTATTTAAACGAGCCTAACTAAAAGCTTGAACTTGGCTTGCTACAAAAAAGTAAAGCTGAGTGATTTGTTCTATGACTTGTATCAAATAACTTACAGCAAAAACAAGAAAACTCTATCTAATTCTTTTAAATAAACAAACCAACTCTTATCTTGCTCTTCTCCATTAGAACAATAATCAATATAGGGTTAAATATGTTTTTAGTCCCTATTTTTTTTTTACAAAAATCCGGTTTTTGTCCCCTGTTTGAAAAGCGTACTACTTTAGTCCCTCATTTTTTAAAATGTGTCAGAAGTAGTACCTATATCACACATATTTAGTCCCTCATTTTTTTACAATCACACATTTTTAGTCCCTCATTTTTTATAAAATAAAATGGTTTTAGTCGCCTGTTTTTCAAATGGAAGTGTGGTATAAGTACCATTTCTAACACATTTTAAAAAAGGGGGACTAAAAAGGTACATTTTCCAAACGGAGGACTAAAACCGAGTGTTTCCCAGAATATGATGACGAGGAGTGTCTATCAAGATACCTAGTCGGTCAGTCACACAGAGGGATGGACAAAACAAATGGTTTTTACTTTCTAATTCGAACGAAAGAAGAGAGATGGGAGTAATCACACAAGAGTTTCAATTTTTTTTAGAATTTAGTAATAATATATTAATTTTCTAATAAAAATAAATCTTTATATTGTGTATTATACATTTAATTAAAATATAATATTAATTATAAATAGGTCGGCCTGTTCTCACTCCTACTTACTAGGCTTATCAAGTTTTGAGCTTGAATTTTAAAAAATAATTAGGCCCTCAAGTAAAAAATGTAACTATATAAATTTTTTATATTAATATATACATTAATAAATATACTATTAAAAAAAATTTGGTGCCCCCTTAAAAATAGGGCCCTGTGCGGTCGCACCACCAAATCATGCTCAGGATCATCGCTGGATGGGGACACCATACAGTGTCCCCTTTGTTTTTTTGGGGTATTCTTGATATATATGTATACAAAAGATGATAAAAAGTAAGTGAAAGATAGAAATAAACATATACGATGCCATATACAGTATCTAAAATTTTGTGTTCAAATAACACAACTCTTATATTAATATAACGAGTAATGATAAACTCATCAGCTACCATTTTGGTGACCTATATGCTTCTGACCTTAGGGGCGGACCTATGTAGATAGGGTTGGGGGCACTTGCCCCCACCAAATAATTATTTCTCAATTAAATCTTAGATAATTTTTTTTGTTGGCACATTAAAAAAATTATATTACTTCCATTGCTCTATAATTATACTCTAAAGGCTAAATTACACTTTTGGTCCCCAAATTATTTTTCAATGTTCAATTTGGCCCTCAAGTTTTTAAAATGTTCATTTTGGTCCCTAAGTTCCCAAGACTTATTCAATCGAGTCCTTTCGTCAAGTTGACTAACGGACATGGACGTTGACCCCGTCTGGTCCGTCGGAATTTGGGGGCCAAATTGAACATTGAAAAACAACTTAGCGACCATTATTTTGGGGTCAACGTCCATGTCCGTTAGTCAACTTGATGGAAGGATTTGATTGAATAAGTCTTAGGAACTTATGGACCAAAATGAACATTTTAAATACTTGGGGACCAAACTGAACATTGAAAAATAATTTGGGGACCAAAAGTGTAATTTAGCCTACTCTAAATAACATTAAAAATGTTGCCCTCATTGCTCTACAACCATACTTTACATGACATCTTTTATTTTTCCTGTAAAACTTGATCATATATATAGAGAAATATTTTCGATAGTGTTGGAAATGAAAAAATATACAACAATTTCAAAGTAAGAAAACACGTAAATAGCAATTATAATTTATAGAAGTTGATGTTTCTTTAATTTTATGACTATATAATGATATAGTTTTTGTATTTTCCAATTTTTGACTTAATAATAATGATGTAATTATTTTATCATTTATATATCTATATAATTTTTTATAAAAATATTTATGATATATGATATTGTCCTTACTGGTCAAATTTCTTGGGTCCGCCTCTGTCCGACCTGAGAAGCAGGGAACGATGTGAATTAGTACAAATCGATCAATATCATCAACTTTATATTTGATGCAGTGTTTGCTTGTTCGTTCATATTCATATTGATATATTTGTGGATCCTTGCTAGCTTAAATCCAATGGGAGAGTTTCTAGATGGGTTTCATGTGCATGATCCACAAAGAAAATTGAGTATAATATAACACTTTTTCTGAAGTAAACTATAGAGTTTGGACACCAACCATGATACGGGTTAACACCATGTGATGCTCAATTTGGTTCACCTGCCCACTAAGCCCTGCTAGTGAGTTAGTCACCATCTTAGTGGACCTTTTAGTACAACATTTAAAGATTATAGTGCCCTTTATGACTAAAACAAATATATATTTTCTGTTTGGGTTACTTCAATTTATTCTCTTTGAAAGTGCATAAAAACTTTTCTACCATATAATAGTAATTAATCAATCAAAGAATTATTAAAGTTTTAGCAAAGTGATTGAACTGGACCACTAAATAAGAACATGAAGCCCTACAAATTTTAAAGAGATTCAGAACCCTATCAAGGGAGATGGATCGGCTCCACGTCATGCATACCTGAGGTATGATACCTCACTTTATTCTAGAGAAAAAAAAAAAAAAAAGAAAGAGTAAATTATTATGAAGATCATAAAGGTTATTCATATACTACTGAAAAATGTGTTGTATTAATCAGTATAAGTACAAATGAAAGCACTAACTAAACCAAGGCACACTACTGCTCTTTACAGCATATTGGCACAAATCCACTTTTCTGCATTATATATATAATGGATAGGTTGAAAATCAGCAATAAATCGCGGATTTGAGTTTATTTATATAAAAAGCTTCTGAATAAGAGATGAAAAGTGCTAAAATTCAATAACGTTTGTGTGACGGTTGGAATTAAACTTAAAAGTATACACTAAACTTGAAATTATCTTTTTATATCAAAATTTATATTTATTATGCCTTTTAAAGTTAGCCAATGACATAAAAACCACTGTGTAAAAACCGCTCTAATTACTTACGCCACGTCCTGAAAAAATTGATTTAATTAGTAATTAGGAAACTCATCCAAAACTGATGGGACAAAAGACGAGACAGAATTTAACGATATGTTTGGGACTGCATCAGAGCAATCCAAAATGACGTCCAACATGAAGCTAATCACCATAGTTTACTAGTTCCAAAAGTACTTCTATCATCTCCCACCTTGGATCCAAACAGGTACTAAATTAATCCACATGCATGTAGTGTAACAAATTTTAAAAAAATTGAATATATATCATTAAATTTCAAAATAGTTTAGTGTGCCATAAAGTTTTTGCAAATGCTTAGAGTATCAACACCAAAATATATAGAAAAATGATATTTGGACATTTATTTCTAACAACAAGTATGCGATACCGTAGCTTGTGCAATGTTTTTGGGTGAATCATGTTACAAGGCCCGATAAAATAAAGTACTTTTATATGGTGTCCGACAATAATTGATTGTCCAAATATCAGCACTCAAATATATATGAGATGTATCAAGTGAGAGAGATATTTATACATGAGAGTGAGTGAGACAATTTGTTGTCTTTAGATTATACATGAATCATGAATATTAAAACATAAAGTTTTGCGAGGTTCTCAAGTGATCATATAATTACTAACTTTTAATCTTGATCATTTATATAGGCCTAAATTTACTCTTCTCACTCTCCTATAAAAACATCTCTTACGAGGGATGCCGTTAATGCGTGTGAATAGACAGGTTTGAGCTAAGGTGCACCACCCAATTGGTGCACCATTTATACGGCTAGTTTTGGACCAATGAATATTTAACTTACTTTCAAGTTGAAAAGTCAAATGACCACATATACAAATGATTGGTGGAGCTCTTGACATGTGAGTGTTGTAATGGGTGGTGCATCAATTGGGTGGTGCACCATAGCCTTTACCGTATATACAATGCCTGTATTCTCTATGTATGTAGATGGTACTATTTCTATATTATGAATTTCAAAGTCAGGATTTTATTTTAATCAAGCAAGTGGGGATGAAGGGCCGTAAAATAGGGAAAAGAAAATGGGCCTGCGTTTAGAATAGAATAGAAGAGGATGAGATAAGACATTGGCGACTTGAGATTTTCAAGTGTAAAACCCTAGAAAATGGAGATGGCAAAGCATGCCGGGTGTGACAAAGACCACACACTGTATATTCCTTCGAGAAAGACATAGTGGGTCCGTTACTCTTCAAAGCAACAGCGATAGATACATAGGGTGTGGACTAGTAACGAAGAAAGTGAGATTTCTTATCGGGGTCTTGCTAACGAGTGTCCTAAGGGTATTGATTAAGAAACCCATAAAAGAAAAATTCGTATTAAAAAACTAAGTGTTATACTCTTTGAAATATTAAATATTCAATTTTTCATACAATTTTTTATTTTTTGTTCCTTAAACAATATCCCAAGGACACTTGTTAGCATTCTTCTTATTATTATTATTGCCTTTATTTTATTAGCATTTTTATTTTAAGATTAGATGAGTTTAAAACCTTGATCAACGATCCTTGTAACAGAACTCCTCAAACTAAATGCAATTCACAAAGATTTTTTTTTAAGAAAATAAAGTTAATCCTCATCAATAATGATAGCGCTTGATCCAACTATTATAAAGTGAATGTGCACACGAGCTAAGTACTAGTTGGTGTAAGTAACGTAAAAGACTCGCAACTTTTTTCTTTTCTTTACATTCTTCTACTTTGTGGCCTCTCCTTTTTATTTTTCCCCCTTATTGATGATCTCTTTCTGCTTTCATGGCCCATTACTCTGCTCATTCCTCTTTGCCTAACTTGTAACTTATTTGCGTTAGTTTGTACACATACACTTTCACTTTTCTCTCCCCCAAAGTTAGTACCTTTCCACTGTGTGAGACTGAGAATCCAAGATAAGAAAATAGAGTCCAAACAAAAGCGTTTCAAGAATCTTGCTTTTTAACATGCCAAGGGAAAGCTGAATTCTCCAAACTCTGCCCTCCATTCATGAAAAAAATTACACGACCACCCATTCAGTTTATTTTTGTAGGCATCTATGTGCCTTCGATTAATTTAAACAGAGTTGAAGGATAATCTGAAATAAGTGATCGATTTGTTAGCATATGTCTGAATGATAATAATAAGCGACCAATGAACATAAAACCTTGATGCTTTCAATGATGTAGCATGTAATGCAACTCCACATAAGGCGCCACAAATAGAAATTCACCTACGTAGTAAGCTAAATTTGAGTTAATTTGTATGTCAAATATATGGTTTTCTGATATTGGAGTCTTGAATCAAAAATTCTATATAATAATAATAATTATTGTTGTTGTTGCTGTGCGGACAAGACCTCGACTTTAGCCCTATCCGTTATGAAGCCTCGTCGTTGTATAATAACTTAGGACTTGGGGGATTTTTGTTACTATCCAATATGGAGCTCCGGCCCGCACACCTTCTCGACATCCAACTAAATGTAACCACCCTGAGTCGCCCGACAAAGGAGAGGAAATCAACGACAAGGATCCTATGGCATTAAGAGAGGATGCACTATTCAAACAAAACAGGGAATCACAACCATTACTTCAGATTACCATAACGGGAACCGTTGTCGACTAAATCTCGACAAGATCACTGCACCAGCTAACCCTAAACCGACCCTATAAGGCCGGGCAACCCCAACAACTTCAGACATGACACTTTTGTATACTTTCTAGGGACGTACTCTACTCGAAATCTAATTCTAAGCAAAATAATAATAATAGTTGTTGGGTGGATGAACTACGTTTAGAGCTGTCTAAACGGGCTGGCCCAGCCCATTCGGGCTGGCCCATTCGGGCTGGCCCATTCGGGCTGGCCCATTCGGGCTGGCCCATTCGGGCTGGCCCATTCGGGCCAAGGCATTTTCGGGCTGGGCTGGGCTGGGCTGGGCTGGGCCAAAATCAAATTAGGATGCTGATTTCCTAGCCCAGCCCAGCCCTATGCGGGCTGCGGGCCAAATGGGCTGGCCCATGGGCTGATATCATTTTTTAAAAAATATTTGTTATTGTTTTTAAAAATTCATACGTTTAAATTTAACCATAAAAAAACATACGCTTCGGGTAAAAAAACATAAAAAAAAACATAGGATAAGGGACAAGTATGTCAACATTACCATCTCTAAGTGTAATCATCTTCATTCATATGTTTTTATAGGCTATACCTTCCAATCGTCATAAAAAAACATACGTTTAAATTTAACCATAACACAAAAAATATAGGATAGGTCATATGTACCAAACAAAACAACACAAAAAATATATAGGATGAAGATCTCATCACAAAAAATAAAAGACATAAAGTCATAACATAAGTAGTTAAGTAGGATCCCATCTCAAAAAACATTGGAGCTTATCATCTTCATTCAACATTCTTCTTCCTCCTCCTCCTCCTCCTCCTCAATGATGACATTCAAAAGATGCTTTTTATCATTGACTTTGGTTGTCCTTTCATTTGCACCATCAATAGAACTCAATCCTCCTACACATTAAAATATACATTTAGACATAACAATAACATATAATAGTAGTAACTTAAAGTACAAAACAAAGCTATACAAGAGCTTCAAAAAAATATTCTTACCATCTTGTGAGAACCCAAGTAACCAATTGCGAGCACAAATGAGAGCTTCCAAATTTTTTGAAAGTAAAGAGCTTCTATACTTACTCAAAATACGACCTCCAATACTAAAAGTGGACTCAGATGCCACCGTGGTAATTGGAATACTCAATATATCACTAGCCATCCTTCCTAAATCAGGGAATCTACGGCTATTATCCCTCCAATAATCCAAAACATCTAAATCCTTATGACCCACAAGTTTTGATTCTTCCAAGTAGAGGTCAAGTTCAGATTTTCCATTCAACAAAGTTTCTTTACTCTCTTCTGCTTCAAACTCCTATCAAAATTAAAACAAGTAATCAAAATTTATTGAAATAGTTAAGATGGCTAGTAATAGAACCTATGAATAAGTACATACAATAGATAAAAGATGAATAAGTTTGTTGAAGTACAATAACTTACATCATAGTCTGCTGGCAATGTTGACATACTTGTCCCTTCTTGATAAGTTTGAGTTGAAGTGCTTGCTTCCTCCATAGAAGTATGAACTTCCATATTGTTGGCATATTGATTGAAAAGTTGATACAAAGCATTCTTCACAACACTCAACTTCTCATCAACTATGAGCTTGTTGGAATAAAGTTTAGAGTAAGCATATTTAAGCATTTGCAACTTCAACCTAGGATCAAGAACACATCCTAAAGCAAGAATTGTGCTACACTCATTCCAATACTTATCAAACTTTTCCATCATTCTTAAAGCCATATCACTAATCACATAATCTTGACTTGATCTACTATTTTTCAATAGAACCTCAATCTTCCATATTTGCATGAAATACAAATTGGATGTAGGATACTTAGAACCGGAAAACATTTTCGTGATTTCATAAAAAGGCTCTAAAAATTCATAAATCTTCTTTCCTCTTTCCCAATCTTCATTTGTTGGACAATGCTTATAATTCTCATCTTGATTACCCAAGCTTTCAAAAGCACGACTATACTTAATTGCACTCCCAAGCATTAAATAAGTAGAGTTCCATCTAGTGGACACATCTAACCGCAAGCCAACATTAGTATCAATGCCACCAATCCCTTCAACACATTGAGCAAATAGTTTCATTCTTGATTCCGAACCCCTCACATACTTTATACTTTCTCTAATATTGTGCAATGCGGCACTTGCTACTTTTAATCCTTCTTGAACAATGATATTTAGGATATGTGCACAACATCTAATATGAAAAAAGTCTCCATTGCACAACAAATTATTTGACAAACAAAGTTGACTTTTCAAGAACTTTTGCATTAGACCATTAGAGGAAGCATTGTCTAAAGTAATTGAAAAAACTTTTTTCTCAATTCCCCATTCTTTCAAAAACTCAAGCACCTTCCTTGATAGCTCATGACCAGTATGTGGGGGTTCCAAATGACAAAAGTTTAACAACTTACTGTTTAACTTCCAATTCTCATCAATAAAGTGAGCAGTTAGAGTGATATAACCACGAGTAGTGCAAGAAGTCCAACAGTCAGAGGTCAAACAAACTCTCCCATTATGTCTAGCCAATTGATTTTTTAATCTTTCTTTTTCATGCATGTAAATCTTCATCACATCCCCAGTAATAGAAGTTCTAGAAATATTAGTAGCCTCCCCAAAAGAAATATATTGAATTAACGCTCTAAATCCATGCCACTCAACACATTGAAATGGAAGATCATGCAATATAATCATTTGTGCCATCAAATCACGAACAACCTTGTCATCAAGTTTTCTAGACCTCATTTTGGCAGTATAATCAAGCATCATAGTCCCCACATTATCAAATTTAGGTATCTTGACACAATTATTAGCATGACGATTTAAGTGAGAAGTACCTCCCTTAGTTGAACAACTGTATACCTTCCCACAAGCTTTGCATTTACACGTTTCTTTTCCGTCTTCAGTCAAAGGAAGTCTCACAAAGTGATTCCAAGCATTTGAGGTATTAGTTTTTGCCTTTTTCTGCTGTGGTTCAACTTTATTATCCTCTTTTGAATCATCTATCTCAATAATTTTGCAATCCTCTCTAGCATTAGGCATAGGTATACTCATATTAAAAAGCTGCATTATTCAGAAAAAAAAATTCAAAACACAGCATAACAAGATAATCACAGTATAATAAAAGAAACACATCATAATGAGAGAATCACAGCATAAACTCAAAATCAAAGGGGAAAAGGAAATGAAATACAATATGAAATACAGTGTTGATGCAAACAAAACTGAAGGATGAGATATAAAAAGAAATAAAAAGAAATAAATACAACACTGACTAAGAAGAAAAATCTAGAACCAGAAAAAAAAAATTAGAAAAAAAAATAAATACAAAACTGAAGGAGGAGATGTAACCTCCAAGGGAGACGGCGGTTGCTGTGTTCTGAGTTCTGACGACGTTCTGACGGCGGTGGTGCGCGACGGCTCGACGTTCCGGACAGCGGTGGTGCGCGACGTTCTGGTTGGAGGCGTGCGAAGTTCGTGAATCGTGATGCTTCGGCCACCGCTGATGAATCGTGATGAATCGTGATGCGCGACGTTCTGGTTGGAGACGGCGTTCGTGATGGTTGGAGGCGCGCGTCGTTCGTGAATCGTGATGCGACGGCGTTCGTGATTGTTGGAGGCGTGCGCGGCGGCCACCGTGGTCAGTGGTCACTGCCTCACTGCACTGGTCGGTGATCACTCACTCTGCTCACTTTGTGGAATTGTGGTCACTCACTCAGAGTCTCAGACGGGCAGACGGCAGTAGTGAGGGTGAGGCATAGTGGAGGACAGGGGACTGGGTACTTTTACTTTAGGGTTAGGTTTTTAAGTTTCAAAATTTGTATTTGTTTATGTTATTTAATTTTTTTGTCTTAAAAAAGCTGAAGGCATTCGGGCCAGCGGGCTGGCCCGGCCCGTTTCGGGCTAGTTAATGATGGGCTAGCATATTTTCGGGCCCGGGCTGGGCCAGGCCAAAATTTAACTGGGCTCTGTTTTTAGTAACCCAGCCCACCAATTATGTCGGGCTAAATGGGCTGGCCCATCGGGCCGGGTCCATTTTGACAGCTCTAACTACGTTGAATCGCATATGGATCGAATCACAACTCATGTAATTCTAACTACTGTGGTAAAAAAAATGCAAACATCATTAGTGAGATCAATCAAACAATAATCATACATAGTTTATTGGACTTGAGCCAAAAGACTAATCACATGCTCGGAAAGTTACTTATCTGATGTCTGACGTCTTTTGATAGAAACAACTATGTAGCTTCTATCCTCTCGACATGCTTCTATCAAGTTTTAATGTAGAAACAAACATGCTATAAAAAGAATTTGAATCTGTTCGTACAAGAACTATTTTTCTGATAATATCTTGGAATTGTAGTATATCATATATCAAAATTAATATGTCTATTACATGGAAGTGTTCCTCTATTTATATACTAACTACCTTATGGGACTACTCGTATTCTTCTTCGGATTCTTCTTTCTTTCGTAACGGTTCTTCAACTCTTTTACTTCTAGTCCATTTGCTCTCTTCCTCAAATGACCTTTATTGCCTGTTACGTTACCACCGAATACCTCTTAATGTTCTTTAAATAACATATATTGCTGAGAATATTCCTTAGTTGAGGTGTTGGATCCCTCAGTTACTTTCGTCGTAACAGATATTACTCAATTGGGCTAGTTCCCTTTAAGTCGGATACTACTTAGCCTATACCGGAACAAAACCCATTAAGCTGCTATAGCGCCGTAGCCTACTTTACCAACTTGAGCCATTGTTTGCACTAATGATATTTGAACACCCATTTGGGACACCTTTTCTGAATACCCTAGACACAATGACAATTGTATAAATAGACACAATGACAATTGTGTAAATATAAGTGTACTATTAACACACACATTCTTGGGTGTCCATCTTAGGTATTCATATAACACACCTCATTGTTTGTGCATCACACTTGAATTGAGAAGTTTTTTTAATAGATTTTTTTTTAAGCATGTAAATCAACATCTTTGCATATGTGGAATTAATTTGCATATCTAGAATATGGTTTCTGCACTAGAATCACTTGCCTCCAAGGTAGCGGAGTCAGTATCCCTCCAAGTCATTATGAACGCCGGCATGCACCGATTTGATGTCCTTGTCTCCGAAATAGAATAAAATCCCATCAGCTAATCCGTTGATCAAATTCTACATGGTTCTGTCTTTTCCAAACAGAAATGAGAAATGATCATTCCCCAAATTAAATACACTACACATTACATTCAAGTTGGTTTACAAAGTAGCAATCTTCATAATTAAATTTGTTTGAAATGTACAATTCCTTCTTAAAGCAACCCCCACCAAAAAACTTTCCGTATTATTGTTTGTTTTTGTCCAACAGGGTAGAATATTGGAATGAATGAAACATCGAATAAAAATCACACATAAGGTTCTAACAACACAAAACAAGGCGAGGTACCTCCATGATAATTAAAACACATGTATCAAAAGCAAATTATCTCCCTGCCTCCATAGCACATCTTACTAATAATAACTAGTCAAACATCAAAAGAGGTACACACACACCCACCAATGTTTCAATGATGTGCAGAGTTTTGAGTTATATGTTATTCATGTTCATATAAATAAAATTTAAAAAACTAGTAATTAAAAGAATATGAATCTGATATGGCGTACCATTCCCCAATGTACATTTTATCAACTCTTGCTTGCTTAGCATTTTCCCATCTGTTTTTTTAGTTAATTTATTTGAAGTTACAATAGGAAGAGTTTGGAAGTGTTTGTTTTCAACGGTTACAGAAATTCTTTAGCACTTTCCCTAGGGCCAATTCTAGGGTGAGCGAGTGTCACATATCGCTCACCGTAAGTGACAAAAAATAACCATTGATTAAGTAGTACTACATAATATTATCATACACCTCCCCACACTATAGTTTTTTTTTTTTTTTTTGTCATTTCCTTTTCTCACTGCCCCGGTCCCCCCTCCCTCCACAGTCTCCTTCACGGCGGTGCCACCACCATCACCAGCCTTCGTCACCGCCACGCCTTGAGGGAAGTTGCCGGCGAGTTGCCGGACCCCGATCCATGTGTTCACCGTCGCATCTCCAGCTTTGAACCCAAGCAAAATTTCACTATCTCTCTGCCACACCTGTGAATCTGTCTGGATCTCATGGGTTCGAAGCAGATTTCATCGCCTTCGCGGCGAGGTACCTCCAGCTCTGGTGCTGCCAAACTCCGGGAAGCCGATCGATCAGGCGGGGAAGAAGAAGTACCATCCCATCGACCCACCTGAAAACCCACCTTCCTCCTTTGAGCAACAGACAGTTTCAATTTCAATTTTACCAAGGCAAACGCAAAATTAAAGTTTAAATCTTTTGTTCTTAAAAGTTTGGATCTTTTGTTCCAAAACAACTGGGTAGCTTTGCTTTCTGGGTCTTTTGTTCTTAAACGCCAACGACACCGTACTCTGAAAACCCGACCCGTTAACCCGAAATCGAACCCGGGCAAGACTCCGACCTGTTCTCGAGCTTTTCTTTACTGGTTTTCACGCCAGCTACCCTGTAGAGCTCCGAGAGGACACGGAGAAGCAGAATCGGCGAGGCGGTGGAGTGGGGGTGGCGGAGGAGAGAGAGCGGCGTTGCACGAGAGGGAACGAAACCGGCTGTGGAGTGGATAACAGCCTGGTTCTCGGCTGTCCGGGACGGGGTTCGCGACACACAACGGTGGCGGTCTCGGCTGGAGGGGCGGAGGGAGGGAGCAACGGAGGTGAAGGGATCGTAAACAGAGGGGGGAGAGGCTGAGGAAGAAAGAGGGAAAGGATCAGGTGTTTGATGGTACAATCGTAAGATCTGTGGAACTTCACCTGATCAACGGTTGGAAATGGTTGGAAATGGTTGCTCACGGTGAGCGACTTTCCTATGTCGCTCACCCTAGCATTCGCCCTTTCCCTAGTGCTTAGTCAGTGATTGAGTCAAAAAGAGCATTTTGGTAACAATCCGACAAAACCAGAGCCTTTCTCCAACATCTGTCCTTGTTTCCCTTTCAAACATTTTGTGTTTAAACACCAATCTCAATTCTCAAAGAAAGTCAAGGTGCACTTTCGTAATTATCTTCAAAACCAGTGCCCAATGCCACGCCTTCCACACTTCCATCTATTTAAGCCCGCAAAACATCCACACTCTCACGTCCAACCCATCCTCTCCAAATAGTATTTCAAAGAATTCACCCTTCTCTCCCTTCCTTCATTTACTTTCCATCCAAGGTCTTCTCTATACTCAATAATTTCTTTTGACACAGAGCATCATCAACAGCAGAAAACTAAGAACTCTCCAATTATGATTTTTAGGTACGTAATTCAACCTTTTCATTTCCTAAGCTACTTGCTCCTGCAATTTCTCTTCTGGTGCATGCATGTTCCTTAAGATGAACTGATTCATATTTAATTAATGGTACCCAGATGTAAAGTTGCATCACTTTCATTTTTGTTAGATATATATTCGTATGTGTTATTTAACATATAGTCATAAAAAAAATTTCACAGTAAGGCTAAGCTAATACTTTAGTATATTCTTTATAATGTTGGAAACAGTATTCAACTTGATCACTAATATATCTTAAACGTTACTTTAATCATTTAATCCACTTTTTACAGCTTGGGATCCGAGGAGTTAAATCGAAGCCAGACAGAAAACTGATAATTTGTGTGAAGAAATCAATTAAACTCTGGTTAAGACATGGCCAAAGTAGCTCCAACGTGTTCTTCAAAGTCACTCTTCATGTTTATGTGGCTCTTCATGTTCATTCTCAGCTTCCACTCATCACAAGGAGAAGAAGAAGAGGTTGAGCTTCTCTTATCCTTCAAAGCTTCCATCCATGACCCACTTCACTTCCTCTCCAACTGGGTCAATTCCTCATCTGCCACCACCACTTTCTGCAACTGGCATGGCATCACCTGTGACAACTCTTCCCACGTTAACGCCGTGAACCTCTCAGCAAAAAACATCTCCGGCGAGATTTCCTCGTCCATATTTGAACTTCCACACGTTACAAACCTCGACCTCTCCAACAACCAGCTTGTTGGTGACATCACTCTCAACTCTTCTTCTTCACTCTCACCACTCCGTTACCTTAATCTCAGCAACAACAACCTCACGGGTTCTTTGCCTCGAACCTTGTTTTCCGTGTCCTTTTCTCACCTTGAAACTCTCGATCTATCAAACAACATGTTTTCAGGGAACATCCCTGACCAAATTGGATTGCTTTCAAGCCTAAGGTATCTTGACATAGGAGGAAACCTTTTGGTTGGAAAGATCCCAAAATCCATCACCAACTTGACCACTTTACAATACTTAACATTGGCTTCAAACCAGTTAGTGGGTGAAATCCCACAAGAGATAAGCCTAATGAAGAACTTGAAGTGGATTTACTTTGGTTACAATAACCTTTCAGGTGAGATACCAAAGAGCATTGGAGAGTTATTCTCTTTGAATCACCTTGATCTTGTTTACAACAATCTTTCAGGATCAATACCTAAAGCTCTTGGAAACCTTACTCATCTTCAATATCTCTTTCTCTACCAAAACAACCTCTCTGGTCAAATTCCCTTATCCATTTTTGAACTCAGAAACCTTGTATCCCTTGATCTCAGTGATAATTCTCTTTCGGGTGAGATATCCGAGCTAGTGATTCACCTCCAAAGACTAGAGATTCTTCACCTTTTCTCAAATGGCTTCACTGGGAAGATTCCAAAGGCTTTAGCATCTTTGCCTCGGCTTCAAGTTCTTCAGATGTGGTCAAACAAGTTAACGGGTGAGATTCCAAAAGAGCTAGGAAAGCATAACAACCTCACTGTTTTGGACCTCTCCTCAAACAACCTTACAGGGAAGATCCCAGATACCTTATGTGACTCTGGCAATCTTTTCAAGCTCATTCTCTTTTCTAACTCTTTGGAAGGAGAAATCCCAAGAAGTTTAACCACTTGCACAAGCTTACACCGAGTGCGCCTCCAAAACAACAAACTTTCTGGCTCATTACCATCACAGTTAACCAAACTGCCTCACATATACTTGTTGGATATCTCTGGGAATAAACTTTCTGGAAGGATTGATGACAGAAAGTGGGACATGGCAGCACTTCAAATGCTGAATTTGGCTAACAACAACTTCTCTGGGAACCTACCAAACACTTTTGGGAGTGATAAACTAGAGGACTTGGACTTATCAAACAATCACTTTTCAGGTTATATTCCACATGGTTATGGAAGAAGCTTATCAGTGATCATGCAATTGAAGCTAAGCAATAACAACCTCTTTGGTAACATCCCTGAAGAACTATGTTTGTGCAAGAAGCTTGTGGCTCTAGACCTCAGCCACAACCACCTTACGGGTCAGATTCCTGTCAAATTTTCTGAGTTGCCTGTTCTTGGTCTTCTTGATTTGTCTGAAAACCAATTATCAGGTGAGATTCCACAGAATCTAGGAAGTGTGGAATCTCTTGTTCAGGTTAACATATCACACAATCATTTTCATGGCACTTTACCATCCACTGGAGTTTTTGTTGCCATCAATGCGAGTGCAGTCTCCGGCAACGACCTTTGTGATACTTCACGTTCAAGGGGTTTGCCACCATGCAAAAGCGATGATCAGAACCTAACTTGGGTGTTCATTTTGCTATGTTTTCTTGTGGTGTTGGTTGCTATATCGTTAGCTTCTTTTCTCATCGTTTTCGTTCGTAGAAGAAAGAATTTGGAGGTGAGAAGAGTGGAAAATGAAGATGGTACATGGGAAGTTCAATTCTTCGACTACAAGGCCTCGAGATTGATCAACATGGACGATGTTTTGTTTTCAGTTAAAGAAGGAAAAGTGATTTCCAAAGGAAGGAGCTGGGTTTCATATGAAGGAAAGTGCATAGGGAATGAAGACATGCAATTCGTGGTGATAGAAATGAATGATCCAACTTCACTTCCGATGAGTTTTTGGGAAGATATAGAGAAGTTTGGGAAGCTAATTAAGCACCCCAACATCGTTAAGCTTATTGGAACGTGTAGGTCTGGGAAGAAAGGGTACTTGGTGTACGATTACTCATCAGAAGGGAAGAATTTAAGCGAGATTTTAAGCAGTTTGAGTTGGGAAAAGCGGCGGAAAATTGCTGTGGGGATTGCAAAAGCGTTGAAGTTCTTGCACTGTCACTGTTCATCCATTGTTTTGGTTGGTGAAGTGTCACCAGAGATAGTTTTGGTGGACGGTAAGGGTGTCCCTCGCTTGAAGGTCACCCCTCCGGGAATGACGTGTATGGATGTCAGGGGTTACATTTCTTCACCCTACCTTGCCCCAGGTACTTCAATATTTTGCCCTTAACTTTTTAATTTTGGATGTGCTCTATGTTGCAAGTTACTAACATTAATATATAGTAATGCCATGTTTGGATGATTATTTGCTGTATGCAAACTGAATTTCATCCTTCAATAACATGCTTAATGAAATTATGGTTGAATTGTACTTGAATATGCTTAATCTATATATATGGTATGTATAGGACAGGTTGATTCCTTTTTTTCTATCTTTGTGACTGTATATTTTGGTTTGTGGCATTTTCGTAGGGCGATAAAGGTTTCACAAGTTCATACGTAATATGAAAAAAATGCATCAGCTTTCTATTAATGTCTTATCACTTATCAGTCTGTGTTATGTCACACCATATCTTAATTTTCTAGTTGGAGCAACGTGGGGGTAATGCTAATTCAATGATACCTGAAATACTCTCTTAAATCACATATAAAAGTAAATTGAATATACTATATATTTAAATGTTGGAGTACCAAAATTTCATTATAATTTGACATAATTTTCAGAGTCAAGGAAGATCAAAGATGTGACAGAGAAGAGTGCGATATACGGGTTCGGAGTTGTGCTGATTGGATTATTGACCGGAAGAAGCCCAATGGACATAGAAGCAGGGAATGGCATGCAACAGAACATTGTGGAGTGGGCCCGCTACTGCTACTCTGACTGTCATCTTGACACGTGGATTGATCCGGTGATGAAGGGTGGAGATGCATCCCCTTATCAGAACGACATCGTTGAGATCATGAATCTCGCCCTGCACTGCACCGCCACAGATCCCACAGCAAGGCCATGCGCAAGTGACGTACTCAAAGCACTGCAGTATGGTCACACCAACAGACCCACTTTTTGCTGAGTCTCAGCACTCTCTCATCTTCAATCTCCAAATTCTCTGACCTTTGTTATAGTTTTTATTTTCTATTGTCTTTTCTTTTTTTTCGTGTTTTGAGTTTTGACTCTCTCTTTTTTCTTTCTTTTTTTGTTTCCTCCTTAATTTGTTCAAAGTTTTTAGTTTAGCTTAAGTAATTAAGTTGTTGATCAAGGGATTGCTAGGGACATGTTTGCTTTGATATTTTATTTATGGGGTATGCTTGACATACTGCTGATGAGTGTAAAACTAAATGTAAATAATTTGAATGCAATGATAAATTAATTATATGAAAGCTATGCAACCTCTACGGGCTATAGTCAATACAATTTGTACTTCTCAAGGAGGTTTTAAAGTGTGATCACGATCGTGATTGTAACTGCGTTGCATTTATTGTAATTATGGATTATTGTATAATAATGTAGTCGATGCGGTTGTAATAACAAGTCGTGTTTCATTTTGGATACTTCTAAGGGCTCGTTTGGTGGTCAGGATAAAAGAGACATGATAGGATAAACTATCATATCCTGTCTGAAACTGTTGTTTAGTGAGCTAGCAAGATAGGATAAGTCAATCCTGTTATCTATCATATTTTGTTCATCTAGTTAAAATTTTATCCTAAGGGGAGGGTTGGGTTAGAACCCAAGAGGATAGGATAAGGTGATTTAAATCATAATATAATAAAAAAAATATTTTATATAAATAATTAAATTATAATAAAATAATAATTTAAAGTATAATAAAATATAAAATATAAAATATTTAAAATAAAAAATTAATAATTAGTTTTTAAAATTATTTTATTTTATCACAAGGCTAGTTTTATTATTTTATATTATTTTTAAAAACTGAAATATATAAAAAAATCTAGTAATTTAACTATATGTAAAGTAAAAACAAAAAATGAATATTTAAAATTATTAAAAAATTAATTTAATTTAAATAATATTTTAACAAAATTAAAAATTATATGTAATTATATTACAAGGATAATTTTGTCTTTTTATATAATTTTAAAAAATGAAAATTATAAAAAAAAAACTAATAAAGTATGAAAAAAATTTAGAATAAAAACAATTTTTTTGAAATTTATATTAAAATTATAATGTTATCAAGTTAGTTATCGGGTCAATACGAAACGTCTGATAGGATAACAGCTTATCATGTTCATATCCTATCCTAATCCTATCATGTTCTCTTATCCTATCTGTCATTATCCTATCATGACCACCAAACGAACCCTAAAACTAAAACACACAACCCAATTTGCAGTCACAGACCTTTATTTAAAACATTCGTAGCGTTGAACGCTTATTTCTTATTGTGTCAGTTATATGCTTGGGTTTATTTATGAGGGCTATATAGATATCATCAGTAGTTATTTACTTAATAAAATATATCATGTACTTTTGAAGGAGTATAGTCTTGACTCACAAAATAACAAAAACACAGTGCTCTCTATATGGGAATAGGAGCGAATGGTTTGCCGTAACATGACCATTGAAATTGCAAAGTGAATGTTCCTTGGTCTTTATGCAAGAGTGGAAGCGCAACAACACCACTCATTTTATGGGGGGGACCACAAGTTACTTATTCTCTAGGGGTTTGATGATATTTTTTGTCCCATTGTCGACCACTCTTTGCAGAAATTATTCACAGAATAGCCAAAATTTATTTTTCTTATAGAAAAAGCAAAAGAATTTCATTATATATACCAGTAAGTGTACAATCACGAAACACAAAGCTGCATGCAGAAACCCGGTCTGAAAGCGAAAGAAGGAACACTTCTATCAACCTATGCTTTTTAATATCTCAAATTAAAGCCACCAAGCTAGGGTCCACGAGCCTGCTTTGTTTTGTTCACATAGTATGTACACAATTTACATATTAAATAATCACAAATGTACAGTTAGATGCACTTATATGCTATATATACTTTTTCTGCTCTCTATTTTTCATCATTCCCATCAATTACAACCCTGATATTAGGTATCAATCAATTGGACTAGGAATTAAGGCTCGTTATATGTTCCAATATTCTGTTGTATTTTGATTTCCTTTGTATTCTGTTTCCTGGGTGTCGAGGCCTTTGGGGCTGGTTGGTGTAAAGTCATTTCTGTTAGGAAAATTGTAATAATATTTCATTTATATTTTTTAGCTTGATCATCACCAGTATATGGGTTAGAGTATCTCAGTATTATTCTTCAATATACTTTTAGCTTATTTAAAAAAATTCAATATTCTTTAAATAAACATGATTAATGTTTACAATACAAATGGGTTTATTGTCAAATATATATTTTTTTGTTATATTTGGCAAGGTTTTAAGTCGCGGTCGCAGTTGCGTTACGTTGCGGATATGACGGGAAAATGAGGTTGATGTGGTTGTAATTACGGTCGCGATGCGCTTTCGGCGACTGCAAAAACAACACGTCGCGACTCAAATTTCGGTTTCGGATCCAGATTTGAAACCTTGATATTTGGTATTGCTGCTAACTAATGATGCAATCACATTCAACGTTCCAAATGTCATAATAATACAATCACAAAAATCCAATCCGCAGACAGACATTCAACAGAAACTTTCTGTTACAATATACAATGATAAGGCGCATTCTTTTCCTTTTTGGTTTGAATGCAAACTGTAATTGAGATCGGTAGCAAGGTTATGATTATGAGACTGATAAAAGACCAGTGATTAGATTTCTTCCGTCTGGGAGACTCGTTGTCCTTACCTGTTTTTTCTTTCATTTCATGATGAAGTTTGAATTTGATAGGTGCAATTGGCAATCGCTGGTGATGGGCTTCTGGTCTCTTTTCATTCACCAAGAAATTAATAAAATTAAGAAAAATGCTTGTAACAGTTACACATAATTTTTTTTCTTCTAAAATACTCTCAAAAAAATTTTTAAGGAAATTTTACAACCATTTAATTTTAATTTTACAATAATTTTTTATCGAACGGGGTATTTAATATTACATGCCATATATTACACTTTTATTGGACTGATGAGTGTAGTAGATCTTCTATATACACACACCTTTAGGTTAGGGATGGCAATGAGGCAGGACGGGAACGGGTAATAGTTCCCCGCCACCTGTCTCATTAGATGAAAATTGTTCCACATCCGTCCTATATTCGTGTAAGTATCCATTAGTCTGATTTTAGGACTATTCGTGGGTATCCATAGATATCCATAAATATTAATGAACTATAAAAAAATACTACATATTTTCAAAATTAAAAATGAAGACAATCTGTTATTCTCTTCTAAGTAATAAGAAGTTATATAAAATACGAAATGAACACATACTTATATTGTTATGTACGTATTAATAGTGTTAATAACTATCAACCCTATTGTTTTGCTATACGATTTTAACTGAACGAACAAAATGATCATATGATAAATGTTAGCAAATCTCAAATCATATATACTATAGAAATTTCAATAACGATAGAGATATTAAATTAATAATCTCAATATCAGGTACGAGTACCCACGGATACAGGTACCTCAATACCCACTCGTCACATTATTAATAAACGGGTAAAGAAAATATTCATTTATTTTATCTGCGAGTGTTCATTAACTTACCCACGTCTTGTATTCATTGTGGGTTTTATTCGCGGATACGAGTAAAATTGTCATCACCTTCAATATGTATACTATATATGTGACAAAATTAGGTTATAAATGTACATAAAATTATTTTTTATAAGTAAAAGATATTCCTAAAATGGTACGAGGGGCACCCTAAGCCTTCAACATTACAAAAGAGATCTAACCCAAAAATTGTATAAATTTGATTATAAGTAAATGGCAAAAATCATAGAAATATGAGATGATGCATGTGTTCTATCATTGTTTTAAACTTAAATCATACTCAACAATATATTTAATTTTGTGCATTGGCTCTGACATAGTTACAAAGTTGGATTTACGACGAGTCCAACATTTCAACGTAGTTACGTAGCTAGGCCAAATACGTTTCTTGAGATTTCATTCTTTCTCGTCATAGATTAACTTACTAAATTCACCACTATATGGGCTCAAAAACTATATCTTGATTTAGGTTATTTTATGATTAAACACCAAATGCACTCCCACTTAATTAAAAATAGTACATTAATTGGGATCTTTCCAACCAGGCCTGCCCACAATTTCCTGTGACCCACTCTCCTTCCATGTTATGATGATAGTGCAGAGAAATCTTTTTTTATATTAAATTTTGCTTCTTTTCTCCTCTTTTTGTTTTAAATAACTTTTTTTTCTCATTTCATGGCCTCAAAGGTAATGATGGTAGTGCAAGAATCCTTTTCTCCTTTGTACAGTCAGAACTCTTGGAAGGGTTTCCACAGATAGAAGATTCCATCACTAAAGATGGGTCTAAGCATAAAAATGTAAACTAGCTGACATTATGAAGCGCAAACCAGCTCAGTCTGGCTGGCATGGATATACATGATCTCCTGCAATGTTTTGTTCTTCTCAAAAGTCCCCAAGATTTCAATCATAGCCCTCGGAGACCATGCAAAAGTCCTTTGGCTTCATTCTTTCAAGTCAAAAAAGCTCCTTTTCCTATCTGATTTATGTTATTCTTTTGTAAAGTCTTACTCCTTGGTTATCTTTGGTAGCAGGAAGTGTTTGAAACGTTAATGTCTTCAAATTTTTCTCTCCACCTTCGTTTACTTTCTAGATTACAAACAAGAACATTTTTTGTGTATGCTTCTTTCGTAAAAGACAGCTGGCTTTTGTTTTCGGACTTTATACTTTATAGTAGTACTTAATCATAATATAGGATCCACGTGCAACCCATTGGGATATTGCACACACCCACCCACTAGACACAATTTGAGTTCAAAGTAGCAAGAAAAGGGGGTTACCTAGTGGCTACTACTGTGGACTCATGCATTAGAAAAGTTATAGTATGAAAGCTATTAGCATTGTTGAGGCGTCAAACCAAGCATTCTATATACATGCGCAAAAGGGATGAGATACAGTAGATTGTAATTAGCAAGCTTTGGACATCCAATTAGAATAAAAAGTCAGTAATGCTGCTAAGGAGAAATTCTATTATGCATAATAAGAATAATGTTATTTGCCTCAGATATCTAGTTTTCTTCAGGTGAACGAATTAGAATGAATATGTGCAAAAATGATGTGAGGTCAACTATAATCATGAGTTGATAAATGAATATTGAAAGATTTGTAAAATTAAATGACTTTGTGCATGTAGCTCCAATAGGATCTGGTTGTGATGTTGTCTTGTATATGAGTTTGAGTACCCATTGTACTTATCAATGTACTCTTTTGCTTATAAAAAAAAAACTTTGTGCATGTAGCAGCACCCTTGCTTAGCCAAAAACGCGCATAGATATGCCAATTATTGTGGTTTTACTTAATTCCTGGAATCCAGTTATCGAATGGATACACAAATTGGCTGTGTTAAAATCTAATTCATTGAAAAAGTAAAGACGTATCTAAGCTAATGAATCTAATTAAAAGAAGCTTTAATTTAAACTTTATGCTCATGAATGAATGAAACTAATTAAAAGGGGCTTTAGTTTTGTCTCTGTAAGACTTTGGTTTGCCTCTCATTGGTTAAAGTGCAGAGTCAAAAGATCACATCAACCCCCTACCACTTCCAAAAACAAAAGAAAGACGCTTTTGAGACACTCGGGGGTCGATTTCCCTTTCAATTGATAGTAACACAAGTAAAGCAATGACAATTTCTGTCCTTTTGTTATGCCTGTTATCCTGAATGGAGATTAATTGTAACCCAATTATGAGTTGAACTAGGCTTGGAAAAAACGAGAAGTAGTATTTTTTTTCTTAAAAAAAAAATAAAATTAGAAAAAAGGCCTATTTTGGTCCCCCGAGAAAAACATCGGGATCCGTTTTAGCCCCTGAGAAAACTAAAGTACCAAATTAGTCCCTCACAATTTCAAACTAGGGACACATTAGTCCCTCTGTTTGATCTCGTTAGACACCATATGTTATCTCTATGGATTAGGGTAACATAGTTGTTAATTTGAGGCAGAAATTGGAGTGACGTTGATTAGGTCTCATTTTGGACCTTTAAGTGTCATTTTTGATTGCTTAAGGGGTCAGTTTCTTTTTACCTTGTGCATTCAAAATGGTGTTATTTTGGACATTTTAAGCATTTAAGTAAATATTTAATAACCAATTTACACTAAGGGATTTGTAAATATCATATAATAATACACCTAAGCAAGAAAACAGAATATGTCATTGACTTAACGTACCCAAACTAACATGTGGCTAACAGAGGGACTAAAGTGTCCCTAATTTAAAATTGTGAGGGACCAATTTGGTACTTAGTTTTGTCAGGGACTAAAACGGATCCAGATGTTTTTCTCAGGGACTAAAATGGGCCTTTATTCAAAAAATTATATTGCAAAATTCTTCTCATTTTTCCAACCATTATGAAATAATTAAAAGAAGTAATTTAACCATCAAACAAAAGATTTAGAGCATACTTTTCCTCTTCCAACTTACTTTTTTTTTTATAGGCAAATATTAGTAATTAGTATGTTATATTAGTGGGGGGAGTTGAACTCATGACCTCCTTATCACTCCAATCACTATATCCCTTCCCCAAACCACCTTGACCACCTCATAACTCCCTACCTCTTCCAACTTAGTTACATCTGGTGCCTATTGCAGAGGAAATTATAATCATACATAGGTTAAGGCTATGGTGCATCATGTGGGTGATGAACCACCCATTACATCACCACATGTCAAGAGTTTCGCCAATCCTTTGTACATGTGGCCATTTGACTTTTTGGATTTGAAATTTTGACCAACCCATGTGACAATTTCATTGGTCCAAAACTTACCACATGGGTGGTATAGTGGGTGGTGCACCAATTTGGGTGGTGCACCTTAGCCCAAACCTCATTATATAGCACGAAATAAATTCTGCTTATATCACCAAACAAAAAAGAAGAAGCAAGTTTTGCTATGTAGACGTAAGAAATAGAAATCATGAAGTGGGTCTTGCTATGTAGACATAAGAAATACAGAAATAGACCTCATACAGATGGTGAAGAAGTCATGGCTCAGAAAATGTCAAAACATACACTCAAATATTGACGGTAGTTTATAAATGCGTAGCCTCAATTAATAGACTCTAGAGGGGTAATTAAGAATTGGTGCATGGAAGGTAAGAAATGGAATCTATGATTGTGAAACATCACTCTCAACTCTCAACACTTTACTTTCAAAATGCTTCATAAGGACATGACCTTAGGAAAAGAGTCATACACACCAGGGTAATGCTGAAGCTATTAATTAACAAGTGTTATTTCTAAATAAGAGTCAATTCTTGTGCAACTAGATATATAAATTTATAGAAGCCATATCAAATGGGGACATGCATAGAAGTGCTTGAGTTTTCAATCATCTATAACCATTCAACGTTTTCTTGAAATGTTAAATCCGAGAGATTCAAGGCTGTGGGAACGATTTCTATTCATTGATGTTGTAATGTGTGCAGGTTTATGCAATTAGGGGTGTAATCGAGTTGGTTCGGATCGGATTTGGGGGGTTTCATCATCCGAACCGATCAAATTTGTTCGGTTCAGATCGGTTCGGATTTGGTTATTTTTCAACCGCGGATCCGAACCGAACCACAATCGGATCGGTTCGGATCATCCATGATTTTTTTGATTTTTTTAAACTTCAAAAATTAATAAAAAAAAATAGAAAAAAAAGCAAAAAAATAAAATATACATATTTAATAATTAATTATATTAAATATATATATATATATAAACATTATATATATATATATGTATATAAATAATTAAAAAAATAAATTTTTATAGGGTTCAGATCGGTTCGGATCGGATTCGATTTGTAGGATCCGAGACCCGAACCGACCTTGTTCGGGTTGGTGTTTTCGAATCCGATCCGATGATCCGAACCAATCCGCCAAAATCGGTTCGGATCCGCCGGATTCACGAATCGGATCGGATCCGCTTACACCCCTATCTGCAATTAAATATCACCATCTTTCGCTATGATATTGGCCTATGGGGACAAATGGGCAATAAAAAGAGGAAAGGTGAACCCTCTTGGAGCTTGTTTGGGAACACCCATTTCAGCTGTTTTACACTGACAAAAGCTTTTTCACACAAAATTATTTTGTTTGGGTGTTTAATTTAAATTTTGAAAAAGCTTTTTTTTGGGGAAAAAAGCTGAAATGGGTGATAATCTACCATCTCCCACTTTGAACTGTTTTGATTATTTGCTTTTGATTATTTCTGTTCACTCACGTCAATTTGCCCCCACCTGCACCCCTTTTCCGATCCTACCCCCCATCCCTCAACGAGCTGCAGCGCTGGGAGCTCTAGCAGGATGATTCCCTTTGGCCAAATCCCAGCTGTTCTTCACATCATTTGCGCAATTACTTTTTAAAGTGCAGTTGTAAATAAAAAAAATATTTAATTAACTTATTTAATTAATGTTAATTATTTATTTATATATAGATATATATATATATATATATATATATATATTTTAAATTTTTTTAAAAATGTTGTGGAGACAACGTTGAGTCCACTTTCTGGAATGCTATATTCTTTTGACAAGTTTTCATAGTAATGTTATAATTTTTATTCAAATTTTAATAGAAAAAATTGATGACAAAATAAATTTTTTTTTAACAAGTTTTAATGTTAAAAAAGCATAAATATTATTATATAAACAAATAACTTCATACCCTTTTTCGTAATTTACTATATAAAAGTGATTATTTTTTTATCATCCAAATGAAATAGATTATTTTAAAATCGCTTTTCAGCAAACATACCCAAACAAAAATCGATTCTGATTATAATCGATTATCACAATAATCGATTATTTGAAAACAGATTATCAGCATAATCTTTTTTTTCCAGCTTTCCCAAACACACCCTTATTCTCCAATTCCATCAGAAGGAATTATTCTATAATGTGGTCGGAACATAATCGAGAGAAAAGGAGTATGGTCATATTCCGAACCACTGATATGGGAAATTAACGAATGTCCTAATACTAACTAGTATTCCAAGAATATTGTTTAAGAAATATTATGAATTTTTTTTAAGAAGTAGTATAATTATACGTTTGAAAGAGATATATTTAATTTTTCAATAAATTGTTTGGATATCTTAAATAATATCTTTAAAGTACTTGTTAGCATTCATAACATATTATAAAATATATAGTTTGCACCATTTTTTTTAATGTATTTAATATTTTTAACACTTAAGTATTTTGATAACAACTGAATAACCTAGGATATTTAGAAAAATGAAATTGAGCTCCTTACAATATAAGAAATTCCTCTTTAAACTAGAAAATAGCAGAAAAACAGTAATTAATTTACCACCCAGAGATAGTGCAGAAAACAGTAACATAAGACAAACAAAATTGAGACAGGAAAAATGAGAATGGTCACTATAGTCTATAACTGATGAACTATCCTTCCATGCGCCAAGGCCTCCCTACTTTCCAATTCAATTCCGTGATACCCCTTACCACTATCCATTCCGTTTCCATATATATGTCATTTTCCCTAATTCCAGCAACCTCTCTCCAATCTCCTGCATCCAAGTGTTCATACAGTTGGATAACATGTACTGTTCCACAAAGTGTCAAGGCATTTTAATTTGTCGGGTCTTGTTAACAAATGCCATAAGGATATTGATTAAGTAATACATAAAAGGAGAGTTTGTAATGGAAAACTGTATAACACTTTTCGATATATTAAATAGACCATTTTTCGTACAAATTTCTATTACTGATTCCTTAAACAATGTTCTAAGGACACTTGTTAGCATTTTCCTAATTTGTCAAGATAGATTATCTCTTATTTATGGTTGATACCAATTAGACACCTTTTAAGTTTAAACACTGTGTGCAGTAAAGATCAAAAAAGTTTAAACACTGTATGCAGTAAAGGTCCTTCTCCTATTACCCAGAATAACACATTTCGTC
Organism: Echinosophora koreensis; assembly: GCA_035048595.1. NCBI lineage: Eukaryota > Viridiplantae > Streptophyta > Magnoliopsida > Fabales > Fabaceae > Echinosophora > Echinosophora koreensis. The sequence continues at coordinate 8,450,558 of JAPCYP010000001.1, read as the reverse complement.
TTCTTATTTTCTTTGTCCATATATACATGAATGTATGAATATTTGACTGGCATATATAGAGCACGTTTACCACTTGAGCAATATACTAGTAGTTCTAACTTTTACCCCCCTCTTCACCATTTCACGATTTAACCGTTTTGAGTAAACAATAGTAATAGAATTTGAAGGGAATGGTTTTGCTTCGTGGCAATTAAATTCATTAGATTAAGTGCCCAACTAATATTGATAAAGATTCCTTCATTGAAAATGCAAGAATTGACAATGATGACCAGTATTCATGGTCATCAGAAACTTTTTCAAGAATAAATACCACAAAAATAAAAACTTCTTTAAATATTATCATGAGGAAAAACGGTCACATTATTATAGAGAATCACCGCATATAATTTGTTCCTTGTTGATATTTATCTCCTGATATTATTTTCATGTTGTCCCTTATTTTCATCATGAGACCAGAGTTTGGCGAAGCCAATAATGGAGAGTAAAACCACACCATCTTCCGAACACGAGCTTATAGCTTCTGGATCCTTATTGTGGTTGAGGCATTCCAAATTGAGGGTTTTGTTGAATGTTGATCAACTGATAAAGCATGCCGGACTTTCATTGATATGCCATTTGGATTTGTAAATACTACAATCATTTTTTTTAGGTTCGGGATGGAACCCAGGATGTCCTCACAGCCGATAGCCGTAGGACTAATCTCCCGATGATGTAGAGTACCAGTTAAGGGACAACTCCTCTATCCACAAATGCAGCTCTATTCTTATTCCTACAATCATTTGTCAACTGGCTTGTAACATGTTTGGTCTTAAAATAGAAGAAAATCCATGGTTTAATATTTGTTATACATTTAAAAAAATAAAAAAGTGGGTGAAAGGTGGTCTACAAATGAAGGCTAGGTAGCCCACAGTAGAAAGGAAGACGTCTCTCCCAGTAGCATAGGCCCTGGCCCCAGAGATAATAGAATCATATTGATGTTGGTTACATGAGGCCCATTAATGGAAAAGGGGCGAATAGAGCATTTACGTGTTAAGAGGAGGAAGAAAACGATAATATGCACGAAAATAAGAGAAGCATAAAGGAAATAAATAAGGAGCGATAACTAAAAAATGGAGCCATAGATGGATGGATCATGGAGCAGCATGTGCTCACAACACTATAAATTATAATAGTATATAGAGCATTCTAGGGATTCTCCAAAGTAACAAACTATACTATTCTGCTCTACTTTACTACATCTGATGCTCTTCAATCATATCAGACAAAAGACCAATTTATGAACATGAAACAAATACAATGAGCCGTTTCTTCTTCGTTTAATACTTTCCATGCCACAGCTCTCTCATATGACACTGGCCTCCCCATGCTGGATAAACATATACCACCTTGAATACACATAAAACCCTACACCAAAATAATAGTATCTCTAATTAGAAAGTGAAGGACAACCGCATGGAATAATAAATAATGAATGTATTTGAGATTTATACATTTTCTTCAGGGTCTATGTGAAGCTAAACTAGTCTACTCAACTCAATTTTGAAGAAAATACTTGCACATATCATGAATTCAAGGTCAGGTACATAGAAATTAGGGCTTGCCAAATCCTAGGAATAAACTTGATTATGTCATATGAACACAAACAATGTAGTTTTTAAATTTCACTTAGTTATAATTAAAAGTACCAACACTTTAAAAAGATAAACATAATCAAAGGAGAAAAGGATATACTCTTAAATTGACAAAAACAATGGGAAGAGCATGAGAATTTAATTCTCTTCAGTCTTATAAAAAGAACTATACCTGCTGCATTATCTGGGGGAACTCAGAGCACAGTATTTTCTTTCCGTTGTCGTCGAAAATTTTTTCCAGGGTGATGTCTTGAAGTGCAACCAAGGTTGTTTCAAGCATGTCAAGTCCAGCTTGATTTGCGAAGGTAAAAACAGGTAATGCCTGGCAAAATCATGTCTCAAGTTAGACTTTCTTAAATATTATCATTGTGGAAAACTTTAAAAAAGATAGAATGCAACACACAATGAAGAGTAAGGTGGTGTTTGGAAGAGCTTATTTAAGCTTCTTTTGACTTATCTGATGACATAAGCTCTTATGCAGTGTGTTTGGCAGAGCTTATAAAAGTAACTTATGCCATCCCATAAGGAGTTTTTGACTTATTTTCATAAGTCACTGGAACAAGCTTATGAAATTTTAACAAATGCTTATGACCCCTCCGTGTTTTCCCCCTTCGAATCCTCTCCTGCCCCTTTCTTCATAAGCTCTTATGGCATAAGCTCTCATGCGATAAGGTCTTATATGATAAGTTCTTAATTAAGTTGTTTACCCAAACACAGCCTAAATAAGTATATAGTAGATTCATGATTTGGGAAATAGCAACTTGTCAAGTACATGCTGCAGGACCACCAAACCAGAAAAAACTGTGAGCACATCATATGTTGGAGGGATGGACTACAATATACTTCTTTCATTGACTTCCTTGGTAAGAATTGAACATTTTAGAGTTCATAAGGCAATACTTGTAAAATGACACAAGGATACAAATTTATTGAGCTGATAAAACAAAATTGAAAACCATAATTTTAAAAATCAAATTCATATAACTCTATACACTTTTAGAACATCAGATAAAAAAATTAGCATAAGCAGGAGAACAGAATTCTTATCAAAATGGAAATAATAAAAGAAATTACCTTTAAAGAGCAGCACAAAACTGCATCAGAGTAATGCCAAAGGGATTTGAGAATGGACTCATTTCCATCACACTTCAGTAGTTCCACCCCTAGATAGAATCTGCAAAGGATGACAGCACTCAAGACACATTAGACACTTCCTATATAGGTTTAGAATGAATGAATGTAGTGATCTTAATAAAGAAAGAAGTTTCCTGAGAGGGTGCATGCCGGGTATTTATAGCTCATGCAGTCATGCTTCCCTTGTAATTCAAGAAATTTCAGTGAATCGTATAGTTTAGCATTCATGCATAGTCAGGGTTTCAAGTGACACACCTATAGCTGTTACAGATCCACCGAGCAAGTGTTTGTGCCTCAGGAGTGCCAGGTGGTAATTGAAAGGCATTGTGAGAACCGAAACTCGAAGGAGAAAGAGCTAATGAAACCCTCTGAACAGATGCAATAATACTGCGGACATACTGTCTAGCCATAGTTGCTATATTATCTTGAAGGTGGACTTCATATGCAAACTGGAATGCTATTGTCATCACAGATTTTGTGCTTCCAGAATGACCTGAATTGTCACCAGCTGCTTTGTTCCCTGTGGTTCCAACCTCAAGAGCAGAAGCAAGATCAAGTGTACGGTTTGGAGTAGCAGCATCCTGCAGCATATATAAGATAAAGAAATCAAAATCCTTACTCAAACAGGAAGGGGAAGCAGCCAACCAATTTCAAAACATTAGAATATTTCAAGCCAAACACTTGCCGTGCCAGAACCAAGAGGTATGATGCGAAAACCAGAAGGTAAAATGGGTGCATCATCAGAGAAAGATGCATCAATTGGAGCAAAAACAAGCTCTGCACTGGTGCCAACTGCATGCTCATCCACTCCACTACAAAGCTGGGGACATTTGCAACCAGAAGGACTATTAGCTATGGACTTAGGTTGGAAAGAACATTCTAAACTATATGCAGATATAAGTTTTTAGTTATTCAATTGAAATCCAAATTAACAAGTTTCTATACTTCATTAAAGATCCTTACTCTAAATATGACTAGAACTATGTGCAAATCACTATTCAAGATATGTGGGGTGTCTTATTCTTTGCAAAGAGTAGCATCCATGGATAATTTAATTAGCAAAGGAAAATGGACAGATATAATATTAGTGTAATGTTTAATTTAATGGAAGTGTTTCTCTAAAATTACAATTGTAGGAAGATATTTTCCCTCCATGATTGCAATAAGGTCATGCATCTGCAAACAGATGGTGTTAAAAATTATTACTTACTTGCAAGAGGAAAACATCCCCAGGTATAGTCATGTCATCCCTATAGTAGCCCATGTTTTCAAGCTTAATAACCTCCATGAACTGTTTTAGAGATCAAATGTCATCAAGTTTGCAATAAGCACAAAAAGAGAAAACCAAAAGAATGTTAGTCCACAAACTTAAGAAAACAAATATGTATGTCTTAAAAGAAAAAAGGGTGAGACTACAAAGTTAGGAATGAATAACTTGCCTCTTCATGCTCAATTGTGTGAGCTAATGGAAGAATAACCTGACCCCCAAAACCTCCTGCTCGAGCCCCAGGCAAGCTACAAGGCCCTGCTTTAATAGCAGCAGCTGAGTAAGCATCAATACTGGTATCTGCCCACTCTGATCGGTGTTCCCGCAAGAATCTAAGAAGAATCGCTGGAGGGACATTCTGCAAGTACAGAAAGAGAGCATGAGACTACAGAATACATGCAATTCATGGAAAGGAAAAACAAATCCTAGAAACTGGTCTATGAGTTTTAATCCATCCACATTGATGTGTTATTATACCTGTAACAACATGGATGCTTTAGCACATAGTACAGAACTGGTCATAGAAGGAAATCCATTATTATAGCCAAGATTTACTCCCATCATCTTGCTAGGTGATGAATTCACAAGTAGAGTGACATCATCAATGCCATCACTCTCTAACATGGACCAGCCATCATCTACAAACCCATTGACAGCTTCATTAAAGCCCCTGCAAGAAAAAGGAAGTTCAAGTTACACTACCATAACAAATCATATCAAGTCAATTATCAAGGAACAGTGCAAAGGATGATGGCACAAACTTGCTCAATCGCTGACTAAGTGCACGTAGAGCTGCAGGCCTTCTACCCCATCCTGTGACACTTGGCTGGGAAATTTCTTGAGAAATCTGCCTCAAATGACGTAAAGCCTGAATGACAATAACAGAGTTACAAAAACAGTTAAGTCCAAGTTCCATCCCTTTATATCTTTATTACTTGTATTTGGCATTAACAAAATTGCATAAAGCTTATGTCTTATACAAGGGACTAGAGTTGGTAGCTAGAGAAAATAGCATGCTCATAAAAGCCATACATTCATAATTCCAAATCATAAAGCATCACAAGTGTACTGGATGTTATTAATTAGGCAGAAACAAGAATCATACCGCCATAGTTGTCCTTTGAGCAAGCAGCATGGATGACTCATAAAGTGGGCGCAAAACTTCAGGTACACTCCAGGGCTGATTTCAAAGAGGCAGCAGAATCAAGCAAGGAACAAATTTGCTTCCCATTATAGAGTAAATAAAGGTATTTAAGTATTTACAAACCTCTAAAACCATATGATCAACAATATGAATAATGGATCCCCCTCCTTCACAAGGTCTAATCAGATACCCGCTAGGCAACATGTCTGCTCTAACAAAATGCTGCACTGGTGGCATTGTAGGACCATTTTGAGTGTTGTTAAGTGATCTTTCACAGACCTGATAATTCATTGTTAAAAAATTATAATTGCACTGACCCCACATAAGCATTAGAGTTAGGCAAGGAAAGAAGAACCAAGTAGAGTTACATACCACAAGACTGCCGTCTTCCAAAAGAGATGTGTAGCGCAGCAACCAGAAGTCGCGACCAGGTGCCAAAGTTGTTGGCGCATACAACTAACCAAGATAGCAAAAGTTGAAATGAACATTTAACTTTAGCAAGGTTGCCAAAATATACTATACTAAATTATAGAGACTTAAGAGAGATTATGTTAGCCAGCCATAATACCTGCATGTAAAGCAGTTCAATGGTTCCTCCATTTGCAGTGGACATCACATTTAGAACATCCACAGTTCGGCAATCACGAAACCATGAAAGCCGATCTTTGAGGATTTCGGCGACCTGTACACACAATGTTTTTGTAATCAATGCCTTTCTCCTATTCAATCGAATTGGTCATCTTAACAACAAGGGTCTTGCTAATCAATACCTTTTAAGGAATGAAAGTTTGAAACTGTTTAGAATTCTGGTTAGATGAGGCACTTATTAACATTCTCCTAATAACAAAAGTAGGAAGGAACTTACCCTGGCAGGTTCTAGACCCACAAGGCCGCAAGCTCGTGCTGCCACTCCAGGGCAACCATGAGAAATAACAACGATTCCAATGGAATCCGGACCAGGCTGCCCTCATTAAATGAAAAAAAGTGTTAATATTGTGATTCAGATAATGTAGTGAAAAAGTTGCTTTGCTTAACTAAGGTTGCATGTACTTCACAAATGAACTCAGATTGAGGCTATTAACACTTCAATTTCTCTATGCACACTTCTCATTAATTAATTAATTATAATTTTTTTAAATAAAAACAATAAAACCATAATTGATTAACCAGAAGTGCAATAGATAATAGAGTGTTGAATTGAAGTAATGAAAACAAGAGAGTGGTAACCTTCATCCCAGGCATTTGGACCCACTCCACGGCAGTTCCAGTGGCCTTTGAAAGAAACTCTGCTAAAGTCTCCTCTGCAATGGACAAAAGTCTATAGACAACACACAAACACAATAGTACAAGGAAGTCAGAATAACATAGGATCCAACAACGCAATAAAACCAAAACATTTTCACATTTCACTGTTCACTAACCCAGCAGGACTGGCATCCCTTGGTGGATGCTGTGGTGTCAAGTGCCGCTGACCGCTCGTTACCACCGACTCGCAGCTTGTGTCCGTCGTAGCAAGCGTCGCAGGCTATACAAAGTGGAGAGTAACCACAACTCAGTCACCACAAAACACTTACAATCAATGTTTCTAAATTATGTTGAAGTGGTGTCAAAATAAAACAAGTTGAGATCAAATATATTCGAGTAATAAAAAAAAAAATGTACATATATTAGATGGCATGTGTAAATATGTGTATAACTGTATATAGTAATTTTTTTTTATTAAAAATTCTTAGTCCTCTTCATTGATATGTTTAGCCAAATAAGACTAGGGAATCATGCATAAAGAATATTGAATTATTATAGGAGTGTTATATTTAGTATTGGTATTATTACATTGTGTGTCTGTTGGCGGAAAAAGCTGTTCTCATACACCAGTTGTGAAACCTGCTTCTGCAACCTATCGTTTTCCTCCATCAGTAGTTTATTCATTGCTGTCAGCTTCCTGTTTACAGCTTGCAGTCGTGACGCTTCCTTCCGCTGCTTCTCTCTGCATCTGCAACAACAAGGAACAAACAAAACCCCATAATCAGCCACCCCAAATTAATAAGGCCTTCAATTAAATACTCCATCTAACACTGCAACCGGGAAGGACACACACACAAAAGAAGAAAAAAAAGTTGAAGATCATGAGAGGGAAAAAAGGAGCTTTAACTTTCTTTTTGGTAAGTTGGTGCATAAAATGTAAAATTAGCACCAACACTTTTAATTCACCAAGAGAGGAAAAAAAGGAGCTTTAACTTTCTTTTTGGTAAGTTGGTCACATAAAATGTAAAATTAGCACCAGTCTTTTAATTCTAAGTGTATGTATCCCTTTTGCTATCTTCCATATTATTTATAAAAGAAAATTGGAAGGAAAAAACTTTGGTATATAAAAGGATGTTAACAAACAGAAAGCAAGATCTGAAAGTCAGATTTACACAGATCAAACAACCCCTTTGATTAAATGAATTCAATTAAGTCTATGATGATTTGGATTTGCTTAAATTTAAAATAAAAAAAAAGTTTTTTTTTTTTTAAAAAAGAAAACCTTTATAGTAAGTTTGATTATAACTTATTTTAAAATTTCGTAACCCAAATACTTGTTTTAATATGTAATAAAGTTCAGTGCAGTATGTAACATAATAATATGAATTATGCAGGAAAAGAATTGAAGAAAGCATAGAAGGGTGGGTTGTATGTACCTTCGGTTCTGGAACCAAACCTTGATCTGCTTAGGCTCAATATTGGAGAGAATGGGACACTCTCTGATGAGCTGCTGGCGGCGCAGGGAACTGGGTTTGGGGCATTCATGGTAAAGCCTCTCAAGTGCTTCCACCTGTTCAGGTGTGTACCGAACATACTTCCCGTTATCCATTGCCACCTTGCTCCCTTCTTTGCAAGCT